>CM039727.1:38845633-39136986 GCA_022539455.1 Dendrobium nobile
GAGAGGGTCTTGGGGTCTGACTTGGTCAATTTGACCAAGTCAACTCTTTAGGCCCAGGTCTGGGCAAAATCGAGGTCAACAAACGGACCCCCAACAGGAGTGGCGAACAACTAGTGAACCGCTCGTGTTGGCGTTGACCGACTAAGCCACAGAAAGGTAGAGAAGAAAACACAAGAGTGTAAGGGACCAAAAGGTGGAAGAAAGGTAGGAAACTCATCCCCTGGCCTTATCCTATAACGAGGGTAGAGCCTAGGGGAGAGTGAAAACAGCAGTGCGCAGGCAAGTATCACTGAAGCAGTGAACCAGTAGAAGGCCTCCTCCCGGCCTTACCTCTGAACAAGGGTAGAGCCAAGGATAAAACCAACAGTAAAGATCACCTAAAAAGGTGAAAACAAAGCAAGTGGGTTCTCCTATGGCCTTGCCCTATAGTGCGGGCAGAGCGAACAGAAGGGTCAAAGGTACAGTCACCACAAAGGTGAAAAAGGTAGGAGAATTCTTCTCTAGCCTCACCCCATAGCAGGGGCAGAGCCAAGAGAAAGACTCAAAAGTAAGGTAGTAGAAGTATACCAACTATCTGTCCGACTGTATCGAGCCGGCTGAATAGAAGGTAAAAGGATCCCACATCCTCCTGCACGTCTCGTAGCAGTGGACTGGGGTGACTCAGTATCTGCTTGACCAAATCAAGTCAGCAAATAAAAGAATCACAAAAGCCTGGTGTCGCCTAACCGGAACAAGACACTCAGGGCAAAAGGTGGCGAGGAGTTCCTGGCAGGTGCTCTGCCAGGCCCTCTCTACCAAGTAAACCAACTCCCTGTCTGTTCATTTCAAACAGCAGGATAGAAGGTGAAAAGATCCCATCTCCTCCTGCCTATTTCAGGACAGTGGATTGGGGTGACTCAGTATTTGCCCGGCCCACTCAGGGCGACAAATAAAGAAAGCCACGAAGTCTGGTGCCTGTTTGATCAGAACAGGACACTCAAAGAAAAGGCGAGGAGTTCCTGCCAGGTGCTCTGTCAGGCCCTCTCTACCAAGTAAACCAACTTCCTGTCTGTTCATTTCAAACAGCAGGACAGAAGGTGAAAAGATCCCGCCCCTCCTATTCTTCTCAGAACAGTGGATTGGGGTGACTCAATACTTCTGCCTGACCTCAGCAAAAAGTAAAGAAGACACGAAATGGAAGCCTGCGTAGTCTTTTACAGGACATCCGAGTAAAGGGGTGTTGAGGAATTGCGCCTCCCAGGGACTCTGTCGGGCTCACTCAACGGTAAAGTAAAACCAACTACCAGGCTGACCGCATCTGGACAGCGGGTAGAAGGTAAAAGGATCCCGCCCCTCCTGCTCTTCTCAGAACAGTGGATTAGGGTGGCCACTACTTCTGCCTGACCTCAGCAAGAAGCTCATGAACCACGAAATGGAAGCCTGCTTAGTCTTTTACAGGACATCCGAAGTAAGGGGTTGTTGAGGAATTGCGCCTCCCAGGGACTCTGTCGGGCTCACTCAACGGTAAAGTAAAACCAACTACCAGGCTGACCGTATCTGGTCAGCGGGTAGAAGGTGAAAAGGATCCCGCCCCTCCTGCTCCTTCCGGAACAGTGGATTGGGGTGGCCACTACTTCTGCCTGACCTCAGCAAGAAGCTCATGAACCACGAAATGGAAGCCTGCTTAGTCTTTTACAGGACATCCGAAGTAAAGGGTTGTTGAGGAATTGCGCCTCCCAGGGACTCTGTCGGGCTCACTCAACGGTAAAGTAAAACCAACTACCAGGCTGACCGTATCTGGAAAGCGGGTAGAAGGTAAAAAGGATCCCGCCCCTCCTGCTCCTTTCGGAACAGTGGATTGGGGTGGCCACTACTTCTGCCTGACCTCAGCAAGAAGCTCATGAACCACGAAATGGAAGCCTGCTTAGTCTTTTACAGGGCATCCGAGGTAAAAGAAAGAAACGTTGAGGAATTGCGCCTCCCAGGGACTCTGTCGGGCTCACTCAACGGGTAAGCTTCAACATCTGCTGCAGCCAGTGCGGTCTTGCAGATGAAGAAGGGCTCAATACCCACCCAGTCATTTCAACTGAGTGAATAAAGAGTCAGGCTCTGATGCCTGCCTGATCAGGACAGGGCAAACGAGAGCGTGGCGAGGAGTACCTGCCAGGTGCTCTGTCAGGTCCTCTCTACCAGGTAAACTCAACTATCTGTCTGTTCATTTCAAACAGCAGAATAGAAGGTCAAAAGTCACCTCGACATCAGCCCAACACGCATCTGTGTAGGGATGTGAGGGAAAAAGAGGTAAGTAAATGGGACAATTTTGAGGGCAGAGCCACCTAGGGAACCCTTTCTAGCAATCTGGTAACCACATGGTAGAGGACAAATCGTCGTGGCCATGAGTATCCAAATGCTGTCAGGATCTCCTAGAGAACCCTAACCCTACACAAGGGGGGGAGAAGACATCAGAACGACATCCCTCCAGAAGGCTGGAAGAGATATACCCGCTGTAAAGTGTGTAAAGGGGCGATCTCAATCCAAAGGAGTAAAAGAACTCGAGTAGTGAGGGGGCACCTCAACTACAGAAGGCAGGACTATGCCTGGTAAAAACAGTCCTCAAAGAGGCTACAGTGGTGAACCCATACTAACTGATGGGGACCCTGTAGGAGGTAGAGACAAGATCAAAACATCCAAAGGACCTCTCCGGCAGCTAGGAGTCGGATCTCAATGGGAAAACAAGTGGTAAAAATATCTGAAAGAGCTGATTCTCTACTAGAGGATCAGAACTCAAGGAAAAGGTGGTGGTAGCATCTGAGGTGTGATACTCCACATTACCAGGTAAAAAAAAGGGCCAAAGTAGCGAGGTAACATCCTCTCCACTAAGGGCAGCAACTCTAAGTAAACAAAATCTCACAGTGGCAACACCCACACAAACTAGTGGGACCCTGTGGGAAGTGGGAGTGACCTCAACTCATTCATAAGACTAATCCGGCGACTGAGCCTAGTGTATGAATTGTAGGCTGGGTCAAAGAAAAGAGTAAAAGAACTGATCTTCTGCTAGAGGATCAAAGTTCTTAAAGTAGTGATATTAATATCTGAGGCAATGTATACTACATCACTACAAGAAAAGCAGCCCTAGGTAGTAAGGGGACACACTCACTACCTGAGGACAATCATTATGAACAGGATTGATAAAATATCAGAAGGGTCACAGTGGTAACACCTACCCTGATTGGGTAGGACCCTGTGGGAGAAAAAAAAAGCAACAACACAACATCCGTAGGGCTACTCCAGCAGCTAGGAGTAGAGTATGAATGTGGAGAGTAAGGGCGCAAAGAAACTCAGGAGCTGATCTTCTACTGAAAAAAAAAAAATCAAAGCTCCTAAAGTCGTGGTGCTAATACCTGAGAATAGGTGTGCCACACCACAACTAAGAAAACAACTCTAGGTAGTCAGACGACATCATCACTACCGAGGATAGTAATCAAAATCAGTGATCACTAGAAGGGTCACAGTGGTAACACCTACCCCTAATTGGGTAGGACCCTGTGAGAAGTGAAAACAATCAAACAAAATCCACGGGCTACTCTAGCAGCTAAGAGTAGGGAACGAATGCTAAAGTAAGCTGGTGAAAGAAACCCAGGAGTCGGTCTTCCAATGGAAAATCGGAGTTCCTGAAACTGTGGTGCTAACACCTGAGAACAGATGTACTACATCACAGCATAACTCTGAGGTGACAAGGGAGCACTCCTGACACCTAGTACGATAATCATGAGTGAGATCTATGATTATCGGTGGGTCACAGTGGTACCAACTACCTCAATCAGGTAGGACCCTGTGAGAAGTGAAAGTAACACAACAATCATTCATAGGACCACTCTGGCAACTCCGAGTAGTGTATGAATGGGAGAGTAAGCTGCCAAAAGAGGGCAGCGGGGGTGATCTTTTCTCAAAAGATCTGAGCCCGGGAGGTAGTGGTGTTGTCATCTAAAATGCAGTGTACCACATCACTAGCGGAGAGGGGCATTTTGAATCACATAGACTTATAACCAATTAAGTGTGAGCTCAACCTTGAAGAGACCACTAAAGTGCTTTCAAGGGAGAAGAAAGAAATTTTTGGGGAATTTGGGCTCTTAAAGAGTTTTACCGGGTTCCTCCTGTGACAAGGGCAACCGGGTTTTTGCTCTCCTACGAGCTTCCCTCTTTTTGTCACATGTATGAATATACATGTGACGCCCGTTTTTTTTTTTTTTTTTTTTTTTTTTTTTTTTTTTTTTTTTTTTTTTTACTCCAGCCACATTCAAACCACCTGAATGGGCTGGGGAGCACTACCATATCAAAATTCATGTACAACTGAAATCAATATCAGGATAGAGGCTCAACACTACCATATTTGACTAACATGATATGGTATGGACCCTGTATCCTATCCCAAAAGAGTCTAAACCAATGACTCTAACATCCTTGCTCACATTCAACTCATATGAATGGACTAGGTGCAGCATCTATCAGATCACGACTGATAGGAAAAAGAAACTCAACTAGTTGGTTTTGGTATCCCAGACCATACCTGGGGCGGCAGGTGAAACTGGGGGACTAAGCTCCACAAAGGGGAGGACAAACTCAAAAATTCTATGCGATAGCACCAATGTGATTGGTGCGCACAGACAAAAGTACCAAACATCCCTACGGCGTATTAGTGCATCACCTCTAAGGATAGCTTCATACTCTTCTAAGCAATATCGCGTGGTAGAGGACAAATCGTCGTGGCCACGCAGACTGCTGAAAAAGTAAGAGGAATCCTTTTAGGAGCTACATATACAGAAGGATATCTACAGGCGGTAGGGAGGCTCCCCTGTGAAGTACTAGACTCAGGCATAGTACTTTTTCAAGTACTGCCCGTTGATGACAGGCATTGGGTGAACGCCATTTGCATCAACAAGTAGGTAGGCACCACCTTCATAAACTTGCTCTACAGCGAAGGGGCCTTCCCAAACTGGCTCAAACTTACCACCTCGCCGACGATGCGAGATGATAGGCCTTCGCAAGACAAGAACTAACTCGCCTACCCGAAAAGCACGGGGTCTAACAAGACGCTCAAAGTGCCGTTTCATTCGGGCCTGACATAGCTTAAGGCATTGATAAGCTCGTAAGCGGAGCTCATCTAAACCATCAAGCTCTTCCAACCTTAGTCGGGCATTATCTTCTTCAGATAGATTGTAACTAACTGCTACACGCAGTGAGGGGAGCTCGACCTCAAGTGGGAGGACAGCTTCAGCCCCAAAAGCTAAAGCATATGGGGTGGACTGAGTAGGAGTACGGTAGGTAGTCCTATATGCCCATAATGCTTCAGGTAACTTATCATGCCATTCTCTTTTATTTGCAACAAGGATTTTCCTTATCAGTTGCACAAGAGTCTTATTAAATGCCTCTGCCAAGCCATTGGCTTTAGGGTAGTAAATTGACGAGTATCGCCAATTAATGTTATGGCGGCGGGCAAATCTGGCAATTTTGGTGCTTCTGAAAGACGGGCCGTTATCTGAAATTATACGGCGCGGAACACCAAAACGATAAACAACATTATCGCGAAAGAAGCGCATCACATCTTCTGATTTAACTTCTTTAAGTGGGACAGCTTCTGCCCACTTAGAGAAGTAATCAGTGGCGGCTAAAATGAACCTATGACCCTTAGAAGAAGGAGGGTCTATAGGACCCACCACATCCGTGCCCCAGCCCTCAAATGGCCAAGAAGAAACAGTAGGGTGCAACGGTTAGGGGGTTGGTGAATCACCGTGCCATGAATCTGGCACTGGTGGCATCTCTTAGCGTGCTCCATACAATCATGGATCATAGTTGGCCAGTAGTAGCCAAGGCGTTTAATTCTGCCTTTCATTTTAGGTCCAGATTGATGGGCACCACAAAGCCCTTCATGTATCTCGCTCATGACTCGACTAGCCTCTCCTTTACTGAGGCATCTTAACCACATTTGGTCAAAAGAGCGTCGATACAGAGTCTCATTTACATAGGCGAATGATAAGGCTCTCTTTCTGATTTGAGCAGCGAGAGACTTATCATCTGGAAGCCTACCATGCTTTAAATACTCTATGAAGGGTTCTCTCCAATCTGACTCCTCATCCACAGCTAACACTGCAAGGGTCTGATCGGGAGTAGACAAGTCCGCGGGGCACAGAGCTTGACGATACTGGACAATAATAGACACTGGGTTTCCAGTAGGGTCAGCTAATTCTTTTGCTAACTTGGCCAATGCATCTGCTTTTCCATTTTCAGATCTAGGGACCTTGGCCAAAGTTACTTCTGGTATTAAGCTCAGGAGCTCCATTGCTTTATTATGATATGGAATGAGCTCAGGCTTAAGTACTTTGTAGACTCCAGCTACTTGATTGATTATTAGTTGGGAGTCTCCAAAGATCTTCACCCGCGTAAGACTCATCTGAATGGCCAACTCTAACCCCAAAATTAGAGCTTCGTACTCAGCTTCATTATTAGTACGAGGTTCTGATAGACTATAGGAGTACCGTAGAGTATGACCATCAGGAGACACAAAAATCAGGCCTAATCCTACCCTAACTGTAGGAGTTTCATTTGGACTTAAGGTTTTGACGGATGACGCACCATCAAAGTAGAACTCCCAAGTAGGGGACTCCTGCTCATCTACACTCATGATGAATTCATCAGGTAGTTCATCGTTGAGTGGAGAATCTGCAGGTATCGGGTGATCAGCCAGAAAATCAGCTAGAGCCTGTCCTTTGACGGCCCGCTGAGGAACAAAAGTAATATCAAATTGCAGTAGTATCATAGACCACCGTGCCAGACGACCTGAGAGGGTCGGACGGGTCATCAAGTACTGCAACGGGTTGACTCGAGAGATCAAATTAATCTTATGTGATAGCATATAATGCCTAAGCTTCTGTACCGCGAAGATTAAGGCTAAACATTGCTTTTCTATCGCGGGTACTTAAGCTCTGCAGGTATCAGTCGCCTGCTGAGGTAGTACAAGGCATTCTCCTTGCCTTCCTCATTCTCTTGAGCCAACAGTGCACCTAAAGACTCATCCAGGGCCATAGTGTAGAGAATCAACGGCCTACCTGGATAGGTGCAGCTAAAACAGGGGGGTTCATCAGGTAGCGCTTTATACTCTCAAAGGCCTCCTGACAACTCTCATCCCAGTGGAATCGGGCATCCTTCTTCACTAGTGCAGAGAAAGGATGACACCTACCAGAAAGATTGGAGATAAATCTCCGCAAGAAAGCGAGTTTACCCTGAAAGGACCTCAACTGGGTAAGACTCTTAGGGGGTTTTAAGTCTACTATGGCTTTGATCATAGAGGGATCTATCTCAATGCCACGGTAGCGAACTATAAACCCTAAGAACTTTCCTGCACTAACTCCAAATGCGCATTTTAAAGGATTCATCTTTAAATCAAACTTGCGCAGGCGTTCAAAAACGATTCGCAGATCTCTGAGGTGATCTTCGCGGACCTTGCTTTTGACGACCAAATCATCCACATAGCATTCAACTTGCTCATGTATCATCTCATCGAAGATGACAGTCATGGCACGTTGATAGGTGGCCCCGGCGTTCTTGAGACCGAAGGGCATCACCTTGTAACAAAAGACACCTATAGGTGTCCGGAAAGCAGTAAACTTCTCGTCCTCGGGGTCCATCTTTATCTGATTATAACCAGATGAACCATCCATGAATGAGAAGACACTATGGGATGATGCTATATCCACCATAAGCTCAGGAATGGGAAGAGGAAAATCATCCTTAGGACATGCCTTGTTCAAATCACGGAAGTCGATACAGACTCGTATCTGTCCGCTCTTCTTCCGGACTGGAACAATATTGGCAAGCCAAGTGGGGTACTTCTCTTCCCTAATGAAACCAGCTTCTATAAGCTTCTTGGTTTCAGCGATCACCTGTTGTTCAATTTCTAACCTCATCCTACGAGGTGCTTGTTTAACAGGGACTGCATCAGACTTAATGGCTAACTTGTGGACTGCTACCTCTGGATTTAGACCAGGCATCTCGGTGTAGTTCCAGGCAAAACAGTCTCTAAACTCTGATAGTAACTTGATGTATTCTTGAGCCTCTAAATCAGACAGTAGGGCACTATGAAAAATAGGCCTAGGATCTGACTCAGTGCCTAAGTTTACCTCACACAGTTCATCCATGGCTGAAGTGGCGCCATCTTCAAACTCTTGTGGAGCATCAAGTATTCTATCATCGCTACTATCCGGGTCTTCTTCGTCGGCAAGAGAAACAACCGGATAAGCATGTGAAATGACACGAATGCTGGCATCACTAGACTGATTTAACCCCATGTAACCTACGCCTCCTAGACCTTGGGGGAAATCAGTCCGCCAGACTCGGGCCTGCTGTAGAGCTTCTTCGTCAGGCCAGGTGGAACGAACGAGACCCCGCTCAACAAAGCTCTCTACAGTAGGTGAGAAGTAACGAGGGGCACTCCTGACCTCTATATCCATAGCGGTCTCCTCCAGATCCTGTCTCACAGGACCCAGTGGTGCACCTATACTATGGGGTACAGAGGGACATTCCCTAGGTCGGGCTGGCCCAAATGAATCATACAAGTGAGGTATGGGGTTGTGACTACCCCATATTGGGCTATCACCATCGACTATGAGAGTGTCAGAAGATCGTTGACTGGAATCCCCAACCCCTATCCCGCGTATCTGATGGGGGGAAGGTTGTCTGGTAGTAGTCTGACGTCGGAAGTCCTCTTCCTCGTCTGAACTAATATCAATAACCAATCCACCTTCAGGTATCAAATGGCTACGAAGAGTAGGAAGAGAATCATAGCCAGCGGAATAGGGAGATGATGAAGCGACTGGACGTTGCAGGATATCGATCATTTCATCATCGGAAGAGTCGGACTCTACAGTCAAAGAAGAAGTGTAAAGGTTGGGGGGAGGAGGTGTGCGAGTGTCGTAGTTCCGCGGCTCGCGGATCGCAACTCTACCCCTTCCTCTACCTCTACCTCCCCTACCTCTACTAGGGGGAACATCGTGCCTCACTGCGAACTGAGAGGGATCTCCATCAGAATGAGCAGTGGGAACACCTGGCTCGATACCAACCTGTGATGGACCTTGTACTGACGATTGTATAGGACCCTGTGCAGGTGGCTGCGTAGGACCCTGTACAACAGTATCAGGTATCACTGGGGACTGAGCGGGTGGAGCTCTACGAGTTTTCCGAGGTACGTAGTACTCGGCGTCGTCGTACATAGAGATCTCATGCACGGAAAAGGGCTGTGTATCTCCAGGAATGGTATACTCAACATCATTCCTCAGAAACTTCATACATTGGTGCAAGGTAGAGGGCACCATTCCATACTCATGGATCCAAGGCCTTCCTAAGAGAGCCTTGTATGAAGTGTCAGCCTCAATCACATGAAACTTTGCCTCAGTTAGAAAATTTCCAAATTTCAGAGGCAGGGTAATAGACCCTAGAGCTCGCTGGCCTTGGTCATTGAAGCCTTTCAACATGATCTTATCAGAAGTGAGCTTCAGATGACCTAGGGAGAGGCTCTTCAAAGTTTCATGGGTTAGTATGTTTACTGAAGCCCCTTGGTCTATGAGGACCCTGTTCAACTCATAACCATTGACTTCAGCAGTGACATACAAGGGACGATTGTGCTCAGTGGTCCCTAACAGAAGGTCACGACTAGAGAAAGTGATGCATGGCGTATTGTACAAATGCCATGCTCCATCATCAGGGTCGGAAGTAAAGAATGCTTGATAGGTCTCTGGTTCAAGCAACGCCTTTACTAGTGTCTCTCTCAAGTCAGGTGACAACATCAAAGCATCATAGACACTAAGAAGAGAAGGAATTTTCCTTAGATGAGCCAACACATTGTAATCAACCTCCAGCTGAGGGCCTTTCCCTTTCTCCTTAGGCTGCTCCTGGGAGGAAGGGATAGAGTCATCCTGCTGGGTAATGATATTCTTATCTTTTATATTTTTAGCCAACCTAGGTGGAAGGATCTTCCCTGAACGCAGATGAACTTCCTGTATTGAGTCATCCTCAACAAGAGATTCCTCTGGTTCAGTGGTGGTGGCAGGTGTTGGTTCTAAGGAAAGTATTGAGAGTGGGTTCTCGGACTCATTATCTGAATCCATGTAACATCCACCCTCTGGAATTGTAAAAACAGGCTCTTCATCAGACTCAAACTCATCACCAGAATCATCTGTATCGTAAGAGATATGCAGCACTGAGGAGGAGTGAGTGCTAGAAGAAGAGGAACTAGAAGTAACAGTAGAAATATAAGTAAAAGGTACAGAAGGCCAAAAGTACTCAGAATCATCTTCTATTATTATTTCCTCATCAAATGAAGGGAGAACAAAGTCCTTCAGCGTAAGTGCCGGAAGGAACCCTGTCTTCCCCTCTGCAGTTACAACATACTTTTCTCTTTCATACATTTTTTTATTACATCCAGAAGAAGAAAAAGTAGAAGAGGAAATGTGCTTATCTAGCACTACAACAGAAGGAGAAGAAGAGGAAGAAAGTGCTGGAGTGGTAACTGCAGCGGCAACTGTCGACTTGGCCTGAGGTGGCCTACTCTCAACTGCCTCTGAGCTCTGAACTGCTCTGTCTATCATCCTCCTGGTCTTCCTGGAAAGTGAGATCTGCCAAAAACTCGTGGGTAAACTGCTAGTAGTGCCCTGAGCATCACTCTGACAATCACTGGGGCTGGAGACTAGCTGAACTGTCTGAGGGGCCTTGCCCTTGGGCTGCACTAGATCACTGTCCTGAAGGCGTATCTGTCCTGTGATCATCAGTCTCTCTACTCTATCCTTGAAGACATAGCAGTCTTCCAACACATGTCCGACATGTCTGTGGTAAGGACAGTAAAGGGGGTGCTCAGTCTGACCTTCCTCCTCTGCTCTACTGCTCTCGGGGAATACCAACAAGTTGTTCTTAGTAAGGAATTTGAAGATCTTCTTTACACTCTCCCTCTTAAAGGGATATTCCTTCCTAAGCTTCTCCTCCAGGTACTGCTGACTCTCTGGAGTCCTGCGGGAGGCCCTGGGCTGTCCCGCTGGCTGATCAACTGAGTACGATCTGCTAGCTGAGTGTGGCTGACTAGCTGGTCGTGGCTGCCGTGGTGCTGAAGTAACTAAGGGCTTCTTGCCCTTATCCGATGGTCCCTGAGTACTGTGAACCTCCCCTCTCCTAGGTGGAGGTGCCCCTGAAGACTCCTGCCGCTGAGGTCTGCGCAAAGGCTGACTCTCAACCTTAGGAGGGACTGCAGCGGGTATGCTGTCCTGTAGGCTAGTGACCTTCGTGAGTAACTTCTGGAAGGTTCTAATGCTGAATCCCTTAAGGTAGGGTGCTATCGGACCATCTATGTTCTTCAACAAGATCTCAACTGCATGCTGCTCCTGTAACTGCGGCTCGCACTGCAAACTGAGATTCCTCCACCTGACTATGTAATCTGTGAGACTCTCTCTGGGACGCTGTCTGGTCACCACTAGCTCTCCCACTGTAACTCTGTGCTCCGTACTGACAAATCTCTGCACAAACAACTGCTCTAACTCTGCGAAAGTCCTGACTGAGTCGTTGGGGAGGTCGGCGTACCAAGCAAACGCCACCCCCGCCAAGCTGCTGACGAACAATCTCAACATCAGTGGATCACTCCCTCCTATATTGCAGCATATTGCTCGGTACTGAGCTATATGCTGCCTCGGGTTCCCAAACCCGTCAAAAACTCTGAACCTAGGAGGGATGAAACCAGGGGGGTAAGGCTCCTGCTCGTACTCTACAGGGTAAGGACGCCCCCTGCTGACTGACTCTCCAGTCTTCCTGGAAGAAATCGCCTGCTCTACCTTCTGGGCAATCAGATCCTGCAACTGACCTGCTGACAACTGAGCTGGCTGACTCGGGACTGGAGGAGTGTAGGTAGGTACTGTAGGAGGCACTGGAACTGCTCTCTGGACCCTGTCCACTCCAACGGGGTCTAGTACAACAGGTGGCACTGCTGGCTGGTCTCTGGAGGTACTGGTGGCGGCTATACCTGCCATCTGAGGCATCGCCCCCAAAGCTGTCAACTGTGCTGTCATGGCCGCCATGGCCCTGGCCATCTCTGCCATCTGTGCCTGGAGGTGTAAAACGGTAGCATCTGTATCAACTGATCTGGGAGATCCACCCACCTCGGGTTCTCCCTGCTCATCCTGGTCCTCGGGCTCTCTCTCATCCGAGTGACCTCTACGGGTAACTACACAAACTCGGTGTACCGGCACCTCCTCATCGGAATCAACTAGTGTGTCATCATCATCAAGAAAGGCTCGTCGCATCGCCTCTATGTACGGGCTCATAGGAGAACCGATCCTATGAGGACTAGGGGCAACCTCCGTCTCAATCCGTACTGGCGCTCTGTCTGGGGCTAAAACTGAATCATCATCGACTGCCATCGGGACTGCCTCAGACCCGGAAGGAACTGCCAAATCTATCTGATCAACCGCCTCCTCTGGCTGCTCTGTCTCTGCCAGTGGCGCTGACTCAACTGTAGGAACTGGGTCGACAGGGGTGTCTGCCTGTCGACGTCTCCAAACCAACCTCTTACGGCGGGGTACTGCACTAGCAACTGGCAGCTCTGGGGCTGCCACCTCTGAACTGACCTGAGGCCGTGCAGGCTCCTGCTGCTGTCTCCGTCCTCGACGACGTGGGCGTCGTCCTACTACAGGAGCACCTGCTGGCGGCCTAACTGCTGGAACTGTCTGTGCTGGCTGCTGTGGTGTCTGCCCCCTCTGCCAACTGTAAAGCCTCCTCGCAGTCTGTCGTCGTAACTGAAAGGTAGCCCGAGAAATCTGACGGAGTAAGCCCTCCCGACTGACGGGCCCTCTGCCACGAGCTAAGCGGACGATGTTCCGAATCCTCTGAGTGAGGGCTCGGACACCAGCGTCCCTGGGTAACCTAGCTCGGGGTAGAGTAGTGGCGACAGGAGGAGCCGCCGCTATGCGGGCAACGTCCTCCTCATCTCCACTATGCGTCAGTGGGGAGAAGCGTCCTCCCTGAACTGCCTCCAACTCGGGGGCTACCATCACCTCTGGAGTAGGTGCCTCAACAACTGGACGTGGCCTCCGCTGCCTGGGAGCCACTCTCGTCTGCCTCTGAACTATCTCATCGTGAACAACGGCATCTGCCATCCGCTGCCTCTCTGCCTCTGACGCAGCTAAACGAAGTCTCCTGTTCCTATTCCTCCTGGCCCTTCTCCCAAGGCCGGAGGTGGAAGAGGAAGGAACATCAGGACCGGGAACAGGAACAACGGGAGGTGTCGGGGTCTGCCCAACAGCCTCGGGGTGAGAAAGTCGGGCGAAAACAGAAACCCGACCAGTGGAAGGCGAAGGCACCTCGGTCTGGGCACCCCTCTTCCTGGTGGAAGTGGGAGGGGGAACCCGAACAGGAGGTACTTCCGCTGGAACAACGGGAGTAACAGTAGCAGCAGGCTGCCGGCGCTGAGGGGCCGGAGCAACCTGTGCTGCAGGAGCGGCAGGCGCAGGTCGCCTGACCGCTGCACGAACAGGTGGAACTACTGCAGCAGGCTGCCGGCGCTGAGGGGCCGGGGCAACCTGAGCAGCAGGTGCGGCAGGCACTGGACGCCTAACCGCAGGACGAACTGGAACCGGGTGTGGCCTAGGCACTGGTCGCCTAGCCACAATGCGCACTGGCTGCGCAGGAACAGGAACCGGACGTGGTGCTCGGACTGGGCGCCGAGCAGCAGGACGTCCAAACGGGCGCATGGCTGCGCGTCCTCTCCTCTGGGGAGGAGAGAATGCTGCAGCCTCCGCCGGGGTCGGCCCGCCAAGAGTGACGAAGGCCGAGTCAGTGAAGGAACCAAAAGTGATTCCTCCCACTGGCGGACTAGCGAGCAGGGACTCAGGGAGAGTCACCCGCGCGTCCGAACCAAAAGCAAAGGTAACGGAAGGGGCTGAACGAGCCATGGCACTGCTGCCAAGAAAAGAAAGTGAAAAGGATTAGTTAAAATTGAAATCACAAAAGAGTGAAGGATTTGATTGAGATTTGATGAAGATAGATAGGAATTGATAAGGGGTAGAATAGCCTGTAAGGCTGGAAAGAAGTAGAGTAGGGAAGAAAACCCTAGCTAAGGGGAAGGAACCCTAACTAAGAAGAGACCCTAACTAAGAGTGGGACGGACCTAATCTAAGGAGTACCAATCCCGGAGTACACACAAGAAAAGATAATATATAATCCAAAGATGGAGAGAGAAACTGGTCCCACCGTGGTCGCCAGAAACCTGTGGACCTCCGAAAGAGCACCGCGCGAACGGGTCGATTAGGAGGGCAGATTGGATCGTGCATACGACTGACCATTGGGGATAGAGGCTTTCACCAACACATCCCCGATGGGTAGCAATATACACGACCTAGTCACGGGTTTCCCCCACCCGAAAAAGTTCGAATGGGGTTTAGTAGATTGTGGGAACCAAGTTTCCCACGGGCGCAAGCCCCCGTGGTTAATTACATCTCAGGCCGGAGCCTGAGAAAACTCTCGATTAAGGATCATATATTATCCCTTCCTAAAATGGGATTGACACAGGGGTATAGACTAAGAAGTCCTACTCAAAAGAAAAGAAGGGTCTCAAAGGGGTGAATCAAACATACATGGCTCATACCAGCATTCGGAGGCTCTAGGGTACTAAATAGAAACTGGAGAAAATCAAAGTCAGGCATCCGATCACATGCGTGAGAGAAAAGATGGAGGTGGCGTCATCCTGTGACGCAGATAAGTAGGATTTAGGGTCCTTGAAAAGAAGGGACCTACCTACTATTTTAGGCATACTACGAGACCGAATGTAGTAGCCTCGAATCCTAAATCTAGTTTGGACTTAGTGTTCGACACACACTAAGACCAGTGTCCTAGCTAGTGCAATGCAAAGATCTGGACTTATCCCGGCCTGGATGGGGGAGCCAGCTAACCACCTAATCGATTTAAAACCATGCTGTCAAGTCAATGATGAAAGATGGGTGGGTGGTACAGTTTCTGGAAATAGGACCGACATCTAGAGAATTTCCTAAGTGGTCCTAGACTTATGTAGGTCAGATGCTCCTAACTAATGCAATTAAATTTTAATTAGTTGGTTACTAATGCAATGCATGCTAGTTGAATTGTCAGCTCATGAATGCTATAGAACTTTAAAAACAGGCTTATAAAAAAATAGTTTTTTTGAAAAGACTGGGTCTCCCTAGGTCCGGCACTTCATCCTCATAGGCCAGATTATCCGGACTCTACCCGCAGGCAGGGAGATGTCTTATAGCAAGGAAAGAGAAAATGCAGTAATATGCATGCGACCCCGGACGATTCCGGCAGTTCCCTAAGTTCGTTAAGTTTCTATGTTGTTTAAAACTTAAAGTTTTGAGAATTAGTTATGAGTAGAAAAATTTTATAATCCTTAGAGAGCCTAACGAAAATCCAGGCGAAATCAAAGACGGCATGCAAGAAAGAAACCTAGGAAAAGCAGGTAATTCTACTGCACAATCAGGTAAACACATCAATATAAATCCAAAATTAATCAACTAAATGGCCATAGGCAAATTGCCCTTATTACACCCCAGATATGCATAAAGTAAAGTGGCCGGGCACCACTGCCAACAACCCGGATTTCTAAGCCTATGACAGACGCCAACAACTTTGAGTGGGATATTGGGTCTTCAAATCTTTAGTCTTCTGGATATCTTCTCCTTGGACTTCTTGGATCTCTCCTCCTTGGACTCCTTGGATCTCTCCTCCTTGGACTCCTTGGATCCGTCGTGGCTTGAACATCCAAACGAAGAGACAATTTCCCTAGTATAGGGGTATTGCCTTTTCTCTTTGGATATCTAAAGCCATCCAGCTCGATCTTCCAAATGGAAGAAGACTCTCCCCTTAGGGATGCCTTCTTCTTTTAGAATCCGAGCTGGATAAGAATATCCCAACTCAAAAGTTGCTTTCACAACTCTTAACAATTATTACATACAAATTACATTAATTGAAAATCAGTAAATTCTAAATCACCTGCAAGATTATCCTAGTAATCATCGCAAGCAGTTTATATAAAATAAAAGTGCTAACACCATTGACCCTGTGCCAAGCCATGCTCTTAATTTTGAGGGCTAAGCAGCTCCACCTGTGCAGTTATAATTATTAATTTAGCCCTCATTTATTCAGGGGGGCTGAGCAAGCACCTGCATAAGACAACATTAGAAAATATAATGGTGCCCCCCTTTTATTAGCATTGAGCATGGCCACCTGCACGGAAGAACAGTATATATATATATCGTTCCTAACCTAGGGGTAAGTCTAGCGCTCATCACATCACAGAGTGCAATAAATGTAAGCAAACACACCAATCATTTTTCAAACAGCATGCAATGAAATCCGCGAAAGCTCCGGCACACAACAGAAAAGTAAATCCCAGCGGCCTAACCTAGATCTAGAAGTGGTGCCCTAGCAAACAATTCTATGTGTGTGTAAGGTTGGTGTGATTTGGATAGATCCTGAGCAGGGTAGTTAGTTAAAGTTATCTAGAGTTCAGGTATGTTGTAGGCCAAAAAAGGAAATTTTAATTGAAATTCAAATATTAGTGAATTAGGTCCATTTTTAATTATTTCAGTTTGTTGATCAGTTTTAAGAGCTTAGAACACTGACATTTAAAGTTTAAGTGATATTAGCCAGTTTTAGAAAGTTCTAGGTCCTCTTAGGAACTAAGCTAAGGGTCCAAAAAGTCACTATGGGGAAAAAGGCTAAGTTTGGGATTTCCATCATCTTAGGAAAATACTAGACCTTAATACGAGTAGTTAGACAGGTAGTACACTGAAATCAGAGTTTTCTAGGCGAAGTTATGAATTTTCTAAGTTTCGGGCCCTATCCTCTAGACCAGGGTTGACCAAAAAGTTGACTTTCTAATTTATGTGAGTTTCTGGACATCTAATATTTTTAATAAATACTAGACCCTAATAGGAGTCTAATGCCACTGAGTTTGCCTAATTTGGATTTTTCTACAATTAGTTATGAGTTTTCTAAAATCGGGGTATTTATGGAAATTTCTAAATTAATAAAGAGAAGGCCCTATTTTGCAATTTTGGCCCAAATCAGCCCCAAACTGAGTCGAATCACTCCCAAAAGTCAGGGATGACCTGAGAAAGTGATCCCCTAGGGTTTGGAGAAGATTTGGGATTTTTAATAATTTTTAATGATTTATTAGGGGCAAAAAGGTAATTTCCACCTATGGTCAAATTAAGGGTCAACCTAGGGTCAAACTGAGGGGCCCTATTTATCTAAGGTCAAGGATCAGGTTTTGGTCAGTTTGAGGTATTATGGGTAATTTTCTGACCTAAAATATATTTATTGTATTTTCCGGAAGGTTTCGGGGCCTTAATTAGCAGATTAATTATGGTTGGTTAATTAAGGGCTCTAAAAGCTCCTAAAAATTTCCAGAAAATTATAGAGTGTTTATGATGTCACTAAATTAAAGTGTTGAGGTTTTCATGTCAATCCGGGATCTATCCTAGCTCCTAGAAAACTTCTAAGTTCGCTAGACGAGTCCTTAATTTTTGTCCTTAGGGTGTCACTACGTTGTAGGAGTTTAAAGTGATGTTTAGTCTAACCCTTCAGGTAATAAATGCATGGGAGTACAAAAATGAAATAAACACACCATGTCCTTAGATCTAGGAGAGCCTAAGCTAAGTGCTCGTGGTGCGATCCTACACATGCATACTACGACAAAACAAGAAAAGGAAAGACATCTAATGAAGGGATTAGTGAATGATTGGGAACCAATCACCCACTAATCCTCTCCCCCATGATTACTCTTCATATCCAGAATCCATGTCTAAAATTTCACAAGTAGTGGATCTCCCAAGATTAAGGGATTTAATACATAAGTAGTTTTAAAATATTAAAAATACTTACAAATATATGAACATTTGGAAAATAGCATAATTAAAGATAGATCAATTTATGATAAATACATATAAGGGAGACCCACTGGCTACCCTAACGAAGTCTCAAGCGATTTGAAAGTAATTTGTATCATGAAAATAATGCTATAATCAATATTTAATCTCAAAAGTACCCAAATAATCGAATCCAAATAGTGATCTGTCAAAACAGCCAAAATCAAGGGCTGGAAATGGCTTTAAAACATAAAGCTCGCTTTTCTGAAAAGAACGAGGGGTTATACGCAAAAACCCGATTTGAAATGATGAAGATACGAATTTTACAAGTTCAAATACAATAAAGTAATATTTTAAAATAGTGTAGTTTTGCTGTTTTTGAAATAACAGAAAATACAGACAAAATTTTCACCTGAAAATAGTTTCAAAATATGCAGAATTCAGAGTACATACAAAACAAGGTGCTGTGCGTCGACAGCGGACTTAAAACGACAAAGTTATGTAATTTCGAAGTTTAAGTATAAGAAAAATAATATTTAAAGATAATACAATTTGCTGTTTTCAAAATAAACACAGAAATACTAAAAATATTTGTGTAATGTAAACTCCAGGATGTGCAGAATCAAAATACGATCAAAACAAGGGGTTGTGCGTCAAAATCGGATCGGAAACGAGAAAGATACGAATTTTAGAAGTTTAAAACGATTAAAATGATATTTTAAAATAATTCAAAATGATCGTAATTAAAAATAATTGTTAAAATGAGATAAAATAATAATTTAAAAAAAAAAAATCTCTGAAATTTAAAATATACTAAAATATATGTATATGCAAATATAAATATTAGTAATAACTTAATTATTAGTAATATTTTAAATAATTTAACTAATTAAAGTAATTAAATAATGAAAATATATTTTTATATTTAAATAAATATAACAATAACAATAATAATAATAATAATAATAATAAAACATAATTATGATAACATTAAAACAGTAAAACACTAATCCAATAATAATATAATATAATATTAATAATAATAATAAAATAATAATATAAATAAATAAAAAAATAAAAGTTATTTTTACTGTTTTTTAAATAATTTAAAATATAATTAACACTTTTAAATAAAAATAATTTTTAAATAAAGGGCTCGAGAATACGAGCAATTCGACATATTGCACGTCAAAAACGGACAAAAAACGGATTTTTGGTGATTTTTGGAAGTTAAAACAGTTTTAAAATAATTAAATAATTATTAAGAATATTTGAAATCGGCGGCGGCGGCGGTCAGACACGTGTCGGGCCCGGATTCGTCCCGCGGTCCTCGGCCAATGATTGCGCCGCCGCAATCATTGGTCATGATTGACCAATCATTACGGCGGCGGTCCCGCGGCTACTTAGCCACGTCGGATTCCGCCTCCGCCGTCTGATCCGCGTGGAAAGAGCCCAACGGCTCTGATCGAGCCGGACCGAGAACCGTCCAGCGGGATCCAGATCCGGCGTTGTTCCAAACCGCGGAACAACTAGATCCCAACCGCTGATCGCGAGATCAACGGTCGGGATCAAGCCTGGACGGACGAGAACTGCATCCGAAACCCTAGACCGTTTTCTGCTTCGTTCTCTTAATCTACTGGATCAAATCGAATAAAATTTTGGACATACAATCTACGTATGAAGAGCATTCATGGGGGCTATTTTGTTCAAATTAAAACATACTAATCACAACGCTAATTAACCCTAAGTGTTCTAAACTAGGGTTTGAGATTTTACCTAATCCACACGGTGGATCCAGGCGATCTTGGTCTTGTTGGACTCGTGAGAAGTGCAGCAACGTTCCTTTAGTTGACGACGAGATCCAAAAGTCGCTCGATCCACCGGGATTCGTCCTGGAACGGATTTGGGCTCGGGTGTCGCCGGGATCTGGCCGGCGGCGGCTCGAGACGGTCGGGCTTCGAACGAGAAAAGTGGGGAAGGGGTATAGCAGTCCTCTCACCAAGTCTCAGGGCCTAAGACGGTCTAGAGCTCGAGCAAGAGGAAAAAGATCCTAATTTTGGCCTAATTTTTGCTATTTAAGGGGCAAGGGCTCAAGATCTGCGGCCCAGATCAAAACCCTAAGTGATTAGGAGGGAAATAGGTCGGTTTAGGCCGTGGAATCGAATTCAAAACGAAAGGGGGCTTTAATTCCCCTTAATGAGCCTTTAAATGTACTTAAATAAGTCATTATGACCTATTTAAGACTTGGGTTGACCAAGTCAACCATAGACCTGGTCAACCCAGTCAAATAGGTCAAGGGGATGAGGGGTTTGAGCCATGAAAGTGATTGGATATGATTTAGGCTCTAAAAGGGCTTAATGGGTCAAATTGGTCAACTCTGGTTGACTTGGTCAACTGGGTTGACCCAGGGTCTAAGCCCGGGTCCAACAGACTCGACTCGACCCACTGAACCTATTGGAAAGGGTTTTGGGGTCTGGCTTGGTCAATTTGACCAGGTCAACCCCTTGACCAAGGGTTTGGGCAAAATCGAGGTCAACAATGTGCAACAAGAATCACCTATTACCCCGATTTGGATCTCTTTTCCTAACCTTCGTTCACATTTTTTCAATCCTAAGATTTTATTTGGTTTGGCTTCTATTTTTGGTAAACCCTTGCAAACGGATCAGGCTACTACGTCCATTTCGCGACCGTCTCTAGCACGTGTTTTAGTTGAGCTAGATATATATAAGAAACATCCTTCAGAGGTATGGATTGGATCAGAACTTAATGGGTACTTTCAAAAAGTTGAATTAGAAAACTTATCTACTTTTTGCTCTCATTATAAGATGCATGGGCATGATTTATTTTCTTGCTATAGATTACATCCTCATCTTCGTAAGCCTAAAGAAACTTCTACTTCTAATAACATTGAATTAAATTATGTTGAATTGATTTTGGTTCCCCCTAATCCTGTTAATAATATGGCCAATGAATCTTTTGGAATTGAGAAGAGTATTGATGTTGTTAATCCTACTCCTATTTCAGTTGAACCAACCCCTCTTTTCGTGGAGGATCTGGGGAAAGGTCAGGAAACTAATCATAACTCTAACTCTCATTTAGATATTGATTTTAATAAAGTGGTTTAACTAAATTCTCCTGGGGTTCATCTATGGGAGGATGATTTGATTAATCATATGGTGGTGGATGACACTATGCAAGCTATTGTTACTTTTCAGGGGAAAAGTCGAGAAGATATTCCTAACTCTATCACCAATTTAGCTATTGTTTCTAGTAAAGTTGTTGATCAAAATAATGAGGCTCAGCTAAATAATGTTGCTTCTCCTGTGGTTCCTCTTTTGGAGGATGTTGTGGCTAATAATTCGATACAAGCAATTGTTAATCATTATGGTTTCTCTTAATCTGAGGTTGAGAAGATAAGGGGTGTTGAGGTTCACTATAGAACTTACATGGTTGGTGATGTTTTCTATGAGGATAGAGAGATGTCTTTTTCTAAGGAGCACTCATGTATGGGTAATGAAAGTAGCTTTCTTTTGAATGCTAATTACAATAGTGATGATTTTACTGATAATGAGGACATGTACATTTTGGCTAAATGTTATGCTAGAGATGATAATGATACTAATTTTTCTAAGGATCATGGTAAGAGAGGCAGGAAGCCTAAAGCTATTGTTATCCAAACTCATACTTCTAGAAATACTCGTTCTCTCAATTTGAATTAATGTTTTTTATGTTTAATGATATTATTTAAAATGTTAGGGGTATTGGCTGCCCCTCTTCTAAGCTTAGAGTTAAAAACTTATGTCGTATTCATAATGTTTATCTTCTTGTTTTACTTGAGCCTCTTATATCGTCTGATAAATTATTAGGTACTGCTAAATTCTTGGGCTTTAAACATGCTTTCTTTAATGTGTCTAATAAAATATGGGTTTTTTTGGAAAGATTATGTCAGGGTTGATGTTATTGGTAATTTTAACCAAATTATTCATTATAATATTAAAAATTCTAATATACAATGCTGTGCTTCCTTTGTTTATGCTGCTTCTTCTAGGTATACTAGAAAGATTTTATGGGATCAAATTAATCAATTTCACACTATCTTCTCCCTTCCTTGGCTTATTGGATGAGACTTTAATACCATTTCTAACCCATCTGAATGTATAGGGGGCTCTCTCCCTATCTATTAATCTATGGAAGATTTTAATAACTTGATTATGGAATGCAATCTTATTAATATTGGTTTTACTTGTGACAATTTTACTTGGCATCGTGGTCATTTATGGCAAAGATTATATCGTGTTCTTTTTAATGATTCTTGGTTGCATTCTTTTGATTCTACTAATGTTGAACATCTAAGCATGACCCTCACGGATCATTCTCTTCTTCTCATCAAAATTAAGCTGAGAGTGCGGGATCTGACTTCTAAAGTTAGGTTTCAAAATATTTGGCTTTTGCATGATTCTTTTATGAATGTGGTTAAAGATAATTGGTGTGCTCCTTTACACTCGGATAACTCTATATCTGGTATGCGTAGACTGTGGTATAAACTGAAAAGACTTAAGTTTGTTTTAAACTGGTGGAATCAAGGTTTTGAAAACCGGACCGGACAACGAACCGAAACAAGGAGAGGTTCACGGTTCGACCGGTTCAACCGGTCTAACCGGGGTCGAACCGGATGACGTAATAAATAATAAGTATTATTTAAATTTAATACAATTAACATAAAAATAATGTTAACATTCAAAGTATGAGATAAAAAATTAACTTAAAAAAATTATGAAACATAAAAACTTATATAATTAAGTAAAATAATTATTTAAAATCTTACATAAAAGCAAAAAGAAAATTAAATCTCATAATTATAAGAATTTACACATAAAAATATGATAATTTTGAAATTTGAATATTTTTCAAATTTTAAATTTAATTTATATATAACCATATAATTTAATATATATTATTATTAATTTATGTTACATATTTAATATAAATTTAATTCTAACATAAGTTTATAAATTTAATATAAACTATTCTTATTTTATATTATATGATTAAATATATTTTACATGTTTATGATATATTGTATACAAAAGTTATTTTATAAATTTATATCTAAAATCATTAATAAATAAATAAAATTATTAATGATAAATTATTTTTTATTATGTATAAATAAATAAATTTTTATTATTAACTAATAAATAATTATCACTCACATAAAAATAATTAATTAAAAAATCTGTCTAAAAATAGGTTTTATATCTATTATATATGCTATGAACTCATACACTCCTCATCTCTTTTCTTTAGTCCCACATCTCTTAGAAACACTTTCTTGCTATTGTTTATATAGCATATTTAGATTCCTTGCACCAAGGGAGCACATGAGGAGGTCATGTGAAGATGTGTTATGATGCTTTGAGTACAAAAGTGCTTATTATATAAAGTGTATTTAACTTTAATTAAATGTTTTTAATATATATTAATTAATTTATTTAAAAAAATACTTAAAATTTGTGAGATTTGAACCGGCCGGTTCAAAAATAACCGGACCGGTTCACCGGTTCGCGGTTGAACCGGCCGGTTCTGACCGGTTCAGTCCGGTTCTTTGCAGAAGCGGTTTTAGGGCTGAATCGGACCGGCCTTGTGACTGGTTCACGGTTGAACCGGTCGAACCGGCCGGTCTGGTCCGATTTTTAAAGCACTGGGTGGAATCATAACGTGTTTAAGAATCTTTTTACTAACATCTTAATTGCGGAGGATAAAGTTACTTGCCAGGAATCTCAATGTCAATTATTTCCTTCTGAGGCTAATTTATGTCTTTTGAGAGAAGCTAAAGATGGGCCTGTTCAGTTACAAGCTCAAGAAGAGATATTTTGGAAGTAGAAGGAGGCTTTTAAACATCTTGTTGAATGGGATAACAACACTAAGTATTTACATGCTTTAGTTAAGAGAAAGTGCAATATTAATTACATTCATAAAATTCAAAGGGCTGATGGTACTATTACTGAAGAGGATTATGAAATTGCTAGTCTTGCAATTCTTCATTTTCAGAATCATCTGAATAAAAATTTCATTCCTTCCACTATTCATAATCCTAATTGTATTCCTTCTCTTATTACTCATGAGAATAATGTTTTTTTGTCTAAGTCTCCTTTATTGGAAGAAGTTAAAGATACTATTTTTGGTATGAATTCGGATTCGATTGCTGGTCCGGATGGTTTCACCACTAAGTTTTTCCAAAAAACTTGGCATATTATTGGTAATGATTTATTCTCTATAGTTCTAGATTTTTTTGAAGGTAAAACTATCTCTATTTTTTTTACTTCTACTTCTATTATCCTCATTCCTAAAATTAATTCTGCTTCTACTTGGAATGACTATAGGTCTATTAGTCTTTGTACCTTTTTTTTATAAGTTGATCTCTAAAATTCTGATAAACTGTTTATCTATGTTTTTGCCGAATCTTATTTCTCCTTTCAAAATGGGTTTTGTTAAAGGTCGTACCATTATTGATAATGTTCTTTTAGCTCAAGAGTTTTGCCACGAGTTAGATGCCAATGTGATAGGTGGCACTTTAATTTTGAAATTGGATATCGCTAAGGCTATGATAATATTAATTTGAACTTTCTTTATGATATTATGAAGTTATTTGGTTTTGATTTTAAGTTTATTAATCTCATTAAGCTTTGTATTAAAAGTTCGCATTTCTCTATCATTGTTAATGGTAAATCTAATGGATTTTTTAAAGCTTCTCATGGTTTGAGACTGGGTGATCCCATTTCTCCGACCCTTTTTATTATTGCTACTGATTACCTTTCTAGAGGCTTGACTGATCTCTTTGATAAGTTTCCTTGTTTGTATTTTAAAACTATAGGAGGTTTCCATATTTCTCACATTTATTTTGAGGATGATTTTCTTATTTTTACTAACGCTTCTTTAAATCGGATTACAAAATTGTTGAAGTTCTTTAAAAGTTTTGAATTGGTGAGTGGTTTGGTCCTCAATTGTCATAAATGTGGCTTTATTTTTGCTAAGAAAGGGAATTTGGATCGTATTCTGGCAATTACAAATTTAACTGGCTTCAATCATGTTAGTTTTCCTTTAAAGTACCTTCGTGTGCCCCTTTATAAGGGTAGGAAAAAATCTTTTCTTTTTGATTATTTAATTTCAAATGTGCAAAATAAACTCCTTTCTTGGGATTCTAATTTTCTTAATTTGGTGGTAGACTTACTCTTATTAAAAGCATGCTCTGCTCTATTCCTGTTTATAACTTTCAAGCCTTATTTCCTACACACTCTGTATGTGATAGGCTTGAGAAAATTATTAATAAATTCTTTTGAAAAGGGAATTGTAACAGTTCTAAAATTCATTGGTCTTCGTGGAATAAATGTTGTGGTGTTTTAGAGGAAGGAGGTTTGGGGTGTAAATTTTGAAGGATCTGGCTTTTGCTTTTTCTTCTAAATTGTGGTATACTTTTTGCGCTAACATGAGCCTTTGGGCTAATTTTATGAATGTTAAGTATTGTGGGAATATGTATCCCACTATGTGTTGTTTCTCTAAAAGTAATTCTAGAGTTTGGCAGCGCCTTTGCAAAGTTAAATGACTAGTTGAGCCTTTTATCGGCTAGGGTTTGGGAATTGGTAATATTTTTTTTTTGGTAGGATCGTTGGTTGGAAGGCTACTCCCTGGACTCTATCATTAATACTTCTTCTAATGTTTCTATGAAGGTTAACTATTTTTTCACGAATAATGGGTGGGATATTGAGAAACTCTCTAATGTGCTCCCTAATTTCTTGATTCAACAAATTTTGCAGATTCCTTTACATATGAACTCGCCTGATGTTCAGATTTGTGCTTTCAATAGAGATGGTAAATTTTCTTTAAAGGGTGCCTAGCATTCCTTTAGAACTTTGAAAGAAGATTTGAATATTTACAAAATGCTTTGGCACCATAGTGTTCCTTCTACGGTTTCTATTTTTATTTGGTGGATTCTTCATAACTTTATTTGTACTGATGATAATTTGATTAAACGTGGTTTCATTCTGGTTTATAAATGTCAATGTTGCTTTCACTTGGATAATATGCACCATGTGTTTGTCTCCAACCCTTGTGCTGTTAAGGTCTGGACTTATTTTGAGAATATTTTTCATTTAATTTGTTTCAATGCTAAGGCCTCTATTTATGTGTTATTGAATTGTTAGTTTGTTAAGTTCAAAGGTCATATTAGGAATCTTATTCCTTCTATGATCCTTTGGTTCTTATGGTTGGATAGAAATAATTCTTGCTATAAGGGTGGGCCTACGAATCATCTTAGAATTATTCAAAATGCGAAAGACAAAATTAGGAACCTCTTTGCCGCAAAGTTAGTTTTGTCCAAGAATTTCACTAAGTACCACACGGCTGCTGTTGATTTTGGGATTAAGTTGGAAGGGGAGAACAATTATAAAGTTACTAGAAGTATTGTGTGGCTTAAACCTCCTGATAATTTCTTTAAGTTAAATGTGGATGGTTTTGTTAATAAGGATTTGGTTGGTTGTGGTGGTGTCTTAAAGGATTCTAATGGTAACTACATAATTGGTTTTGAGTGGCCTATTTACAATGGGGATGTGATTAATGCTATCTCTTTTGCTATCCTTTATGGTGTTAGATTATGTATCTCTCTTGATTGCACTAATATTATGGTGGAGGTTAGTTCTTCTTATTGTTTCGAATCCCTTATTTTGAGGAATGAGGATAATTGCTCCTCTAATTTATTTTACATTAAGAGGGATATTCAAAGGGTTCTAAACATGATTATTTTTTCATTTTCGTCTATTGAGAGGAATGGGAATGTTTGTGCTAAAGCCATGACTAAGTTGGGTTATTTTTTGGACTCTATGAAGAAAAAGAATGTTTGTGCTAAAGCCATGACTAAGTTGGGTTATTTTTTGGACTCTATGAAGGATTTTAGTTTTTCTAATTTGCCTCTTCCTGTTAAGGGATTATTAAAGCTAGACAAACATAATGTTCCTTATGTTAATATTTGAGGGGGTGGTGGCTACTGTTTTTTTATGGCTGGAGTTTTGCTCCTTCTGCTTGTTTTCCTGGATTCACTGGCTCCCTGCCTTGGCTGGGATGTCTACTATTGTTTTATCTTAATCTTGTTGTTCCAGTTTTTGGCCTGGTGGAGGGCTTGTGTGGACTGGAGAATTGAGTTGATTTCTCTAGGTTTCTCTGGTGCTTTATTGTGGGACACTATTTTTTCTGGTAAGGTTTTGTGTTGTTTTAACGGGCTGTTGGATGTTCTTGGTGTTTTAAGGGTGCTGCTTGTTATTGGTAGATTGGTTTTTCTTGGGAGTTTTGGCTATCTGGTTGCTTTGTGCCACTTGTTGTGTTGGTGTAGATGGTGGGAGTTGGTTGGTGTGGTTTGGCATAATCATATTGGTATGCAGCTGTGGTCAAATTTTGATTCTAAGATATGGGTCCCTTTCTTTTCGAGGATCTTTGGCTGGTGTTTTGGGCTGCTGTTTCCTTCTGGCTATTTGCTGTGCTGGTGCAGGGGGTAGGATTTCTTAGGTTTGGTTTGGCTTAATCTTCTTGGTTGGCATTTGGGGATGTCTTTTGATACTAAAATCTGGTTTGCCTTGGCTTTTTTCTCGGTATTCTGCTGTTATTGGTATTATCATTTTGAGGCATAATGGTTTTTGCAATTAGTGTCTTTACAATTTGGATAACTGTAGGCTGCTTTGGCTTAGTCTTGGTGGTAACTGTGATAATTATTTTTGTTATAATAGGTTTTGGCCTATGTTTTCTATCAATTATTTTATTCTGGCTTTTACTTTGTTTTGCAGAGTTTTTGCCTTGCAGGTGTCCGTGTTGTTGAGTGGAACATAAGATTTTTGGAGCTGGTTACTTATTTTGGTACCTTTATGGTTTTTTGGGTGCTCGTCCTTGTACACCACAGAATGTACCTAGGATTCTATGTAATTTTGATTAGTAGGGAACTCGAGCTCGTAGTTTTTTTTTTCTTTTAATTTTGTAGCTCTTCGGAGTAGTAATGAGCTTGAGTTCCCTTTAAGGACCTTGTAATCGTTGTTTTTTTAATTAATGCATAGGCCTTATTGCGGGTTTCTCCAAAAACAAAAAAAATCAATCCATTTCTTATCAACTTGGTGTTATCCACATATGCAACTCCAATGGTGTAGGATCTCTACCAAGTATTTCTTCCCGAAATAAAATATTGTTATAATAATTAGCATATATGTTGAATACACATGTTAGAGGAATCATTTACCAATCATCTTTTATGCTATGTGTGAGACATTCAACCCCTAGTATGCAGGGAGCTCCCTAAACCCCCATGGTCGGATGCTTTGTTCAGCTTATTCCACTCTCTCTTCTTCGCAAATTTAGGGGTGGTCCAAGCTCTCATAAGTTCATCTCATACATGCTCTCTAATCTATAAGGGTCGTTCCCCTGACTTATTGCAGTCAGTAAAAATATCTCTTGAGTATGTAGACCCTCTCTTACTAAGCATCACATACAATGTAATTGTCCTAATTTTCAAATCATTATGGAATGTGGTTGTGTATCTACCACTGGGTTGCCAATTGTTATTTAAAACTAAAAATGATGATTGAGGATGATTATCCACTGTAAAATTCATGTTATGCCCAATTTCAATTCTTGAACTTCTAACATGTGACTCAAAGTAGAAAGAACTGAAATGAGTTGTCTCTTGTGCCAAATAGGCTTCACATATTGAACCTTTGGGTGCGCTTTGTTCTTAACATATATATATATATATTAATTTGTTCAAGTATCTTTCATAATTCATATGATCAATAAAACTCTTATTGAAGGAGAAGAAATAACAGAAACTTTTAATGAATTAATGATGTATTAAAATTGAACTAACTTTTCAAATGGATACATCCAATGATATTGAACAAGACCTCCAACTTTTGCCTCATATGGTAAGTGGACTATAAGTTGTTGCATAGAATAAAAAAAGGTCGAAGGAAATATTTTTTATAACTTGCAAAGAATGAAAGGTATGTTTTGTTCACTTTTCAATAAAGCATCTACATTTAATTTTATTGAACATAGATCTTTAAAAAAATTGCTAGTTTCAACAAATGGATTTGAGATGTAATCCGACGAGTAGCACAATATAATTTGAAGATGAAACTCTATAATAATGTGACAGTCATGACTTTTCATTCCACATAATCTTCCTGATTTAATATCTACACAACGACTTAAATTAGATACTTATCCATTCGACATTTTCAGTGTTTTGAACCACTAACAAACTAATCTTCTTTGATTTAGTGTGAAGGTGAAATGTGCTTTTGGCTTCAAAATTTTACCATTAATATTTTTTTTCAGTTCAAGAGTTCTTCTCCTACAATATTCCTTAATGTCCCTTCTTGCCTTTAAATTATTTTAGTTTTACCTTTTACATCCATGATTATATTAAAAATATTGTCAAATATATTTCTTAATGTGCATAACATCTAAGTTACGTCTTATTAAATTTAAACTCCATTATGGTAATATCCAGAATATGTTTTTTTTGGTCCAATTATGTTCAACTCCATATCTAGAGACTCTAGACTTTGATAATGTTGGATCTTTAAAAATAGTAGGTATGTTAGTAACTCTTTCAAGGTCTTCAAAGATTTTTTGGGCTATACACCTGTTTAGTATATATTATTACCTTCAGTTATAAGTTCTTTCTCCATTTTGTTTGGGGATTTATGTTTTCATTCTTTTGGTTATTTTGAGCTTAGCTCCTTTTTGTTGTAGCTGTTGTAACTCAAGCAATTTTATTTGTTATTTCCTTTACTTGTAAGCTTCTCTTTTAGTTAATGTACAGACTTTGCCCCTTATTTCCAAAAAAAAAAAAAAAAGCAGATATATTTTCTAGAGAAGCACAATGACAAAAAAGTGAGACTTATGTGAAGCTTTTTATTCCTATGTGGGATTTTGGTAGCAATAGTCCTTTGTTTAACCTGAGCTAGAGGAGCTTGGGGAGACAGTGTCATGGCTAGGGTTTTGCATTCATCTCTTCTTGTAATCCTGTTTGCAATGTCTTATTATCTATGCACAAAATGAACACCATTCTTCTCATATTTATGTAATTCTCACAAAAAAAGAAAATTTAAAATATTATAGATGTAAAAATTCCATCTAATTAGAATTAACACCCAAACTTAGCTTGACTCATAGTCCATTCTCTTATAACTTATACGAACGCTCAAGCCATCTAAGATAAGCCAACCAACCAAATACATCATAACAATAATACATAATAATATTTAAAATGAAAAATAAATAAATATATCCACTTAACCAATATGATCATATGAACAAAACTTATCAAATAATAATTCTTTGATCATATTATCCTCCTCAAAATTCCATCAAAATGAATCACAATCATTAATGGATTTATAGATATACATCAAATTGATAATGCATTCACATCAAATCAAATCCAATAAATATAAAGTATATTCTGATAAATAATTTGATCAAAATATCTTCACATAATTTTCTTGTCCCATGTCAAAGGCAACTAGGAGGACAACAAAGCCAGAATTCTTTCCCTTCACATTCCTACAAAACGACTTAGCCAATTCATGATTTTTCCTCTTATAACTCAGTTTTATATTGGTAAGTTGAATCCCTTGGCAAGGGTTGCTCTTGCTACAGTCCAAATTCACTGCCACTTGTGTTGAAGAAGTCCCATGCACATCACTAAATGTCACCTTACTTATCTTTATTCCAGAGCTCTGTAAAAAAAAAAAGAGAGATAAGATTTTTTATATCTTATGAATTATAAGAAAATTTCATAAGAAATATTATATATTGTGCAAACTTATAAAAAAATATGTTAGGATATGTTAATAAAAGATTGATTAGGATTAATGTCAAATTTGTTGAATGTTCCTTAAGATTAAGATAATATAGGAGCGGTTAATAAAAACTTATATTGCACTAATCTCAAATTAAATCTAAAAGTGCAAGCAACCGTCTAAATTAGTATCAAAGAAAAGCCTTGGTTATATAAGAAATTTCAAATGCATTAGATCTTCATTCCTTGGGATCCCTGTCTATAATAATAAAAGCCTTTGGACAACACAAAGGAAATCACTTTTAAGTTAAAAACAGGTTGGCAGGTCGTGTTGGATTGACTCGAGTCGGGTGCGGGTCAGAAAAAGTGACTCGTTTGCAAAAAAAGGTCAGATTTTGGTCAGGTCAACTGAGTCAAGTCAATTTCGGGTTGGATCCAAACCCGAACCATGACTCAATTTTGACAGCTATACTTTTGATTGATTGCAAATATAGTACATTCATCTTGATCAATTTTTTGTCAAGCAAGATATCCTTAGGCAAAAAAATTTTCCATTCAAAACCAAATTTCATTTCACTTACTTCATTAGGGCAATTGCCAGGAACTGGGCAATAGTTTTGATCGATCATAATGGGATTCCCTACATTCTTCATAGTGCCATGCTGAAAAGTAACGCCTCTCACAAACCCCTTAGATGAAGGAGTCGCCCATGTCTTAACCCTAAATCCATTCTGCGTTCCTCTGAAAACCACCGAGCTCACCGTCACATTCTGTACCATAGTCGTTTCTGTGCCATCACCTAAACTTCCTATCGAGATTCCATGGCCTGGGCCGCATTTGATGTTCTCAATCCAAGCATTGGAAACACCTTCACCGAGAGAGATACAATCATCGCCGGTGGCCATGGCGGAGCCGATGATGGTGATGAAGCTCGACATATGGATGTGGATTCCGTCTGTGTTAGGGCTATTGCCTGGTGCGGTGATCGTCGCCCCTTCCACTTTTATTTCTTGGCTGAATATGATTGCGATTTGAAAATTCTGGCTATTTTGGATCTTTACTTTGCTCAACAACACATTCTTTGCTTGGCTAATCGTTAATGCCTGAATAAAAGATCATAATTGTTAGCCAAACATTTTATAACATTTTAAACTAAAGATTCTAACAAATTTTTTTTTTCCTTCCCTAACACATATCATGTTTCTTGTGAAATTATTACGTGTAGTTATCGGACGCCATCCGAAGGTAAATTAGGACGCGCCACGTTACCATAGTGTACCATAGCTATGTACTACTGTGAATCAAGTAACATGGAGCATCCTGATTCGCCTCCGGATGATTAGGTGATTGTGCTTAATACCGGGGAATGAACTAAAAAGAGAACTGGGCCATGTTTCTGACCATCAGAGCAATCTCTTTTTTCTCAATGCATTTAACCATTCATTAATTGTTAAGTCAACAAGAAATTATAAAATAAAAATAAAAACTAAATGAATTTTAAATATATGAAAATTATAATTTTTTTATCATGTTCTCGTTTCTCAAAAAATATTCTTTGTAAAAAACTATAAATTCATAAGCCCAAGATTAATAGGCCTACCGTGGATCCATTGGGGCAATTGCGGCCCGCAGCCTTACAGGCCCAGAGCCACTGGCCACGGGCATTGAAGGTGCCGCCGTAAATGGAAAGCCCCTTCACATATTTAAACGTGATCCACTCCGACGCGTCGGAATAGCCAGTTTTGCCCAGTATAGTGCCCTTTATGATAAGCCCAAGCTTGTTATTTTTACACGGACCTTGAAACAAAGCCCGGCCTACTAAAAAAGGCCCGCTAGGCACCACCATTGTGGCCGGATTTTGGTCACCACAGGCCTCGGCCCATGCAGCTAAGAAGGCATTGGTAGAGTCAGTCCGCCCATCGGGCTTTGCGCCGAAGTCCACTACATTGTAGGCCGACTTTGCGACGGTGGAAAAATACAGGAGGAGAAGGAGAATGCATTTCGGCTCCATTTTTCGGTAAGTGGAGCAGAGAGGAGATTGGAAAGAATTGGGGAGGTGGAGGGAGTATTTATAGCTTTGAAGGAGAGAAAATATGGAGTTTTTGTGAATATTATTACATTGGGATTGTAATTTCTTGGAGGTGAAGACATTTTAAGGGTTTTTTTAAAAGATTATTTTAATGATTTGTTGACTTGTCTTAGTAATTATTTGAAGGGGTATTCATAATAGAGAATTTTTATTTTATTAGTTATGAATGCGTTTAATGGATGGAACTTACTAAAATGTGTGATTGTAATTTAAACATTTTTATCACGTTGTATTATCTTCACCTCTCAGTCCTCCTCAATGGCATCTTCGACCTTATTGTGCTGTCTCACATATGAGAAATTATTACGTGCTTAGACCGGACACAGAGAACCATCCGGTTTGTTTATGTCAATAGTAATGTTCCCCACTGTGATTTTACTGTTCATAGAGACAAAACCGAATGATTCTCTGTGTCTGATCTCCGCATGTAATAATCTCTTCTCACATATAGCTTCAAGGTCGTGCTATATTTACCTTTAAAAGGAGGACTATCAGTATAATTTTAATTAGTAGCCCAATGTTTCAGTACAACCTTCATATCACCAATCTAATATTTTTTAAGGATTTTTTGAATAATAGGAATTTTTTCCCTTATAGATTATTACTTTGTGACCTCAAAAGAAGGAAATTTATCATTTAATTAATAAGAATGTCATGTGCTTGATGAGCCACAACATGAATCTTTAATCATCTTTATTGCAAATGAACATGCATTGGTCCTAATCCCCATATAATTTATGTACATTAGTGATTAAATTATGCAATAACATATTTTAGTGACTAATTAAATTACAAATTTGAGATTTAAGGAAACCTTTTTCATGCCTTAACACAAAAGCCATGACATGGAGATCATTAGGGAGGTTGAATTAAGGAAATGTTAGTGTTGGATTAAGTACATTAGTGATTAAATTATGCAATAACATATTTTAATTTTTGCTATTCCATATATGATTAAATTTAAAGTTTTGTGTGAATTATAAATTTTGATTTTTTAAAATAGAATGATAAATTTTGATATTATTTGTAAATATCATAAAATCAAAATCTAATTGGCTGGAGAATTATAATTCTACTTAAAAATTAAAAAAATTCCTAAAAAAAAAAACTAATCCAGAGCTCTTAATCAGCATCTTAGGCTTAGTTTGAGACAACATTCTTATTGCTTTCTAAAGCATTTTTTTTGTGTGAATTATAAATTTTGATTTTTTAAAATAGAATGATAAATTTTGATATTATTTGTAAATATCATAAAATCAAAATCTAATTGGCTGGAGAATTATAATTCTACTTAAAAATTAAAAAAATTCCTAAAAAAAAAAACTAATCCAGAGCTCTTAATCAGCATCTTAGGCTTAGTTTGAGACAACATTCTTATTGCTTTCTAAAGCATTTTTTTTGTACAAAAATTTTTTGAACTAAAATTTTTTGTACTAGAAAGCTACTTTAGAAAGTAGTAAGAAAGTTATCCCAAACAAAGCCTTAAACAATAATAATGGTCAATTAATTAGGCAATTAGCTAAAATAATTAATTATTAAGCCATTGATTTCAATTCTTTGGCTGAGAGACAATATATGAATAGGGTATGTTTGATATAGTTAACTAATTAAAATATATTCTTTAGACTGATTAACGATTTATTTTGTTCTTTGCAAAGATTAGCTAATGTGAATAATCATTATTAATTAGAAATATTTAATTTTATTATTAAGATTTTAAGTAGAATAATTTATCTTCTTCATCACAGATTTTAATTAGGATAATTATTGATCATCCTATATTCAATAAACAACAGTTTAATGTATAATCAACATATGAAACATATCATATGCATAAAACAACTTTGATAGCAATCAAAATATAACATTATTTACAAACAAATCAAAGCTACAAACCTTAGCATTGTACTTAACATAGATAGTTTGATATTTGTTCAAAGCGAAAATAGAAATATTTAATCATCGTTAGCAACATTATCCTCCTTCTAGTCATTTTTGTAATCATCCTTGTCTTCTTCCTCCACGATCTTCCTAGCTCCATCTTATCGTGGGAAAATATTCGTCACTAAATATGTATTTTACATTCCTATAATTAAATATACATAGGCAGGAACATACTATATCGAAAGAAAGAAATGAAATTTTACTATTGATTTAAAAATAAAAAAAAATCTATAATTTTCATAATCAAGCATAGTATTGTGAATATTCTGATATCTCGAAAGATAAAATAATATTCAACTATCATCTTAAAAATAAAAATAAACTAGGATAAAGATTTGTCTACACCCAAAGACTTTTCTCCTGCTTTAGCGAACTAAATCAGGGTTTATTATTTTTATTATTATTATTTAACTAGGGTTTTGGGTTGCTCATAAAGGCAAGCCACTATTACATTTTAGAAGAAAACTCTCGATTAAAGTCATGAATAAGTTTTTAATGAATACATAATGAAGGCAACATGACTAATTACATTTGAATAAACAACTTTACTTTTCAAGCTTCAAGCATTAGGCTCCAAGTATGAACAAACACATTTAGAATTCCAAAAGAAATGAGCTTCAAAGAGAAGAAACCTTTTGGACTTTTACAGTCATATATATAAGCAACTCTACATTAGACTTTCACAACATTTTACAATTCGATACCGATTTACATTTACAAGGTTTAAAAGAAGAGACTCCACTTTTGCAGGGGTTGTGTGGCTTAGATATATCCTAAATAGATTGATGATTGAGTTATCTACAAGTTGAGTTTATGTATTATAGGCCAAAGAGTTTTAATTTAAGTTTAAGTATTTATTGTTTTATAATTTATTTATGAATTTTATTTATTTAAGTTATTTAGTTTATGTTTTAAATAACTATATTAATTAACAATAACTTCAATGTGCCTTGAAACTATCAATCAACAAGTCATAAGCCTCTAAATGAATGAATTTATTTCGGTTCGAAGATTAAAGCAAACACATATTCTTTATTTAATTAAGATTTATTTAGTTAAGTTGTAAAGAATCATGTTAATTAACAACTTCAAAGTGCTTGAAGTCATTAATCAACACACCCAAAGCTTCTATATAAGTGCATTTGTTTTATTCCAAAGAAAAAATACAAATGCCTAGGGATTGGATCAAGGTATACAACATGCTTAATGCATATGATCAAAGTTTAGAGTTTAAAGGTTCCTTTGGTCAAACTTGGTCAACCTAGGTAAAAAAAAAAAATGGACCCCTATGTGTTCAAATCATTGTAACGATGATATGAACATATTCAAACCATTTCTAAGGGTCTACAAGGAGATTTGAACCCATATATCATGTGCGTGGCATAGATTGTAAATATTTGAAGGTTTTGAACTCGTCGTTGAAGCTTTAGGTTTTAGGATTTGGAAGGGTTTGGGGGGCTTCCAAAATGATTAGTGAGGCTCTAGGGAGATGACTAATCAATATATGAACGACTAAACATCATTCTAGAGACTTCAACTAGGGTTTTGAGCAGGGTAAAGAATCCTTATTGTAAGGATAAAGTTCAAGGGCTTTAGGGTTTATATTTGAATTTGAAATTGAACTTTAAACTTTGGAATTCAATTTACGATTGAACTTGAGATTGACCTCATACAAAAATGAGATCAATAGTTATTGGCTACACCACCTAAAGCACTTTGCCGTTGTATTTATTTAAGGATGAATTAAGCAATCTCCACCACCTCCTCTATCATTGCTAGTTGCCCTCTAAACCAACTTTCTGCAGATCTCAAAAAAAAAAAAAAAAAAAAATTTATATTATCATTACCTCAAGATAATAAAAAACTTTAAAATTTTTCAATTTTTTTGCTGTTTTTTTACTAATTTTCTGATTGTTTTCGGAATTTCCTGCTTAAATTTTGGAAATAAGAGTGAAACTGGATCTTCTATTCATTAATTTGACTTTGGCTTAAATCTAAAGGCAAATATATAGCCTTATTTGACAATGAAAGATAACAATGGGAAATTATAAATCATATGATTCTAATCAATCAACACCTCCATTAAGCAACCTATATATTTTATTCCCATAAACTCCCATGTGAAAAATTAAAAAGACTCACAACAACAACAACAACAACAACAATAACATCAAGCCTTTATCCTACTACGTGGGGTCGGCTACATGAATCATTTTTATCCATTGTGTCATATTAAGAGTCAAATTATATTATCAAATGACTTTATTACAACTTAAAAAAAAGAGTCAAATTATTATTTAAATCTAATAAAGGTAGGTCCTTTCTAATATTTTCTAACTAAGTCTTTTTTAGGGCTATATCTACATTTCTTAGCATCGGCAAAATCTAATACATCTATTCTCCTAACAGGGTCATCAGAAGGCTGTCGTTTTACATCACCAAACCATCTAAGGCGACTCTCTCTAATATGATGTCACTAGAGCAACTCCAACCTTCTTACTAATATTTTTTAACCAAGTCTTTTTTAGGTTTGTCTCTATATTTCTTAGCAAATTCTAGTAAGAACATTCATGACTAAAGCAAAAAAATAAGGGCTTAAGGTTGATCCTTCATGTAATCCAACTGATATAGAAAAATACTTAGCCAAATCACCTTGTGTTTGAACACAAGTAACAACTCCTGCATATATATCCCTAAAGACTTGAATATTAGCAATTTTAATATATCAATATTAATTTATTTATATAGTTTGAGAAATCAAATAACTTCAATCTAAATCAAATGCTGCTATATAAAATCTATTTTTAAATTATAAAACTAAAAAAAAAAAAAGAATTTGTTCTCTCAAACCATTTAAATTATAAAATATTTTTTTATTGAATTTATTATATTAAATAAAAGTAAACTAAAAATATGTATTCCAAATAAAATCAATCCAAAATATATATTGTATATCACTTCTTTGAAATAAAAAAGCCCAGCCAAATCGATTAATTAATTCAATTAGAGTTCAATTATGTTATTATTTAAATTTTTTTATGATCATTCATTGGAATATCAGTTATGTTAGGGATGAACTGTTTCATATTAAACAGGTTTATGAATTTAATTTGTTACATTTAATCTCTTTCTTTAATTTATCAACTCATTTTAAGCTAATTATATATATATATATATATTCACCAATCACGGACAAGACGAGATCTGCAAAGATATTTAATTCAAATGAATAAATCTTTAAAAAAAATCTGATTACATGTGGAACTCAAAAGACCAAGTTCTAAAATAATTTATTCTTATTCATATAGTTTTTTCCAACGGATAGAATTTTAAATTTTGGACAGCATCCTTAAGATGCAAAGAAACGGCACATGGTAATGCTTAGAGATTCAACAAAATAAAATGGTAGAATTTAGTATATCGAAGAAGAAGAACAACATCATCAAGGTTTTATCCTACTACATGATATAAATTAAGGCTTCGTTTTGTATAACTTTCTTACTATTTTTTAAGACCTTTTTTTGGGAGCAATTAGGCCAATTAAGGCAGACTTATACATCGCATACACAAGACCTCTTAGTTGGTAGTCTAAGCTCGCAACCAACAGGCCAAGAAGAGCTGTGTTAAGACAGTTTTTTAGTAAAAAAATTTATAGTTCAAGAAACTTTTGCACTAAAAATATGCTTTAAAACCCAATAAAAAAATCTATCCCAAACAAATTTTATGCTAGTTGACGAAACCATTTATTTTTCTCATTGAATGCAAATAAAAAGATTTTCTTCTAGTCATGATCTAATGGCATAAATGTTACATAAGAATAATTATACATGATCTTTCTCCATTTTGACATCTCTAACAACAACATGTAAATTTTGAAGCAGAACTTGTGAGTACAGGAAGTCAATTCTTAGCTCTTCATATTATCGAAAAACCTGGAAAGACGTACAGGACCGCCACCACTTCCTTCACGGTCGCTGCAATGGTGTTTGGAGGACTTGGATCGGTGCCGTTTCTCTTTCTTTGTACTCTTGGATCTTGACTTGGACCTCGACCTCTTCGACTCTTTATTGTCATCGTCACTGCTTGAGGAGGATTCTGAAGATGAACTGCAAGAACTTGAATCGGATGACCTCTTCTTATGCTGCAGGATCAAGATTGAAGCATTAAGGAAAAAAAAAAAGAAGATAATAACTCCTTAGGTTTGCATAAACTTTGTTTTGTTTAGGCATTAAAGGATTTGCTAGGTAGTCACCATCAAAGAGAGAGAGAGAGAGATCATCATATCCTCTTATATTTTGCCATGAAAAAAAATCAGAAGTTATTTGTGATCAGATCTTAGCTTAGTGTCAATTAGTCATGATTTGGGTGTTTAAGGTCATTCAAACAAATTTTCAAGTTTCATTGTAATCGGAAGTTTCTGCTCAGCTCCAACTCTGCTCTGTTACCATTTTTAGGTTTTGTTCGGGACAGATTTCTTCCTACTTTCTAAAATAATTTTTTAACACAAAAATTTTTAATTTAAGAAATTTTTATATTGGAAAATAGTAAGAAAGCTGTCCCAAACGAGACCATAGTCTATGGATAACAGAAAGAAGCATACATCAACTGAAATTTTCACATTCAGTGCCACTACCTAATCTGCACGTTGAAATCTCTAAAAATTTATCGTTCAATAATCTAACTAATGTAAGAGAGTTCAAAAAACAATTTGCTAATGAGATGGTTGATCACTTTGTTTATGAGATTATCATAATAACAAACATCACTAGTTAGGATTACAGTTATTTAAATATCCGGCTAAGCTCATTGATAGTACCTATTTAAATGTCAGCAATGTTTATGCGAAAGGAAAGAAAAAAAATTAGAATAAACACTGATTCTTTTAGATTGCATTATAAGCCTAAAGAGAACTATTATTAGTAATCCAAAATACGAATGTGAAAACACTGAAAAGTTGGTAAAGGTTGACAGCCAATCATAAAATATACGTTATAATCAATGATATCCCATTTGTTAGTGCTAAGTTGTCGCACAAATGATGCAACACAACCAACATATTATGGAGAAAATGGGCAACAGTTTGCTTAAAACATCAGTACCAAACACCTTAGAAACTGTAAGCCGAACCAAAATCAAATGCAAACCCGTTTTTATCATTTTCCGCAGAACCTAAAAGCAGCAGATTAAGTTCTGCGGTTGAAAGGATTATAATCTACAAAATCATGGTGACTTCCTCCATGGTCAAAATTCATGGCATTTGTTGAAATAATCAAGTTTTAATTTGCAAAAGATCAAAGAATTCTTCTAAATATAAATACAACCTAGAATAAAGCTGCAAATTGATGTTTAATTAGTAAGTGTCAAACTCTGATCAAGAAAACTAAATTGATTGGACTTGATGATGAAAACAACATACAACAATATAAAAAACAACTTACTCCAAATCGATCTAGGAATAATACCAAGAGAGTTGTTTTTATTAATTTCCAAGTAAAGTAAGATAAGATACAAGTTGATTCACTGTTCAAGACGTGAATCATCTCTCACACAAATCCTATTTAGTTAACATACCAATCTATGGGAGCTACCCAGTTATACAAGGAAATCTTATATAGATTATCCTACTATTATAATTATTATATAGTTAATTCTATTTTAGTGTTTTATCCTTGATTTCATATATTTCCAATTAAAAGCCTTTCTACGATTGTATAAACTCTTTAAAATGCTGGAATAAAATACATTCAATAATTCTCCAATTTTATCAGGGTATCAAAGTTTTACTAAATTTTTTCAATGTCCACTATTCTTTCTTTTCTTCCTAAACTTTAAAACAAAACATTTCTATTTTTATTCATCTTTTCCTCCCACGAACACATTGTGATAGAAAGTGGATGCTATTTCATCCAAATCAACAAACAACACAACAATTTGGGAAGAAGAACATCGAAGAACATTTTTTATTGCAAAACTATGAAAGAAAATGCAAGATATAATTAGATCTTCAAATGAAGAGAAAGATCAGGTTCTCTCAAATCCCTAGCCGCTAGCTAAAGCCCTCTCGCCGAAGCAAACTTCAATTTTAGCAAAACAAAAAATAAAAAACTCAACCCTAGGGTAAACAATCTACATAAAGCATGCCAAAAACATAACAAATCCCAAAATAGCCCACTCCCTTCAAATTTTTCCTCCTTGTCGCCCCCCCGAAAGGGGAGGGTCCGGGATTCAACAAGGCGGGGCCTTATTCTACCTCACATAACATTTGATCGGTCCAAGAGGGACCGGTCCAATAATACCCCCCTCCCAAAAATCCACCTTATCCTCAAGTTGGAAAGACAGAAACTGTTGCTTCACCCTCTTGTACGGCTCACATGTGGTGTTATAGTCGGGTAGATTCTTTCATTTTATCAACACTTTTTTGATCCCCCCTCTCCATGTTATACCCCTTTCAAGTCCAATGATTCCAATGCCACCTCCAAATCCTCTATTAGTGTCATGAGTAGCTTTGAACTTGATGCATGATCCCTGATAGCTCTCCTCAACTATGACACGTAAAACACTAGATGTATAGTAGCGGTCGGGGGTAACTTCAATCGATAAGGCACTGCTCCAATCCTCTTCAATCGATAAACACTAGATGTATAGGGAAGAATTAGAATTCAAAATAATTCAAAATTTGGTCATAGGGGTGGGGGGGCGGCATGGGTGCGTGTGGGGAAAATTGGGGAGGGGAATTAAAGCTTCATAATTCCTTGGTTCACTTTAGGAAAAAAGATCAATAATTCAAATCTAATTTAATATTAAAAATTAGACTCAAATTGAAAACTTTTCTAATTTGATGTGGTTAATTTAGGAGAGTATTCAAATTTTGAATTTCAAATAGAATGAAAACTTTCCCAAATTATGTAGGTTAAATTAGGAAGGTCTTAATGAAGATTGAAATCAACATTAAGAGGAGAAAAAGGGGGTGTGGCCGGCGGTGGGCTTGAGAAAGAGAGGGGCTTGGCCGGTGGGGAAGAAAGGGAAGGGATAATGGGTGGCCAGCGGTTTAGAAGGGGGAGGGGGTTTTTGGCAAGGTGGGCCGACCCATGTTGGGTTGGTCAGTGGTGGGGGGGGGGGGGGGGGGTAAGGGAGGGGTTTGGCCGAATAAAAAGGAGAAGAGTAACAACGAACCGCGAGTCCTGAAATCCACCGGCAGCTGACGGGTGTTGTAAGGCCCTCTCCTAAGGTTTCTCTTCTCAAGAACTCACAAATAGATCAAACAAGAAAATCTGAAATTTCATTCATAATCATCATCTTTTTACAATAGAAGAGGCCACAATATATAGACCTAGAAAATAAAATAACAATGACTCAAATGTCCCTTGGGCTACAACTCAAGCAATCTCAAAAGAAAGGGTACAAACGTAACTAGCATATAAATAAACTGCAATACATAAATGCATAAAAAATAAAAACTATGAATCGTAGCCATCGATCTACGATTCCTGCGCTGATAAACTCGTTAATATCGTCCGATGTCCTCATCACATAAGCAATGAAAACTAGCAAAGATGATAAATAGAGATATTCTATGATGCACATATTATAGAAAGGCTCGACATATAAAGGAACAAAGAGATAATATGATATTTTTTAATAATTTTTTTATGATCATTCCTAATAAGAAAGAATCATCTTGAAATATTAATTTAACATGCACCTTCAAGCATAAATTTACTATTGTAATTGCTTTTACTTAAAGGAGGTGTTAAACTTATGAGACACATGACTCATCCTTTTAGATTTTGATTACAACAAACATATGATTGGATGTTACTGACATTTAATTTGAAATGTTTCAAGTAAAATATCAAACCTATCTTGATCAAATAGATCAAAAAGACAAAAATTAGAATGGGTCGGACTTTGTTGGGTAATATTATTTTGTAATAAGATGACAAATTAAATTTTCTCATAATAATTTCTTTTAAGAATATTTTGAAAAGACACTTCGAAATTAAAAATAAAATTTTTATGATGTAATGATGAAAAAATTTTAAGATCACTAAATGTATTCAAAGAAGGTTATCAATGTGTGAATAATTCCATCAAATAAACAAACATGAAAAAAAAAATTCAAATCAACTAACAACAATTTAAGGATTAATTTCAAAAGATATTGTAAATGAGAATGAAATCAATTTTACATTCAACTAAATACGAGAGAGAAACTAATGTAGGATTAATAAGATCTTATTAGTGAAGACTGAAGACAATAACTTAATTGGTATTCCCTTAGGGTTATATGATGGAAAGGTTATTTAAGTGGTGAAAAAAAAAGAGGTTTAGATTTTGGATAGATTTGTAGCTGAAACTTCTAAGTTGTCAAAAAGTGAATTTTCTTTGGAGAAAAACTAAGATACTCCATATCAAAGGTTTGATATATTAGAAAACTAATGGTTGTATTTTTATAAGTTTTAGAGGCTATGATATGCTTAATTCAATTTCTCCTAGAAGAAAATTCTCTATATTAATATTTTGGTTATGGTATCTTAGGGTTACTGGTGAGTTGAGGCCTTGGAAGATTATGAGGGATGCCAGAAAATTTTTAGGAGAGCTTCAAAGAGGTTGGATGGGTTTTGGGTTGAGAAAAGCTAAGTTAGAGGCTATATAGAGGAGATGAAAATTATGATGGTAAAGAGCTGAAAAAAGGGTAAAAAACAAATAATTAAGAACTCATCAAACTGGTAGGGGATGAGCCACCAAGCTTCGTCGAAAAGTAGAGCAACCACCAAACCTCTCCACAAATTTTGCACAACAAAAAAAAGTATTTAATGAATAAAAAAGTACAAAGGTCCTATTTATAGGTTTTTTTCAAGTCTATATAATTTTGAAAAGTCTTAGGAGCTAACAAAATATTATTATATAAATTGATGACTTGTCCAAATGTAAGGAAAAAAAATAAGAGAAATAAAATAAAATTTAAAGCTTTCAAATTTAAGAAAATCGAATTGGCCAAATAAGACAAATAGAGCGGTCTTAAAATCAATCAATTTATGATGATTTTTTTACCTTCTTGACAAATATGGCCAACCTACTCATCAATCATGAAAGGGTAAGACTTAAAACAACCTACGCACAACTAGAACAATCTAAAAACCCTAATCATCAAATATTAACTCTTCCAAATCTCAATTTTCATTGTCAAAATCAAATTCTCCCACCTAAAAGAAGAGGCTCAAATCTCATATTGTCAACATCTAATATAATGGACGATCTTTAGATCCTCTACTTGAATTGGGTCATCTAATTTAAATTGATGCATGTGCATGAACTTCCATCTCAATAGAAGCCTTCAAATCCTTTGATAAAGTGAGAAGGATTTAATTAATCAGTTTTTACTCTTAATTGTCATTTATTTTACTTTGTTTTTATTTTCTAGTTTTTTTTTTTAAATTGGGATAATTTGGTAACTTGGGCCTCTTTAACCTTAGGCTTCTTGCATTGCCTAGCCACCATTGATTTATTTTTATAATTTTGTATTTAATTCATTTAATTCATCATATATATACTATCATATTTCATTGAATTCAGATTTTGAATTAAATAACTCAATTTCAAATCTTTCCAAACCAAGTTACATATATATGCAAACCCCTTGGTCGTGCCCCTCTTTTATGGATTTGAGTCAATTTAATTGTTATTTTTCATTGATTTATTATATAAATATTATTGATTTTATCATTAACTGCGTATTAAAATTATTCCTAAAAATACCTTGGCAAAATTTTGATGTTTGAAAATTATTCCTGTTTTTCAAAATTTAAATTACATATTTAAAATCCCTCCAAATTCTTCTCTTGGCCGAATTTGCTCTCTCTCTCTCTCTCTCAAGCTAAACTCTCTCTAGTAAACTCACCTCGCTCTTACAAAAACGCTAAGGTAAACTCTCACTTGAAATATTTTACTTCTCTCGTGCAAAATCCTTAAGTCATACTCTCTTGGCAAGATTCTTTTTGAAGTCAATCTCTTGAAATATTAGGTGGAAAATTTATTTCTTCTTCTTCATCTTTCCAAAGGTAGGAACTGATCGGAGTAAGCTTAGTATTTTTCATTCAGAAATAAAAATATAATTTGCTCGCTGCTCATTCATCTCTTCAGTTACCGCTAGAAAAAAAATAACACATCACAACCAACATTTTGTTTTCCTGATTAAGGTAAAGAGGATCAGAAAAATACTAAATCAATGAAGCGAATGTAGAATGCACAGATGATGACAAATGTACTTCTGGTCTTCAGAGCTATGTTAAACAGACTAGGTAGATGCTTTATTGCAAATAAACTCCTAAAATATGTCCGTTCTATTTGAACTATTATATGCTTATTGTTTCACAAAAGATGGTAGGATTATTGTCTTCTTTTCATGTGGAAAGCATCAGTCAAGTAAGAAGTTTGGCCATGACATTTTTTGAGTGCGAATGGACAAAGGCTTGAACCAAAACACATATGTAAGAGATTCTCAAAATCCAACCTTAACCAAACCCTCTAACATCCCTGATACAGAAACAAAACCAGATTAAAGGAAATTTATCCCATAAGCTGCACATGACACAACGCAAAACAACAATATTTTCTGCGATACACTAGGTAGAAATCACAGTGTAACTAAACTATCAAGTTTTTCATTTGCTCACTCATCTCTTTAGTTACCATTTTAAATAAGAAAAAAAAATAGCACACCAATATAGACATGTTGCTTTCCTGATTAAGGCAAAGAGGATCAGAAAAAACTTAATAAATGAAGCAAAGGTAGAATGCATAGAAGTTGACAACCATACTTCTGGTCTTTAGAGATTCCTTAAATAGATTAGGTAGCTATTTGATTGCAAATAAACTACTAAATATGTCCGTTCAATGCCAACTATTATTTGCTTTATCATTTCACAAAAAGATAGTAGAATTATTGTCTTATTTTCATGTGGAAAGCATCACTCAAGCAAGAAGTTTAGCCCATGACATTTTTTTGAGTGAGAATGAACAAAGGCTTGAACCAAAACAAATTTGTAAGAGATTGTCAAAATCCAACCTTAACTAAACCCAACATCCCTGATAACAAAACTAGATTAAAGGAAATTTATCACACATGCTGCACATGACACGTAGCGCAAAGAAACTATGATTTTTTTTTTTTGAGCTTTCACATTTTTATGATAGACTAGATAGAAATCACAGTATAACTAAACTATCACGGTTTTTATTTGCTCGCTCATTCATCTCTTCAGTTACCGCTGGAAAAAGAAAAAACAAAAAAAAAAAGACGCCAGCACCGACATGTTTTTCGGATTAAGGGAAAGAGGATTAGAAAAAAAAACATAATCACTGAAGCAAAGATGGAATGCACAAAAGTTGACAATTGTACTTTTGGTTTTCAGAGCTTTGTTAAACAAACTAGCTAGCCGCATGATTGCAAATAAACTACTAAAATATGTCCGCCCAAACCTGAGCGTTAAACCCTCACCCTCTCTAAACCAACCAACGAAAAAAAAAGGAGCTAACTTGGGTAATCTCTAGGCAAGTGATCAACTGCAAAAGAACACCTCCATTAGAGAAATGTCAGAGTTTGTTGGAAGTGTTTGTTGGAAGTGATCGCTCTTGGTAGAAAAAGAGACAGAAAGGCAACAAATAAGTCACCGGTAACATAGCATTGTTCGTCCAATCAACTCGTACATGCAACAATTCCTAATACAAAAATCAAGTGCATTTTTACTCTCACGTTCTTGACTGTTAAACAATAATTACAGTTTAAATCAGTTAATCAATTTAGCACAGATTTGATGCAGTCCTTCCTCAGTGAATGGCAATAAATTTACAGAGAGAGGTAGTAACTAATTTTGAGCCAAACTAAATAAACTGGTTCCTCTGCGGTGTTCACATAGTAGTAATCCTAAATAAAATGTTTCTTCCATTGTGATTATTGAGCAAGAACTAAGGAATAAAGCAAGCCTTTCAGTATAGATCTGACATATATCTTGCGTAAGAAAAAAAATTCCAGACATTAGTAATCAGTAAAGTGGTTTTAGCATACAATTGAGCTTATAAAATTGAATGCATATGACAATGCCAATGTTTGTATATGCACATGACTCCAACATAAAAAAGATCGAGATGCCATAACAAGAAACATTTCAATTTAATCACTAAATAAACCAAATGATAGAGAAGGTCTCGAAGCAACCTTTCTTTTCTTGCTATTCCGTTTCTTCAAATCCTTGTCTTTCTTTGCTGCATTTACATGTCAAATAAGTAAAGCTGCAAAGTTCTAGCGAGTTTAAAGGGATTAACTGAAAAATAATTATAATCTACTCAAAATGAACAAGTGATAGAAAAAGAGATAAGTATTCCGATATTAAAAAAAAACAGTTATACTATTCCATAAGAAAATTAACCAAGTTTTTGAATGATACTTTGTATTAGCAAATCATAACTTTGTAAGTCTAGGACAGATGTAGTTTTAAGAAAATGTTTAGCTTTATTACAAAAGCGTTTACTTACTAACACAATGGCCTATATGCTGGAACTTTATAAAGGCTGTTTTTAAGTCATAGCTTTTATTTTACTTTTCCAAACAATTTCAAAGCAATTTTTGAGAAAAGTAGAATAAAAAATCCATTTTTTTCATTCAAACAGCTCCAACTTTTTTTTTTACTAATTCTTTTCCTGTAATTTATCAGGTTTATTGTCCTTGAAAAGCAATCCACCATATGATTGCCGATTGGGGTATGCAAGTGGTTTCTTCAGAAAGCATATTGGTGTGAATAAAGTATCCCTAAGATTTCTCCTTACTTGAGGACTTCATATTCCTAGTTTAAAGTTTTTCACAATCACAAGCCCATATAGTACGAGAAATTTGACTTTTTATACCCCATAATACTCAATATTACAGAAATACATCAGCTATTTCATTTCATAGGGAAATATGCTTGAAAGTTACGTTCATATTAAAATACACTCATTTTGGATCACGTACTTCTTTTTTAAGTTCGTGGCTACCAAAATTGATTATAACAATATTCAAATAAAATTCAAACAAATTTTTTAACAAGGACAAAATTACCCTAAAAATTTGAAGAGAAGCTCGGGTATTATATAGGCAACATCTTGAGCAAGAAGTCGATTGACCTTTTATATTCTCAATGTCTTCTTCTTCCCCCCATAGTGCTCATTTGCAAGTAATGTTTTTAAGGTAAAGTTTCAAGATAACATTTCTTTTTGTCTTTGGTTAGCTGGCGATTGTTGTTGAAAGTTAGTGATATTATAAATTTGGCAGGATTTTTGTCTTTGGTGATGCTATACATGTGCACTCTAAACCCTTAATCTAGATGGACATAATATAGGAAATTAACAGGTTTGTACATGTCTCAAATCTTGATCAAACCTTAATCGAAATATATTCGGCTCATGATCAAACATTGATCATAATTTATTTGTATTTTGGAACTAAAATCGAACAATTGTTGAAAAAGCTTCTTCAAACATGATTAAAAAACAGTTTGATCAATGTCCAAAAATATTTTGATCAATGTTGAAACATTGTTCAAACAACATCTAATAAGGTCGATCAATTTTTTATCAATGTTTGGTGAAGGTCGATCAATTTTTTATCAATATTTGGTGAAACGTCAAGCAAAGCTCATATCAAGTTTTAGTTTTATTATTTTGTAATAATTCTCCTTTGAGATCGACTCATTTGAATTATTTTGCTATGCATACAAATGTATGTTGGGATCACATAGCGAGCTGGGGATAAAGGAGAAAATTATTAGGTGATATCAGGCTAATAATATCATTTTGTTGAATATAAAAGACACATGCACACCATCTGAATATGCATATATATGCTTTAATCATACCTGCAGAGAAGCATTACACTGCTTTCAGTGGAGGTACTGCTAAAGATCAATACAAATGTGGGCCTTTTAATTAGACAAAATTTTAAGTTTTCTTATTCCTTTTTTAAAAAAATTTGAATACTTCTTAAATTTTCAACTTGGAGACAAAACCATAATTACAAACTGAAAATACACATATTATTGCTTTATTCGAATGGTTTCAATCCCGGTGATACTAAGTGGCATAATCTATAAAGTCATTAGATTTGCACACTTTATAGTGGAATAAATATGGTGTGTAATTTTAACATTAATAGATCTAATGGTGGGATTATGACATTGGGTGATTAAGTCATTAAAAAGATTACATGTTTTAGATATCTCGAGTCTATTGTTCAAAACAATGGTAAAATAGATGGGGATATTATTAATAGAATCCAAGTTGGATGGTTGAAGTGGAGGAATGGATTGGGCCTGTTGAGTGAAAAAAGTACCTTTCGAACTTAAATGAATATTTTATAAGATGGTGGTGAGATATGCAATATTTTATGTATAGAATGTTAGACATAAAAGAGAAGCATAAAATTAAGTTAGGTGTTGCAGAGATGAGGATGCTCAAATAGATGAGTGGCTTTTATAATTGGAGACAGAATGTGAAACAAGTATATACATGAAAAGGTTGGAGTAACTCCAATGACAGATAAGATTAGATAGAGTCATCTTAGATGACTTGGTCACATAAAATGTTGGCCTTCCGACAATCCTGTTAGGAGAGTAAATGCATTAAATTGGGTATATGTTAAGAAAGGTAGAGGCATATTTAAAAAAAACTTTGTTAGAATATGAAAAAAATGTTTAGAGGAAAATTCAAATTCAATTCTATTCCTTGGAATCATTACATATATATATACATTCTAGGTGAAGAAACAGAAAAAAAGAAAGACACTTAATCTAATTAATTATAATAAACAGAAGAGGAAAGATATTTAATCTTATTAATTATAATAATTATATCCTATGGATCTCTGACTATAGCTCTCAGATTGCTGCCCATGGATTATTGACGTGGCATGCCCTTGGCTGCGTGATTCAACACTCCCCCTCAAGTTGGGTTGTACAATTCTAACTCGCAAACAAATTTATCAAGTAGAGAGCCAGTAGTGTCTTTGTTAGAACATCAACAAGTTTTTCATGAGTTGAGGTATATACTACTTCAATTTTTGAGTTCTCTATTTTCTCAGATATAAAATATCTATCAATAATAACATGTTTTGTTCTATCATGATGTACTGGATTATTTGTCATATTGATTACGGCTTGATTGTCACATTTCAACTTTATCGTGTATTCAATATTTATTCCCAGTTCAATCAATGCTTGTCCGATCCAAATACCTTCACAAATAGTAATTGTTAATGCTCTCAGTTCAGATTCTGCACTGCTTCTGAAAACAACATATTGTTTCTTGCTCCTCCATGTCACTAGGTTCCCCCACACAAATTAATAATAACTTATTGTCGATCAAATGTCAACCTTGCTCCCTGCCCAATCTACATCATAATAAAGGATCAATTTCCTATCTTCATTTTTCTTGAATAATAGCCCCTTTTCAGGAGTGTTCTTGAGATATCTCAAGATTTGATGGGCTCCTTCATAGGATTACTCATATATTGGCTTACCATGCTCACAGCAAACCCAATATCTAGATGGGTGTGGGAGAGGTATATAAGCTTTACTACCAGACATTGATATCTTCCTTTATCTACTGGAACTCCCTCCTTTTCTATCCCAAGTTTCTTCTTAGGGTCCATAGGTGTACTGGCTGGTCTGCATCCCAGTATGTTGGTCTGCTTCAGTAGGTCTAAGGTATACTTGCATTGGGAAACAAAATATATCTTTTCTTGATCAAGCTACCTCCATACCAAGGAAGTATCTTAGTGATTATAGATCTTTAAATTCAAACTTCTTGGACAAAGCATGCTTGATCTTCACTATTTCCTCTATATTATTTCCAGTAAGGATAATGTCATCCACATATACAATCAGTACTGCTACTTTGTCTCTTCTTTACTGCTTCACAAACAAGATATGATCTGTCTGGCATTGTCTAAAACCATAGCCTTTTACATACTTTGAGAATCTTACAAACCATACTCTTGGAGACTGCTTTAATCCATATAAGAATTTTAGCAGTTTGCACACTTTATGACTTCCATAAGACTTCTGAATCCCCATTAGAATCTCCATGTAGACTTCTTCTTTCAGGTTCTCATTTAAGAATGCATTCTTGATACCTAGTTGATGTAGGGGTCAATCTAAATTTGCTGCTAAAGAAAGAAGAATCATGATGGTGTTGAGCTTTGCAACTGAGTGAATCCTCTTGCAACCAGTTTAACTTTCAGCCTCTCAACACTACCATCCACCTTATGCTTTATGGTGAACACCATTGCAATTCACAACTTTCTTTCCTGGTGGGAGATTCATAATCACCAATGTTTGATTTTTTTCCAAGGCCGTAATTTTTCTTTAACAGCCTGTCTCCATCAGATCCTATGTGATTCAAAGCTTCCTGAATATTGATCGAAATTTGTACATTATCCAACTTAGAAAGGAAGACTTGATAAGTGTTTGATAATCTTCTATAGGGGATAAAGTTTTCGATTGGATGCTTGGTGCATAATTTTTTCTGGCCATTTAATTAATCTCTCTTTTTGAACTTTATCATTTTTCTCCTCTGTATGAATTCCTACAGTTGTTGGATCCATTGAAAGAGAGTTGACAGGTGCAAGATGTGTCTCACTGCTCAGCATATGCTGATTTTTCTTTCTTTTTCTCGAGTATACAGGTTTCTTAATTGTTGCTCTTTGTAGGGATTGATTAGGACTTATGGGTGGAGGTAATAGGTCTGAAGGTGAGTTTGAGACATATGAGATATACCTTGGGAAACACTCGGGGTTGAGATTTCTTATGATATTTGTTTATTTTGATTAGACTATGTTTGGCTGTATAATAAGGAATTTCACTCCCAAGTTTGAAATTCTCCTTCCCTCTCCCTGTGAATTTCAAAACTAGTGAAGTATGGGTTGTTTTAAAAAAAAGGTGACATCCATGATTTCAAATACTTTCCTAGAAATAGGGCAAAAACATTTGCAACCTCTTTTTGTGGGGGAATAGCCAATAAAGATGCATTTTTTGATCTTGGGTCAAGCTTGCTTCTATCTTGTGGATAGATATAAACAAAGGCAGAGCATCCAAAAACTTTAGGTGGAAGGTTAGATGATATAAATCGAGCATGAGGATAGGCTTTGAGTAGAGTTTGTCTAGGTGTTTCAAATGAGTAGGTAACCTATTCATTAGGTATGCAACAGTAAGAATGGCTTCCCCCAATAGATATTTTGGTGCTTTTGTGAATATTATAATAGATATGGCAACTTCGTGAAGTTGCCTATTTTTTCTCTCAGCTACCCCATTTTGTTGAGGCATACACGCATATGAACTTACTTAGATTATCCCTTAGCTTGATAGGTATTCTCTCGTGATAGAATGGAAGTAATCTCTCCCATTGTATGATTTTAAGATTTAATTTTTTGTATCAAACTAGTTTTTGAATCATCAATTGAAATGATTTGAATATCCTTTCAACTTCAAACTTTCCTTCATTAAATAAACTCAAGTGAGTCTAGTATGATCATCAACAAATATCACAAACCGCCTTGCTCCACTTATATTTTTAACCCTTGAGGGTCCCCAAATATTACTATGGATCAAGGTAAAGGGTTTAGAAGGTTAGTAAGGAACAATTTGGTAAGATGATATGGTATGTTTAGCCAATTGGCAAGTTTCACATTTGAACAAACTTGGAATTTTATTAATAAATAAACGGGGAAAAAGCTTTTCAAGATACATTAAATTTGGATGACCTAACCTATAATGCCACATAATAATCTCTCTATCTTGACTGACTCTAGAATGACTCTTAACAAACTGACTTACATTAGGATGATTCTTAGGAGAATGATTCTTAGGAGCAGCAATTAAAGTTTGTATGGATTTGGGTGTCTTGATGAAATATAACCCAGAACACATCTCAGCAATGCCAATCTTCTTCTCCGAATCTAGTTCCTGAAAAATACATATATTAATGAAAAAAATTGTTAAGCAATTACTCCACGAGTCAATTTACTAATGAAAATCAGATTGCACTAAAGATTGGGCACATAAAGCACCTATTTAAGGGAGATAGCTTCAATGACAAAAGCAAAATTAGTTCTCAAAACTTTGGATGTTGAGCTATCAGCAACCTTAACTACTCAATTTGAATGATAAGGTTGATAGTCATAAAGGAGTGTGATCTCTCCTGTCATGTGATATAATGCTGCTAAGTTAATAACCTAAAATTTTGATTGTTTTATGCCTGAGTGAGTGTGTAGACTGGTAGCAAGTTATGGAGATAGTTGGTTTATGATATTGTTAAGTAGGAACTTCAGCATCTCTAAACGCTCCTTGGTGAAATGGATGACTTCAACTTTGATGGATTGATCTTGCGTGGTGTTGACAGAGTTCTTCGTGCTTTCTTGTATTGATTTGTTTGTCTTCCAATCAGTCGGGTTTTCATGAATCTTCCAACATGTCTCCTCTGTATGTCCTGATTTGGCACAGTGATCACACAATGGTCTTCCTCCCTTCTTTTGATGTCGATTTTCAACATGTGAGAGGTTTCGATTGTTGTGGACAGTGAGAGCATTTCCTTCTTCAACCTTTGGAGATCCTTATAGGCCTCTCAACATGACCTTTCTTCTGCTCTCTTCCCTTCGAACTACAGAAAGCCTCCCAGAGATTGGGAAGAGGTATGGTACTCATGATCCATCCTCTAATGCCATCCAAGTTCTTGTTCAAGCCCATGAAGAATTTGAATATTCTTTTTGTCTCAATAGTCTTCCGATGAAGTGAGCAATCTTCCGGGCAATTCTATTGATATTGTTCAAACATATCTAATTGTTGTCAATAACAGGTTAGAGTATTAAAATATTGAGTTATCGTCAGATCCTCTTGTCGACAGTCATGAAGAATGGTTTCAATTGCGAATATCTCGGAAGTGTTGTCGGAATTGGAGTAGGCCGCTTTAATGGCCTCCCATATTTCGTGGGCCATCTCATAAAGAAGAAAGTTCTCACCGATTTCTACATGCATGGTGTTGATGAGACGAGACAAGATAAAATGATTCTCTGCTTTAAATTTTCTATAAAGGATCGGTTTGTGGTGGTATAGGGGCTTCACCAATGAGATAGTTCTCTTTTCTTCTCCAGCAAATAAACATTATCATCAATTGAGAGCATTGCAAAAAATTTTGCCCATTAAATAAGCGGTTTGTGATGAGAGGAGGAAGAGGAGAAGAGTTGTTTGCATATATAGAGTTTACGATGTTTAAACCAGTAATATTTGGGTAGGAGGATGAGATCTCGCTATCCATGGACATGGTTAGGTTTACTTGGTTGAAAGAGAAGATGAATTTTGAGCAAAGGCTATCGATGCTTGAAGAGAGGCTATCGCCAGGAAGATAGAGAGTTAAATCCAAATTCAAATTCAATTATATTCCTTGGAATCATTACATATATATACATTCAAGGAGAATAAATAGAAAAAAGGAAAGATATTTAATCTAACTAATTATAAAAATTATATCCCACAGATCTCCAACTGTAGCACTCGGATTGCCCTCATGGATCTCCAACTGCTGGCCTCGAATTGTTGCCCATGGATTGCTAACATGGCCTCCTCTTGGCTACGTGATTCAACAGAAAGTATTAGAATAATATTTTTCTATTAGATTTAAATAAGAATTTAACTCCAAATAGGACACAAAAGAGGAAAAGGATTCATATAGCCGGAATAAAGGTTTGTTGTTGTAGAGTTGGACAGAATTATGCATGTTATGGTCATATAAATATGGTATGATTTGGACATTTAAAAATGTGAATGTATTAAGTGTTATCAAATTTTATGTGACTGTATTAAGTTGTATTAATTTTTTTTGTAGTGTTATAGTGATTATGATTATATTGAACATGTTACTGCAAAATATTATGATTGTTTTCATTTAATGTAACGTTTATTATTATAATTTTATAATCTATTATGTCTACCTAATAATCTGTTATGTTGTAGTGGTTATTCTATTATGTTATATTGTACTTTATTGTTTAAAAGGTTCAAGTCATACTCGAACATTGCACAAACCTTATTTGAACCTCCAATTCAGCTATTTTATAAATTTCTAATAATGTCGTATTCGAACCCTGTACAAAGTACAAACAACAACAACATCAATCTTTTACCCCACTACGTGGGGTCGGCTACATGAATACTTTTTCTCCATAGAGGATTCATGTCATTATTATTCGACAAGTTTTACGTTGGCTGTCGACTATCTAACGCAACCCTCCACTTTTCTCATCTAGAACTTGGGACCTGGCAACAGCAGTGTTCCTGTACAAAGTGCAAACAAGGAAATTATTACGTGTGGAGTAAACCGTCCGGATTTGCTGCATATTTATTGAATATTTGTTGTGTATTTGCAAATACTAAATAAATACTCAGCAAATACTCAATAGTGAGTATTACTGAGTAATTTTTGAGTATTCATTGAGTATTTTGTGAGTATTTGCTGATTTACTATGTATTTCCTGAGTATTTACAATACTTAGCAAAAACTCAGTAGATAAGCATCAATCAGAATGGTTCTTCCCGTCCAGCCTTCACACAGAATAATTTCTCATATTAACATTGATCATCTTGATCAAGAATTTTTAAATAGGTCCTATTCTTGTTATATTAGGAATAGAACAATATTCGAGCATGGATCAAATTTTTATCGCACTTGAACATTGATTGAATAATGTTCAAACCTTATCCGGATATTGTTCAAATCAGTTTTAGTCGTGACAAATTTAAAAGAAAAAAAAATAGTTTGTGGTTCAACGTGAGGGTATTTTTGGTCCAGATAGAATTTTTAAGTATATTTCTACAATAAATGAAACAATAGGCATATTTTTCCAATTTTGGGCATTACACTGCCTTCAAACTCAAATATTGTTATAGTTAATTACCACTACCAATTATGAGAGGAACTCTTAATTAACAATGTCATAAGGCTTTGACAATTTATACATGGTAAGTTGCCCATAATTAATCACATGGGATTTACTCTCATTAAGTAGGTAGTTTCCAATGAATCCTTTCGACTTGCAGCTTTGTGTTCGAAGATTTGAGAGTAGGTTTATGGGGGGTGTGTGTGTTGGTGGGGGGGGGGGGGCAAATTATTACATCCGATCACCGGACGCGGAGATAGGTCCGGATATTAATAAAATATTATTTTAAATTAAGCGCACCTAAAGCACAGTCAAAGCACACCTAAAGCATACCTAAAGCACACTTAAAGCGCAGGTGACGTGGCATGTTTTTATTGGATGTCCGAACCTATTCTGCGCATTCGGTGACCGGATGCAATAATTTGCCGTTGGGGGGGGGGAGACAGGTTGATAAAACCTAGTTCAAAAGAGTCAATGAGATTAATGGAATCATTAGCTTTTAATTTTAGTACAAACTATTCTTTGATTGCTACTTAACTTGTTAGGAGCCACTTGCTCCCCCATCCGTAATGGTTTCCAATGAATTAGGGATGGAAAGCATGGCAAGGGGAACAATTTTAGGCTTGGATTTGATTTACTAAACTAAAAGTCTAAAAGTAATGCTCTTTCAAAGAGACTAGATGGCTTAGGCGCTCAAAAGCATGGACAAAAAGAGAACTCAATGACAAAAAGCATGGCAAAAGGAACTCAGAGACAAATAGCATTATCAGTGTCTCTTAGAGGCGTTAGAACATGACTATCAGTAGTTCTGAGACATCATAGTCCACAGTGGCTCAAAGGTATAACAAGCATTGTCATTGCTCAAAGGCTTAAAATAATAGTTTACTTGGTCACATTGCCATTGACAGGTTCTTGTGCAAGGCTTTGCTTTAAAATTGATACTTTTATGTAGGCTGTAAACTCATAGAAGCACATAGTGAAGCAACACTCCTTGTTTTTTTTTTTTTTTATATTTAAATCATTTTTTTACTCTCAAAATATATATTATGTTTTGCCACATCAAGTGACATTCCTATTTTCAATAATGCACTAGTGCCCTTGCACACTTTATTGGGGGTAAGATTAGGGCCTGGATATTATAGCATGCATCTTATCATAAACAAAGCTTCACAATAATTGATCACTCTATTTCAACTATTACTAAGTGTTAGCCCCTTCACGCGCTTTCAAAGTGGGTGATGAGTTTCTTGGGCCTTAGCATGCTAATTGATTCAGGAAAGAAGTCGACCCCATTGTAAATAAGATTTATCATTGGGCATGGTGCAAGCCATACTTTGGATAGAGTTGACCTTCTAGGAATTCAAACTTGCCTACCATATTGGCCCCCATTCATATTGTTATAACTTTTCTCGTATTTACAGAGTTGTCGATATCTTAGCACACAAAGAAAAAACACTCGATGTTTCAATCTAATAGAGGAAGAAGATGAGTTAACCAAGATTGCTATATATCAATTGGGATGAGAGCATGGTAGGCAATCTCAGCTAAAACTTAATCAATTGAATCGATTTGAGCCCATTAATGAATACCTACAATGCCCTCATTAATAGAGTTGGTGGTCAAGATGACCATACTGTCAAAAGCATTTGAAAATAATTTTTATGTGAAAAATTAAAATTTTGCATTAAAACTCTAACAAGGGAGCTTGTAAATATTTTAGGGACATATCTAAAATCTTTCTAAAATTTTGAGCATAAATATAATTACAAAGAAATTTTAGGAAATTTTCAACAATTTTTTTATTTGAAAATAATCTCAAATTTATAAATTCCCAAGGTAAACTTACTACTTTAAAAATATCAAAGGAAGCTATTGTTAAAGTTAAAATTTACCCAATGTTGATTTGTATTTTTTTAGATGGTTATTTGCTTAAGTGGCAATGTTCAGGCCAACTTGTCCACTTGATGACATAGTGTCTCTAGAACTGAGGCTTAAGCCTCAATCGCTCGGTCGAAACTTATGCCTTTTACATTGAGGCGTACGCCTCAAGACTTGAGGAGTCGAGGCGAAATGAGGCGTTGCCTCGATTCATCTCTTTATTTTTTTGCCAAAGTCGTGCGTGTGTGTGAGTCAAGCACGCTTATTAGTTTTAGGACTTCTGTTTCAAAGCACTTTCGTCGCTTTAACTCTCTCGTTCTTTCTCATTCCCCGTTCTCTCTCGTTCCCCATTCTCTCTCGTTCTGCTTCCGCCGACTTCGACGTGCCTCTCCGACAACAGCTTCGACCTTGACGTGTCTCTCTGAGTTCGACGTGCCTCTCCAACTCCGACGTGCCAAAGCAATAATCATCTTTTATAATCTCCGCCAATGTAACAATTTATTTCCTATTTCTTCACCTTGATATTTTTTTTTATCTATGAATCAAATAGATATTTTTAATTTTATTTATGAATCTCTTACAAAATTCCCGAGAAATTCCCTATCCATATGCATTATTTTCATTCAAATATCCACGAGAAATTGATAGTTAATAAATTATTACGAAATTAATTATTAGAAAAAATAGTGCATATGAATTCATACAAAGATTTGTGATAAATGCTTATAAGTAAAAAGTCCCGATAAAAATTTGTTATATGTCATTAATTTATGATTAAATTTGTATTTTTAATTTGATGTTAATTATTTAATTTTATCAATTATTAGTATGATTAGTATCACAAGAAGGAAAGATCCTGCAAGAAAATATGTCACTCCAGTTGAAATGTCAGGCAAATGTACGAAGAAGGGATATGTCTATATGAAATGTAATTTCGTAGATTACTTAAAAAAATTTGCCACCACGAAAGAGGTCACACAAAGAAATATGGAAGAGATAATAGAAAATTTTTCTTATTATGATTCACAGCATGAAGGTTTGACTAGTGGAAGCCAACTATTTTCTTCTAATCAAGACACTCAAATGCCCATGGATAGATTTATGGTTAATATTGATGACGAGGAATACAAAACACTCAGGATATTACCACTCATGCTACAAAGAAACTCAGGAACTGAGTTTGTTTAAATATTGTCAGATTCATCTATGAAAATTATATATCATTCAATGTTGTTAGAAGTCCGTCAAATCTATTGGAAGCTATAGTAAAGGACTATAACTTTCAAGCATGTATAAGCCGAGGATTTGGATACTAAATGAGAGGAGATCAAGACAACTTAAAAAATTGGTGGATGAAGTTAAAAAGACTTGTATTGAGACAAGAGTGACAATAATATCAAATAAGTTATAAGGTATTCGACATAGAAGTATTATTAATTTATTGGTTAACAATTGATATTGAACTGTTTTTCTAAAATCAATAAATGCCTCAAGTTTTGTAAAGGATGCATAACTGTTGTTTAAAATGTTGGATGAATTTGTGGAGGAAGTAGAAGAGCACTTAGTAATACAAGTTGTTACTGATAATGCAAGTGAATATAAAGCTGCATGGAGATTATTAATAGAGAAGAGGCCTCACCTTTACTGGACTCCATGTGTTGCACATTGCATTGATTTAATGCATGAGAGGTTGAGACAGTTGTCTCAGCATAAATCATTCCTACTAAAGGCTAAATTTGTTAGTAAGTTCATTTACAATCCCTCTTGGGTACTCAACTTGATGAGTAAATTTACTAAAAAAGAAATTATTTGTTTACTGTTATGAAATTCGCAACTACATATTTAACAATGCATATATTTAAAGAGTTAAGACAACCTTTAGAAACTGTGTTTGTTTTTGAAGAATGAGATAAAAGTTCATGGGCAAAAAAATAAGAAGAAAAACAAATTAAAAACATTGTTATGAAAAATGATTCATTTTGACGTAATATAAATTATACTTTGAAGACAATATGACCATTAGTTAAGGTGCTTAAAATGATTGATAGTGAGAGGATCCCGGCTATAGGATTTATTTATGAAGTACTGAATAGGACTAAAGAAGATATAGCAAAAGATTTGGAAGGTCAAGAAGGTGCCAATAAAGAAATATGAGAAATTATAAATGTAAAGTAAGATCATCAATAACATCAACACTTACATGCTATTACATATTATTTAAACCCTCAATTTTATTATGATAAGGGCTTACATATTGATAAATAGGTCAAAACTAATTTATATGCATATATAAACAAACTCATTTCTGAAAATAACTAACTTAAAATGAATAAACAACTTGAGAATTTTCATTTGAAGAAGGAAAAGTTTAGATTTTACAAAACATGATTTTCTGATATATTTATAATTTGTATATTTATAATTTTAAATTTTAATATTTATGTTCAAGTCTTCTACTTCAATCTATATTCATAATATACTTTTCATTTTCAGGTAGAATATTGGTGAGCTCAATTTGGAGATGATGTTCCTCAATTAAAAGCTTTATACTTAAAGTTCTTAGCCTAACATGTTCGACTTCTACATGCGAGCATAATTGGAGCACGTTCAATCAAATTCATACAAAACAAAGAAATCGATTAGCTGCAGATCGAATGAAAAAACTAATATATGTTATGTTTAATACAAAAACTGAAGGATAGATATCTCAAATTATATAAGCAAGGAAACAGTGATAATAAAATTGATCAATTGTTTGTTGATAATTTACAATTTAATAATTAATGAGTTACTTCTAAGAATATTGATATTCCTGGAATTAAAGTTGAAGGAAAAACTCATGTCAATGAGGATAATGAAATAACCATTATAAATATTGAAAGATCTACTAAATTGGGATTATCTTTTAACTCTCAAGTATGTAAAAGAAAGAAAAAAAGTGAGATTGGACCTTCAAAAAAATTCAAAGTATTTTCTTAAATATAATAAATTATTTTTTATGTTATTATTTATTTCATTCTAGAACTAATAAAATATTAACTGATACAGGGAATAAAAGAAAAAAAAATTATAAATGATGAAGAGTTTGAGGATGACTTTGACATAAATTATGAGAATTTTTTTTAAAACAATCAACGTAATGATGAGCCTACATTGGGTCTTGATTTTAAGTGCATGTTTTATTTTTAAGTAACTTTATTTTGAATCTTCTGTTCTAATAATATGATATTAGAACAAATCATCAAGTTCATAATTAACTTAATATTTTATTATTATTTATAATTTTAAATAACCTTATTTTTATCATTTTGAGGCTTACGCCTCGTTCCGCCTCGAGGCTTACACCTCGGCTCGCTTAGACAAAACATCTCAATTCTCGATTTGCCTTTTAAAACCTTATTAGCATCCATTGTTCTCTTCATCTTCCTTGCGCTAGTTTAATACTATATCATTACTTTCATTTCATTAGGATATATGAAAATGATGTGGAAACATTATAGTCTAATGAATATCGGTCATTAATTTTAGCTATTTATTCATTTTAATTTATGCATGTTTTAAATATTTTTATTATGTCACACGTGTAATAAGGACATTATATTTTGCAATACTAGTTGAAGTTAATTTTGATAAGGAGAAAAGGATCAAAATTGTCTCCTAACTCTTAGTAAGGGACAAGGTTTTAAAAGGTGAAATTGAGAATCGAAGCGTTTTGTCTAAGAGAGATGAGGGGTATGCCTCAAAATGATAAAAATAAAATAATTTAAAATTATAAATAATGAAAAAATATTAAATAAATTATGAACTTGATGATTTATTCTAAGATCATATTACTGGAATACAAGATTCAAACTAAAGTCATTTAAAAATAAAATGTCTTTAGAATCAAAACCTAATATAGACTCATCATTACTTTGATTGTTTTCAGAAAAATTCTTATAATTTATGTCAAAGTCATCATCAAACTCTTCATCATGTATAATTTTTTTTTCATTTATCCTCTATATCAATTAATATTTCATTAGTTCTACAATGAAACAAATAATAATATAAAAAATAGTTCATTATATTTAATAATACTTTTGAATTTTTTTAAAACTCCAATCTCACTTTTTTTCTTTCTTTTATATACTTGGGAGTTGAAATATAATCTCAATTTAATAGATCTTTTAATATCTACAGTGGTTGCTTCATTGTCCTCATTGACATAAGTTTCTTTTTCAGCTTCAACTTCATGAACATCAGCATTCTTAGAAGTAACTCATTCATCATCATATTGTAAATTATCAACAAGTAAATGATTAAATTCATTATTACAATTTCATTGCTTCATTATTACAACATAAAATATATTAATTTATTCATTCGATCTGCAGATAATCGACTTCTTCGCTTTGTATAAATTTGATTGAAGGTGCTTTAATTACACACACATGTAAAAGTCGAACATATTAAGCTAAGAACTTTAACTACAAAGCTTGTAATTAACGAGCATCATCTACAAATTGAGTCCACTAATGTTCTACATGAAAATAAAAACTATATTATGAATATAGATTGAAGTAGAAGACTTTTACATAAACATTAAAATTTAAAATTATAAATATACAAATTATAAACATATCGGAAAACCGTGTTTTGTAGTATGTGAGCATTGCTCTAAATCCAAATTTTCACTTCTTCAAATGAAAATTCTCAAGTTGATCATTCACTTTAAGATAGTCATTTCATAAATTAATCCATATATGCATACAAATCAATTTTCTCTCTTTATCAATATAAAAGTCCTTATCATAATAAAATTGAGAGTTTAAATAATATGCAGCAGCATATAAGTGTTGATGTAATTGACGATCATATTTTTGATTTATAACTTTTCATGTATCTTTACAGACACCTTCTTGACCTCCCAAATTTTTTGTTATATCTTCTTTAACCCTATTTATTACTTTATAAATAAATCTTATAGCCAGGGTCCTCTCACTATCTACCATTTTAAATATCTTAACTAATGATCTTGTTATCTTCAAAACATAATTTATACTATGTCAAAATGAATTATGTTTCATAACAATCTTCTTAACTTGTTTTTTTTCTTGTTTTTTGTTTCATGAACTTTTATTCCATTCTTCAAAAACAAATATAGCTTTCAAAAGTTGTCTTAACTTCTTAAAAATCTATAATATTAAATATGCAATTTCAAATCTCGTAATGGTAGGTCAAATAATTTCTTTTTCAATAAATTTTCTCATCAAGCTTAATACTCAAGAGTGATTGCAAATGAACATACTAAAGAATTTGGCATTTAATAGGGTTGAATTATGCTAAGGCAATTATCCAAACCTCTCAAGCATTAAATCAATATAATGTGCAGCATACAGAATCCAATAAAGGTGAGGTTTTTTCTCCATTAACAATCTCCCTACAGCTTTGTATGTACTTACATTATCAGTAATAACTTATACTACTAAGATCTCTAATACTTCTTCCACAACTTCATCCAATATCTAATATTCAAATAACAAATGTGCATCATTTACAAAATTTAAAGCATCCATTGGTTTTAAAAAACAGTTCTATATAGATTGTTGACCAAGAAATTAACAATACTTATATGTCAAATATCTGACCAATCATTTGACATTGTCACTCCTATCTCAATCCAAGTCTTTTTAACTTCTTCCAACATTTTTGAAGTTATCTTGACCTCTTCATTTAGCATCCAAATTCTCAACTCATATATGCTTGGAAGTTGAGTCATCTATCATAGCTTCTAATAAATTGTAATATATTGATCTATGATGGACTCCTAACAACATTAAATGATATATTATTTTCATAGATGAATCTGACAATATCTAAACAAACTATGTTCCTAAATTCCTTTGAAGCAGTAGGAGGAATATCCTGAGTATTTGTGTTTTCCTCGTCATCAATATTAACCATAAATCTATTGATGGGCTCCCAAGTGTCTCAGTTAGAATAAAGTAGCTGGCTTCCATTACTGGAACATTTATGCTATGAACCATAGAAAGAAAAATTTCCTATTATCTCTTTCATATTTCTTTGTATGATCTCTTTCGTGATGGCAAACTTCTTTAAGTAATCTATACATTCTTTTTCACTTCATTAAGTACTTTTGCATATGGTCTCATATTGATATGCGTGTAAGCTAAGTGATCCTTCAACCTCTTGGCACCACCAGTTATGTGTTTCTCGCAAAAATTACATTTCACATAAACATATCCCTTCCTCGTACATTCATATTATACTTCAACTTGAGTTTCATATTTCAATACAGGATGTTTCCTTCTTACGTCACTAGTCATAGTAATAATTGATATAAATAAACAATTAATATCAAATTAAAAATACAAATTTAATCATAAATTGATTACATATAACAATTTTCTTATCGGGATTTCTTACTTATAAGCATTTATCGCAAATATTTGTATAAATTCATGTCCTATTTTTTCTAGCAATAATTTTATCAGGATTTATATAAAAAATCTAAGGCGTTGATAATTCATGATATAAAGTGAAATCAAGCATATTTTAAATTTAACTAATACTAGAATTTATCAGAATTTCATACTTATAAGCATTCATAACAAATCTTTGTATGAATTCATATGTCCTATTTTGTCTAATAATTAATTTCATAATAATTTATTAACTATTAATTTCTCATGAATATTTGAATGAAAATAATGTATATGGTTAGAGAATTTCTTGCGAATTTTGTAGGAGATTCATAGATAAAATTAAAAATATCAATTTGATTTATAGATAAAATTAAAAATATAAAGGCGAAGAGAAATAGGAAATAAATCGTTACCTTGGCGAAGATTATAAAAGACGACTATTGCCTTGGCACGTCGGAGTCAGAGTCGGAGAGGCACGTCGAAGTCGGAGAGACACGTCGAAGTTAGAGAGGCACGTCAAAGTCGGCGGAAGTAGAACAAGAGAGAATAGGGAGTGAGAAAAAACGAGAGAGTTAAAGCGGCAAAAGTGCTTCGAAATAGAAGCCCTAAGTCTAATAAGTGTGCTCAACTCACACACACACACGACTCTAGTAAAAAAAAATAGAGATAAATTGAGGCAGCGCCTCGTTTCACCTCGGCGCCTCAAACCTTGAGGCATACGCCTCAGGGAAAAAAGGCGTACATTTCGACCGAGCAGTTGAGGCTTAAGCCTCAATTCACCCACGCTACGCCTCGATTCGAGGTGCGCCTCGAGACATCCGCCTCAAACGCCTTTAAAACAATGGCTACTAATAAGAGAGACCCAAGGGAAAAATAAGGGAATAAGAGAGGAGAGGAGTGAGAAGCTAGGTTTGAGAAACCAAAGTTCCATAAATATACAATCATTGCTCCCATTTACAATCTCAGGACAGCTTTATAAAACAAGATTCTCAATGTAGATTCAAAATAACTTAAATTAATACAAAATAAACATAATGTGTCCTTACACATTTGATATAAGAAGCATATTTAAAACATTCAAAAAAACTAAATGGGCACATGACTAAAAGTCATCGACAGAGATTCATTAACCATAATGATCCTGCACCATTTTTGTAAATCCTACTCAAATAATATTATAAAAAATTATAGAAGAGATAAAAGATTGAAAGACTAACAAATGATGATAAGATCTTGGCATGGTGGGCAATTAGCTTTGACAAGGTCAAAAAATATGATATAGTCCTCAAGGGACTACAAGTTATGCTCAACAAGATCAAAATACATTAAGCGTAATTATGATCATATGGTCAGGATGACCATAGTAACAATCTTTGTCTTTTATCAGTGGGGCTTGTTTGTCTTGTCTTCGACCATCAACTTTAAACAATTTACTAGAGCGTAATTATAGTTAACTGGGCTATATGTATGGTCTTCTTTGGCTCCGTTTTCTACCACATCCAAGCCAATTGACTTGTTTGATTTATTAGGATTGACATATCATGTGTTGCAGTAAAGGTGCCCTATCATATTGTGCACTTGTCTCCTGCAATTTTCTAGGGGATTCTTCATGCAAACTTATGTCACTAGCATAGTTAAATTATTATAAGATGGATTTTTCATTTACAATGCTTGGTATATCATGTTTTTCTTGATATATCCATGTTTTGATTGCCCTTTCATTTGCTGCAATCCCATTTTAGCATCTATTAAGAGCAAGAAAACATAAGAATGAGGAAAAGCCAAAGTATTCCATAAAATAGTTATTCTATATCAGTTCCCTTAACATGCAATTGGTTAATGTTTGCTGTTACAAATCCAATAATAGAGTAAAGATAACATCGAAGGGTAGGGGTAGACCATATTCATTTTTAGCACACCATTTACTTTTGATCATGAAAAAAATTCTGTCGGCCAGCATAATTAAATTGACATTATAGATCATACGTTTGTACTATTGTCCTACCTTTTTTACTATGCAACTTGATGTCTGAATGGTTCCTCCCAGCAGCAAGCTTACGAGCTCTATCTGCATCCAGCTGTGCCCTGTAATCTCGCATCATTCTATCCTTGTCTGCCTCCATTTCACCCTTCTTGAGTTCATCTTCCTGACAAAAAACAATAAGTGCTATAGAAAGAACGCTGCAACAGCAACTATTTTTATCAAAATTCATGAAAGAATCCAACATAACAATAAAAAATTAAAAAAAAGTGATGTTGCATGTTTTGAATAGCATAAATAAAGATAAAGCTAAGTTCGTACGGGATAACAAGTAAGATTTGCAGAGTTTTTGTATAAATTAGAGCAGCTTGCTCATTAACAAATCTTTTAATGATGTCAAAAAGACTAAAGGAATGTCAAATCATTTAACAAGTATTTGATATCCGTTCAAGAAAAAAATAATATGCTTAAGATTGTGATACCTATATTGGAATCAACTTAATAATGCATAAAATAAAGTTGTAGGGGAGAATAGAAAAAATAATATGGAGGTGATATTTGTCACCATCATCATTAGGCTTATCTTAACTATTTGTAGTTGATATTTCTGCGCTTTGGAAATTACTGAAAAAAATATTGAGAGAAAAGAAAGGATTTTCATGTGATTTTAAATTAACATGAAAATACATGATGATTATGAGTAGAATTGATTTGACATGCAAAGAAAAGGCATATTGAACTTACTAAATATATGTGCAATGCAATTATGAATAATATTAGTTGTGGAATAACCAAAGAGTTTTCAATTCTAGTAAAAGCACATCAGCGATCAAATATAATATAGCCATGGATAAGCTTATAAGAAAATCCACAAGAAACCATCTTAGTAAATGTTATTTGCAAATGAGATAGTTCTAATAAGGGAGATATTTTGAAATAAGTGAAAATTTGGAAGAATGGAGGTAATGGAGGTATTTTTCAGATGATAAAGAGCTCAAGATTAATACAGAGAAAAATGAATTGATGATATAAAATTTTAATCCATGGCAATGATAAATTAGTAACCAACATTAGTGGAAGTTTAAGTGAAATCGAGATGTCATATTTTTAAATAAATTGGTTCTATTCGAGAAAAGAAAGAGGATGCAAATGTGGACATAACCTCAAGAGTTAAATTTGTAGTTAAATGGAAATGTCATAAGAGTGATATGAAATAAGAGAAACTCCTGAAGCCTTAAATGTAGATTTTATATAACTTCTATCCGACCATCCATAACATTACAATAAAGACATCAATATTCAAGTTGAGTGTGGCGTAAAAGAAAATAATAATGAAGATGAATGATAAAACTAAAAAGGACAGAGTTAGCAATGCTTATATCAAAGAGAAAATGAAAGTCTACTCCTGTAAAGATAAGACACAGAAAATAAGTTTTTGTGATTTGGATATGTTAAAAGGAGAATGGAACATATACCACTAAAGCAGGCGGATAAAATTATTATGAAAGGATTACTTAAAAATGAGACGCTTAAAGGTAGTATGATTACGTCATTACAGACTTGCATAAAATTGTGTTAGCATCTCATGCAACACTCGATGTAAAAGAACAAGAAAGAGGATACACAGGCTAAAACCAAGTAGTTGGGTTAACGGTGATAAAGAAAGATGATTGTGATAAGAAAAATAAGATGGGGTAACCCCAAAAAATTAAGTTAAAGGTGGTAATGAATGATGATGATAATTATAAGAAAAGATAAGACATTAAAATACATCACAAAATAGGAAACTAAGACCTAACCTGTTGTTCGATGATGAAATGTCAGTTAGCTCACACAACATACAGAGTTAACAAAGAATACATGGATTCAAATAAAGATGACATGTAGGTCCAAATGCCAACCTTTTAAAAAAAAATTGCCAGCCTTGTCATATCACCATGAAAATGGTGGTTTCTAATAGAAATATTGAAATAATATAGGTATCTCCATTCATTTAATTAAGGCATAAGTCAATTATTTTTAAAGTCGCACACAGGTATCTCCATTCATTTAATTAAGGCATAAGTCTATTATTTTGAAAGTCGCATACAGGTATCTCCATTATTTAATTAAGGCATAAGTAAATTATTTTGAAAGTCGCATACAGCTATCTCCATCAACAACACATGTTTCAGGAAACAACTATAAACAGGAAAGAATGAAGAGGGAAAATGCTATCAAATTCTTTTACAACATCTATCATAAGACTCTTAATAGGACATAATGAAGAAAAATGATTCATGTTGTTGACCACACGTAGTGGGATAAAAACTTCTTATTGTAGTATTGTAAGAATGCACGAGGCTTTTCTACTATTTGCTAAGGATTTGATTTCTAAATTCAATCTTGATGCAAAATTTAAAAAAAGATGAGAATTTTCCATAAAAAATTACCTCATTTTTGCCAAAAATCACTGAAACCATTTTATAAATTCTATATTTTATTTCTATCATTTGATATATAGAAGTGTATATAAATAAATAAGTATATCGGAATTTATTAATTAATTTCTAATTAAATAAAATGACCTAAAGTTTTTAATAATACTATTCACTAACCACTGTATTGTGGCAAAATTCATTTTTTCCCAAATTGGGTGCAGGAAATGGCTGAGTTCAAAAATTAAAGCTGAATCAGAATGTGGACTTAAAAAGGCTATTAAATTAAACAAAATAATTATTAAAATACCTAACCTAAGCAATGTAATTTAACCCTATTAACCCTTATCAGGATGGAAGTTCAGGTAAGCTCAGGACCTGGAACCAGGCATAAGGGGAGCTCGGTACAGAGAAGTAAAACAGAGAAAAGAAGAATGGTATGGAAGAAGGGAAATTAGGAAAAATGAGAAGGTAGGGAAAAAGAAAGAAAAATAAGGAATATAAAAGAAGAAAGAAAAATAAGGAATATAGAAGAAGATGATGAAGAGGGAGAGGAGTAAAGACGAAGAAAAAGAAAAACAGGAGAATTCAAGATTATTCAATAACAATTTTATCTTAGTAATTTATTCCACAACTTGAGTTGAGATTCGCGTTTGTAGGGTTAAAAGCTTGAATATAGAGAAATCAATTTGAGGGAAATATATTATTTGATGTTAATTTGATTTAAATTCGATGTGGAAAATTTAAAAAATTTATTTAAATTGAGAAATTTATTATTATTTGATTGTTTATTAAAGAACAAGATGTCAGGGTGACAAAAATAAGGAAATTTATCCTGAAGAACCTATAATTCAGGTGAGATACTCAATCTCTAAGATAGGGAATAAATTATCCTTGGAACTTAATATTTGTCAAGATTCATAATTCCATTGAGCTATTATGCGCATGCAAGTAGATATTCTTCCGGTTGAGCATAACATGATCATATCAACAAGTCTAATGCATTTTATAAAATCACTTGTTAATGTGTCATACATCAAAACTATGGGAGCGAGTTATGGAGCGTAGGTTGTGACGTGATACTAATGTTTCTCAAAATCAATTTGGATTCATGCCTGGTAGGTCTACTATGGAAGCCATACATTTATTGAGAGGTTTGATGGAAAAATATAGAAATAATAAGGAGGATCTACATATGATAATTATTGATTTAGAGAAACCATATGATAAAGTTCCAAGAGAAGTGCTATAGAGCATTCTTGAAAAGAAAGGAGTTAATAATGTTTATATTCAAATCATTAAAGATATGTATGCATGAGCTATTACTTATGTTCAAACAGAAGGTGGTTTGACCAAGTATTTTCCTATTTTGGTTGGATTATATCAAGGAACAACCTTAAGCCTGTATCTTTTTGCTTTAGTCATGGATGTTCTCACTAGACATTTGCAAGAGGATGTACCTTGGTGTATGCTTTTTGCTGATGATATTCTTCTTGTTGATAATACTAGAGAGGGACTTGAAGGTAAACTTGAGGTATGGAGGTCAACTTTAGAATCTAAAGGTTTTCACTTGAGTAGATCTAAAACTGAATACATGGAATATAATTTTAGTAGTAATAGACCTAGTGAGCGGATTGTGACTTTGGGAGATCAAGTCATTAATAAGAGTACACGTTTTAGATATCTTGGATCTATTGTTCAGAGTGATGGTGAAATAGATGTGGATATTATCAGTAGAATCCAAATTGGATGGTTGAAATGGAGGAATGCATCATGCATGTTGTGCGATAATCCCCCTCAAACTTAAGGGAAAATTCTATAAGATGGTGGTGAGACCTGCAATGCTTTATGGTGTCGAATGTTGGTCATTAAAAAAGAAGCATAATACTAAGTTAATTGTTGCAGAGATGAGAATGCTCAGGTGGATGAGTGGCTTTACCCTTAGAGATAGGATACGAAATGAGCATAAACGTGAAAAGGTTAGAGTAGCTCCAATGGAAGATAAGATTAGAGAGAGTCGTCTTAGATGGTTTGGTCACATAAAACGGCGCCTTCCGATGACCCAATTAGGAAAGTAGAGGTATTAGATTTGACTTTTGTTAAGAAAGGTAGATGTAAACCTAAAAAGGCTTGGATAAAAAGTATTAGAAATGATCTTTCTTTATTAGATTTAAACAAGAATTTGACTTTTAATAGGACACAATGGAGAAAAAGGATTCATATAGCCGACCCCACGTAGTGGTCAAAAGCTTGATGTTGTTGTTGTACTTGTTTAAATGAATTCAATATTTAATTAGCTCAATTCATCAGATTATTTGTTGGAAAATAATATTTATTTGAGTACATAGAGGTAAATTGTTATATATCATGTTACCTCGAATGCCTCTTAAAACAGATGAATTGATAACAAATGAATATTAAGGCTATGCAATTTTAAATATCAATGATAATGATAATAAATTAAAAGAAGCAAATAAAAGGTCATATCATATGAGATAAATATGCACACTATGATGACCTGCACAAGAAGAGATAAAGTTATGACGAGAAGAACCCCATTGTAGAAATAAAAAGGAATTCCTGACTCTTGATACTAGAAAGTTAGAATGGTTCAACTTTTATCGAGGGGTTGTTGATCCCGACTCTTGATTTTGAAAATTTTGAATGGCACGATCTATATCGAGGGGTCATCGATGAATTCAATGCTAGATTATATCAATAGTTATTATGATTGATGGGTTAGGTGATGATCTAATGATATAAAGGTGTCAAAGCCTATATAAGCATTATATGATGTTTCAACAAAATCAATGATTAATAAGGTTTAAAAGACAAAATCGGAAATCAAGATGTTTTGCTTTATCGAGTCGAGGCATTAGCCTCACGATAGATCGATGCATAAGCCTCAAAAAGAAAAAAAAATACAACAACAACAACATCATCAAGCCTTTGTCCCACTACGTGGGGTCGGCTATATGAATCTTTTTTCTCCATTGTGTCCGGTTAAAAGTCAAAGTCTCATTTAAATCTAATAAAAAAAGATCATTTCTAATATTTTTTAACCAAGTCTTTTTAGGTCTACCTTTACCTTTCTTAACATAAGTCAAATCTAATACCTCAACTTTCCTAACCGGGTCATCGGAAGGCCTCCGTTTAATGTGACCAAACCATCTAAGGCGAAAAAATAAAATAAAATACAAAAAATGAGTAAAAGCTCAAAATAGCCCCCTAACTATTGATATGTGCATTACCCCAATTTAATTCATCAACTATTAAAAATTGTCCAATTTGGTTCCTCTGCTAAAATTTTCATTAAATTAACGGAAGAAGCCACAAGCATTCTCTTCTTTGCGGATATTTTATTAAAAATACTTACCTAATCATTTGCCTTCCCGCTATAATTCATGGAGACGAATTTGGAGACTGAATAGTGCGAGGGAGAAGACTGTAGCTGCAAGCGAGACGAGAAAGGTCGTGCTGCTGCAAGAGACCGTGAGTGATGAGAGAGGCTACACGCGACACGCGTTCTACTGCGAGCGACCACCAATGACTTGAGAGGTCAAGTGATCACAATGTGCTTTGAAATCCAGAGACAAAGATGGCGAGCAATGTGCGACATTCATAAGGAGACAGAGATAGATTTGCTTATCAATTTATTTAGATAATATGGAAAAAATGAATCAACTTCATTGTGAGAACAAGTTTCATTTAGTAATAACATTTCTTTTGCTTTATTTTCTATGTTATTTTGTTATCGTGGATTGGAGAAGAAACTTGTAGGAAAAAATAAGTGCAAGAATCCAGAAAGACTAGTCAAGTTGCTTTTAAATTAATATAAAGCAATTTCTATAGACTGTAAACATTAATTTTGATAGAATTCAGAGAACATCAATACCAACTATACAATGTCTGAAAATCTCATGAAATATATACAATGTCTGAAAATCTCATGAAATAAGTAACTCATGTCACTAAGACTCTTCTTTTTAATTTTATTTATAGGCTCATCTCAATTCGGAGAGAACAGAGAAATAATTGTTGAACCACCAAATTCTTCTAATATATTTTTTCTGTATTTTGTTTTTTTTTTTTTTTTCATTGAAGGTTATTTATATTTCGATTATATTTTTTTTGTACAATAGAGTTTGAATCATTAAGGGTGATCAACGACAAGTGTCATTGAATATCAATGTGAATGTTTTTAGAGAGTGAGTTCTTTCATTAATTTTCTCTGTTGATAAGCACGAACATTAATTTATAGGTGAGTTTATTTATGATTTTATTGTTCAATATGTGTATATATTTTAGCAATTAAATAGGGAATGATGGACTACGCACATTAGTTTATGAGTGGTTAGATGTCTCCAATTTCTTGTAACTTTATAGTGGTTTGTCCCAACCAACCGTTATTACTTGTCATATGCTTATGCTGAGAATGTAGACACACCTAAGAGGCGTGGTTACCATAATGATGAGATGTAAGAAGACAAGGATATGGACTATAACTTGAAAGATGATGAGCACAATTTGAAAACAATGATTCTGAGATGCATGATGATGATGGGTTATTTGAAAAAACTGTTGATTGTTCTGTTGAATTTATAGACACTATAAATAAGGGAAAGGAAAAGATTGGAGTTCAAAATATAAATTTAATTGAAAATTTGAATAAAAAAAAACGTTAAGTTGACTTTATGGATTGCAATGATGATGCTAGTGTTCATAATGGTGATGAAAATGATTGTACAAGATGTCAGTCTTTAATCTCATGCTTGATTGTCATAAGTAGAAGTTTGAAGTGGAAATGTTATTTCAGAAGCAAGGAAGAGTTTAAAGAGGTTGTTTAGAACTGGTCAATTGCTACTAAAAAAGCAATAAAATTCTCAAAAAATGATAAAAAATGTGCAAAGTTATTTGCAATAGGCACTTGTATTATGCGTAACAACTTGAACCACCAATATCTCTCCTACTTCCTCAACAACCTCATCTAACATTTGAAAAAACAGTTGTGCATCCATCATAAAAGTTGAACATTGATAGATTTCCGAAATACAATTTCATAGGATTGTTAACAAGAAAGTTGATGGTGCTCCTTTATCATGTCTTAACCCATGTCTTTTTCACTTCATCCACCATCATTGTCCTTATCCTGACCTTCTCATCTAATATCCAGGTCTTGAACTCATACATACTAGGAAGCTCTAAACCTTTATCATTACTTCAAACCTCAACCATAGCTCCCAACAGATCAAAGTATGTTGATCCATGATGAACACCTAACAACATTGAATGGAATGTCATTTTCATAAAAATACCTAGCAATACCTAAACAGGTTATATTCTTGAGTTCCTTCGTAGCAACAAGAGGAGAAAAAGTTTAAGAGTTAATATTCTCCTCTACATCAACATTCAACATAAATCTATTCATTAGTCCTCGAGTGCATTTATTAGAATAAACTAAATGACTTCCACTACTCGATATGTCACGCTGGGAACCAAAATATGAGCTATTTCCAATCATCTTCTTTATACTTTTGTGTCATTTCTTTGGTGGTGGCAAACTTCTTCAAATAATAAGTACATTCTTTTTTTTTACTTCATCAAACACATTTGCACATGATTCAACGTTGACATATATATGCAATCCAAGTGATCATTAAGCCTTAATACCTCTAGTAATCCGCTTCTCAAAAAAATTATATTTCATGTAAACATACCCTTTCTTTGTACCTTCAAACCTGAACTTTTTTTCTTGTGTAATCAGTCATTCTAATAAATCAAAGAGATAAAAAATCAACAATAAGATCATGAACTTTATGTAAGAATTTCATAAGGGTTGTCGTGTCAACATGACAAGATAAGATACATCATTATAAGTCATAATAAATTAAAGATAATAAGGCCTATGTCAAACTCCCCATAAAACAAAGATTACAAATCTCAATCCATTAGGTTCGTCTGAAAAGTAAAGTTGCAGTTCAAATTCTCATTTCAAAGTTCAAAATTCTATTTCAAATCAATTTTTCTTTTTTGGTTTTTCTCTCCTTGAAGGTTGTAAACTCCACTTATGGGCCTTCCAATGAACGTAAGTTACATCCCAATTAATGGAGAAAATGTAAAGTTAACAATCCCATCAAACAAATTTAATTAATCAAGCCACCATAGATATATAGTAAAGCCGTGAAACCCAATGCTAAGCTTTCCTCATCCTAAAAATTGCAAGTTCTACTTACAAACCATTCAATGGATATAAGCCTTAACATAATTAATTTAAGCCAACACAAATCAAATTATGCTTGGTTCTCAAGCCATCTTAAGGATGTAAGTCATAAGCTAAATTCAAGTAAATTCCAGCATTAATGAGCCCATCAATCAAATCAAACTAGTCAACAAACTTCACATGCGCCTTGAACATGCTTCTTTGAGTTATACTAAAAGTTCTAGAAAATTGATGGTCAATCATGCCTCTGTTCTTTTATTGACCAAGTATAATACCTTTGAACAGAAAGCAACCATTTTGTGTGCATTTGAACTATTCACTGAAAATTGTATGGCTAGCCCATCATCAGCGAATGAGTTGATGGCAACTTTACAAGCACATCTTCGACATATGCATCCATGTGGCTTGCTGGAGACACCTAAAAAAGGTAACTTATGATTGTTAATCAAACTCCACAAACATTCTGGTTAAAAGCTCTCTAACATTGGCAAACTGGCAAACTCGAAATCATGGAATTATGGGATCTCGATAGGGTTTATCTCCATTCTTCTAACTCCCTTGTTAATTAAATCCAAACACTAATCATAAACCTAAATTTGAGCGCAAGCTCATTAATCAAAAGGGTACTCTCGTGAGCATAAAGGTAATTAAATATAGGAGTTTATGTTCATATAGGAAGTTTTGACCACAGATCTAAATAAACCTTGATTTAATATATGTGAAAATCTAGTTAAAATGAACACAATCTACCTAAAACAAACTACTCTAGAATTCCTCGCCATAAATCAATAAAGATTGAGCATGGGTTGGCTTTTCCTAAGCAATCAGACGCAAACTACTTGCACTTACATATATGGCAACCCTCTAGGTATTCTAAAAATTATGTTTGATAAAAACTACTCTTAATTAGTTTGATTAAAAAAATAACATAAGTAATGGTTGAGCTAGCTTAGTTGATGAACAGCTTGGAAGTTGTTGCAAAGGTGTTAGAATTAAATTCCACCACACCAAATTTGTGCTCCAGCACTCAAAATTTCCCAAAAAAAATATAATTACATTTATTTATTAATGAGAGAAGCACCCCCATTTTCAAGAAAAATTCAGAGACACCAAAATAAATAATTAACTGAATAAATCATGTCATTGCTCAATCTCAATTCTTTAATATGTCCGCAAACTTATTTTGGAATCCAATATGACCTTCATGTTGCAAGAATAAATTTAATGAAAAACAATAAATTGATTTCTTAGATTCCAAAGAAATAAAAAAAAATTAGAAGACTTTGCAGTTCAGGAAAAGTCTTAAGTGGACTCTATGAGACCACATCAAAACTAGAGCTGCCACGCACTTGAAACATCTTAAGGGTAAGGGTTTATCATACACGAGTCCAACTTAGGGCAGAGAACTGCTTCAAGGATTTTACAGTTCATTACCTTACAGCTAATCTCAACAAGAATAAACAGCATGAAAATTGGTTAACGATGCACTGTTATTCATTATGAAGGAAATGGAAATACCATATTAACAAACTATAGCATGGAAAGAATACGTACTAATGGTATATGAGGTTTTGAAGGCTTTATCATAACAAGAAAACTTCAATAAAATGGAAGGCGAGCACTCTAATCTCTCTTACAAAGTCTTATTCCCCACGGGATGGGAAAAAAAGAGATGATTACACCTGTCAACAACGTAAGCCTACATATCGGGTTTCCAACATTATAGGATCATGCTTAATCAGTTTGCATAGCTGATCAGCAAACTTGAAATAGCTGTTGCAACTTTACTCATCACCACTGCTAATGCAGCAAACGTCTCCACTGGGTCGGAGAAAATTTCAACAAATGGGAAGGAAGCCTCCAACGGAGTGTAAAGCTCCGTGGACATTTCAATTCAGTATCCAAAAAATCAAAAGGCAAGCCTTCATGGACAACAAGGGACTGTTTGATTTGGCGTATTAAGAATGCAATGTAAAATATTTGCATTCAAAGGTAACAATTTGACTGAATTTACTTTGCTTGAGATTTGTGGGGAAATGAACCATGAAGACTATAAGGCAGCATGCCTCCTGTCTCTTACCTATTATCTAATTCTTGAAATGTTCTTGATTGGTATCCTCGTTTATTTTTTCTTCTATTTTTAAATTCTTAGTTCGCCTAACCTTCTGTTTACCTTTCCTGATGTAAACATAGCTAAAAACTTCTATGTGCCAATAAACATTATACAGCAGTGCGGCTTAAACAACGTTAAGAATTCCCAGCTGAACAGATCTCTTCAGCGCAGTTAAGAATTTCCTAACTAACCCACCTTATAGATCGGAGTATGTTACAGTACCTTGCTCGTAAGACACATGCAAAGGTGATCAAATATAAAAGAATTGCTCTTTTTAAAAAGAAAATGCTCAGGTAAAGGAATTACTGAATGAAAACTAAGAGATCATACCACGCATGAAAGAGTACAGTATGCAGATGATCTTTCAATATGATAGAAACTGCAAAGGAAGAAGCCCTACATTCTTTCACATCACAAAAATTATATACTACCTTCTGTTTTTTCTTGTATTCTTCCCATGTTATTGTGTGGGATGTATTAAGGCTGGCCAAACGAGCAGCATGCCACTCTGGTGAATGAAATGTACCATCAACCTGTGACGGTCCTCGTTAGTAAAAATTCCAGTAAAACTTTAAGGCAGAAGTGTGTGATGAAAGCTATATTTATTTTGGAGTACATTAAAGCATTCAAAAGAGAGAACCATGCAAATGAGTTCCCATGATCGCATACAGATCAAGACTCATGGAAGAGATGCAAAAGATCTTACTTGCATTTAATATGAATAGTATCACTCTATACACGCAATAATATGAAATATGCAATGCCCAAAAGGCAGACATAACTTTAACATGCATTAACCATTTAGCTAGTTAAAACAAAAAAACAAAGCCTTAAGTCTATGGATGACCAATATCTGTAAGAGTTCACAGCATGACATACCAAAAGAGAATTCGAAGCATTATCATCAAAATATTAAACATCATTAGAAATACTTGATCAATTTTCACTTTACAAGATGAAAAGTGTCCCTGAAATAAACTACAATATAAAAAGACAACAGGACAGTGCCGTTCTGAAAAGAACTTAGTTATAGTTACATCCGGTGTAGAATAATAGATGATTTGCAAGTGCAAATATTCTCTCATCCATCTGATAGCCATCGTATTGGATCAAATTAACGCTCTTTCCCTTTTCCAAACGAACTATATGCATATGCATATCTGCCTCCTTACCTACAAGTATATGTCTGTGCAGAGGAGAAACTAACAAAAAATAGAACAAATGGCAATATCTTGAGTCAATAAAACCATCTGTGCAAACTTTAGTGAGAAGTTGAATGTTGCCAAATAAAAATACTCAACATGTCATAAGGAGTTATATATTATGGTACAAGCTTTGCTCTATTGGCGTTATTGTCAACTTCATTAACAGTTTCTATTGTATTCTTATCACCAAGCAATAAAATAGTTGCATTCCTTGAATAAATTGAATACTCATCTATCAAACACAAAAGCAACCATGGGGACACAAATACGATATGACATGAAAACATGAAAATGACAATACGGAAGAATTGCAAAAAAGTAGCACACAACACACCACGGGCACGTTTATATATTTAATAACTTAAATATGAAATATATAATTTCTACTATTATCTACAAAAGATATCACATGAAATATAATATCATGAAAAAAACTATATAATCATAACAAAAAATCAAACACAAGCATTCATTAACCATTTTAACAACATTACTTTTAAAATGTCCAAAAATCTCCACAACAACAACAACATCAAGCTTTTATCCCACTACATAGGATCGGCTACATGAATCATTTTTCTCGATTGTGTCCTATTAAATGTCATTTCTAATCAAGATTGTCAAAATCGGACCAGACAACGAACCGGAAGAATGAGAGGTTTACGGTTTGACCGGTTCAACTAGTTCAACTGGGGTCGAATCGGATGACGTAACAAATAATAATATTATTAAAATTAATAAAATTAACATAATAATATGACAATCTAACCTTAAGCTTAAACATAAACCTATTATATCATACATATCAAATATTCAAACTAAGAATGAGTTGGAGGTTTAAAATCATACTTTACAAACAATATAATTCATATTTAATAAAAATTTAGTTTACACATATATTTTTAAATTTAATATAAATAATTTCTAATTTATATTATATGTTTAGGTATAATCTATACCTATGAAAAATATACAAAATTTATATTATAAAATTATATCTATAAATTCATGTTATATTATTTATTATTAAAAATAGATAAAAATTAAAATAAATCAATTTTTATATTATATAATTAAGTAAAATAAAAGATAAAATTAAATATTATTTGTATTATTAAATTTTAATTAAAAAATATATGTAGAAATATGTAGTGTATGTATAGTGAACTTGAGAACTTCATCTTGATTTCTAGTCCAACATCAACTAGATACTATATGTTAGTATAGTTTTTTGTTTATAAGCTTTTTGATTCACATGGTAAAAGAAGTCACATGGTAAGATGGGGTGATCAAGCATTATTGATGCTTGTTTAACTAAAATATATAAAATTTAAAATTAATTTATTAAGTGAAATATTTAATAATAATTTTATTAAATTATTTTGTTTAATTAAATATGAGTTGAATAGGTTCAAATTCAGCTAGGCTTAAACAACCTGGTTTTGCAAAACTGGTGATGGTTCTCCAGTTTGCCAGTTCTCTGGTTCTCGGGCAGTTCAATGCTATTCCGGTTTTATACACAAACCTAATCGAACCGGCTAGCCGGTTCCCCATTCAACCGGTTGAATCGGCCGGTCAGACCTGATTTTAATATCCTTGTTTTTAATATTTTCTAACCTAATCTTTTTAGGTTTATATCTACCTTTCTTAACATAAGCCAAATCTAATACATCTACTTTCCTAACCGGGTCATTGGAAGATAGTTGTTTTATGTGACCAAATCATCTAAGGCGACTCTCTCTAATCTTACCTTCCACTAGTGCTACTCCAACCTTTTCACATATATGCTCATTTTGTATCCTGTCTCTAAAAGTAAAGTCACTCGTCCGCCTAAGGATCCTCTATCTCTACAACACTTAACTTAATATTATGCAAAATGTCCAAAAATCTCCAAAATAAATAAATACCAATGCTATTCTGAAGAAATTGAATTGGAACATGACTACATGAGTATCATTAATTAGACTTAAAACACTCAATGCTAGTGTCATCATTAGCATTAGTCCCTATGCCCTCTTCAATGACACATTCAGCTTTATCCAACAAAAAAAAAAAAAATTCCCAAAGATGGCTCATCAAGTATTTCAATATCATTAATTGTGATTAATATATTTCCACTGATATCCCACAACTTAGTCTTCCCTTGAATATTCTGGCCTGGATAAAAGATGAAAATTAGTATGCACCAATACTAAATAAAGTCATTAATGATTTGAACCATTTGTTAACAAATTTCATGATAATAGGTTTAAGAACAAATAAATTCTATATATTTTTCATATAATCAAATTACTTTTATGTCTAAGTGGATGGTCTCCACTACAAGTGTAGCATGATCAGAATATATTTGTATATTTCCTATATTTTCATCTAATTCTCATGCAATACTATTATTTTTATATTTATCTGGCCATGTCACTTTATTTATGTTTATTTTATTTGAGTTAAAATTATATGTAAGGAAAACAAGTGAACAAAAATATGCATATGAAGATAAATTATCACTATCTTGCATGGAAATTTAGCCGCCTTGCATGTGGGAATAATGAAATCTTGATAGGGCTGACCTCCTCATAGGTAAAATAGGCATTTGAAGCATTTTAACATTGGCAATAGAGGTAGGAGAATGTTTAAGGCCTGAGGTAGCTTCTTTTTAAAGATTTAGAGTGGTGTTGAGGTAACTTCTCCTTGAATATTTGAAAGGATCTTAATATAGCTTCTACTTGAGACTTTTGAGTGGAACAAAACTAATCTTGAAGACTCTTAATGTGGGCCGTGGGGAGATGAAAGACGAAAAGGAATAAAGTTAAATCACCTGTAATTAAATGTTTTTTATTAAAATATAATTCTTCCTGTAATTTAATGTTTTTTATTATGCCTATAGTTCATAAAATTTTTTATGAAGTAAATCTTAGAAATAGCCATGAAATTTTATGTTGTAAGCCACAATATTTTGAAATATAATGGAGTTTATTCTATTTTCTTCCAACTTAGATTGATGGCAAGTTTTTTATCTCTTCCTTTAAATAGGTTGAGAGTGATATTCATCCTTTGGTGAGGGTGAGGGAGTTATCCAATTAATTTTAAGCTAGTGATATTGTAATGCTTTCGGTTTTTTTTTTTCCACAATTCTTTAAGACTGTAACATCACTTCATGATTCATCAACTTCAAAATATGATTGAATTTATTTATTACTATATTTGTATTTGTACATGAAAACCCTCTTTTGACGTGGTACATGGCCATAATGACTAAAGACTATATATCTCATACAATATTAATTTAGAAAAATTCTTGAATAATTGTTAGTCGGTGATTCCTGCACCTCATTGTTGTCATAGAAAAAATCTTTGAAATGTCAAATAAATGAATTTTCTAACATGCTTTAAGTCATTGGAAAGAGAATTCAGTGATGTAAGTCCATTTATAACTTTTTGTATTCTCGTCTTTTAATCTTTGCTTCAACCTTATAGAAAAGCGTATGTACATTTCAGATACCACCAAATAGTGCTTGATTTTCATCTTGATAGTAGCACTGGGTGTCAACACTGGTGATTCAAGCATTGCCACCAGATTTGATTGCATTGTAATCATTTAATATGTGTTGCAGTCGAGCAAAAGTTACATCTTTGCAACAAACTTAAAAGGGAAAAAGAACCACCCCTTGGAGACTGAGGCAGGAACCTAAAGGTTAGAAGACTGAAAGAAATCTTTGTTGATGGTGATCCACTAGGCTTTAAAATTAAACTTTGTATTTTCTAGCTCGTGACTGTTTGTAATCAAGTTATTGGAAGCAATAATAATCGAAGAGCTCTCAATCTTCGTGTAAAAGCAATTTAGATTTTTAGAACGTATCCCCCAAGGAAACTAAGCCCTTTATATGGCTTTGAGATGCGCTTGAAATCGTCAGGGTTTATTGGAAACTTAGCATATTATAATTGAATCTTTTAGTCAGTAACAAAGTCTACCATTTGAAACATAATGGCATCGATCCCTATGTTGATAAAGGCTTTGTGCTTATTGAGGCTTCTAAATATGCTTGTATCATTGATATATTTTGATGAATAAAGATCGTGTAACTCTGAAGGCTTATGCCTTCTGAGATTTTTGGGTGCATAAAAAATCTATATCTTCTGAGACTTAAGTGTTATGAGATTTTAAATAAGTAGAGAAAATCCATAATAAAAGCTAACATATATTCTTGATATGAACAAAGACAGTGTACTTTTTAATGCTTATATCTTATTAGATTTTCAGGTAAGTGAAGAGATATATATCTTTTAAAGCTTATATTTTTTTAGATTTTAAAATAAGCAAAGAAACATATACCTTTTAAGGTATTTATATTTTGAATTTTTTGAAAAATTTGTATTTTCTAAAGCTTATATCATGTAAGATTTTTAATAAATGAAAAAACTTATACTTTTAGAAGCTTTTTAACTTTAGCTTTTTTGGATAACTTGTACTTTTTTAGATTTATATCTTTTGATATTTTTGAATATCATGTAGTTTCTAAAGTTTATGCCTTCTTGATAATTTGGAGAACATGTGCCTTCAAAAGCTTATGCCTTTTAAAGTTTTTCGATTAGTGGAGACCCCCCACTTACTCTCATGGGGTATTTCTAGCAAGGAACCTGTCAACTATTAACTTCCCATCAAGGCTTCTTTGTTGCCGCGCCTTCTAGGGCTTTTATAGAAGAAACCCTATCTGTCAACTACCCTCATGAGACCATTTTAAATGTAAATGTAAAATACAAGTGTTTTTGTAAAAACTTACTTGAAAAATAACATATCTTTGATTACCTCCAAGTAATTAAGAAAATATCTTGATTTTGTGCATGATGGTTTGGAATGTAATACAAAATAATTGTAATAGTCAAAGCGAAGACTCCTAAAGATTGCAGTTATGAGTAAGATGATTCATATCCCTTAAAAGAATTCCTCCTAAACAAAACATCAAAGTTTATCTCCTATGATATCACAAGGTGTCAATAACACAAAGTTGGTTCAAATCCATCACGGTTGTCAAAAGTTTATAAGTTAGCAAACCAATACAAGAAGGATGAATTAAACTAGCTATGTCCAAGAAATCATACTAAAACTATGGTGGAGGAACTTTAATGTGATGTAGAAGGGGAGCACTCTTATAAAATGATTTGAGTATGATTATTCATGGAATTAGAGTGAAAGAATTTAACGTCTTGACTTTCTACAAAGATCTAGTGCACACAAATAAAAGAGAATGAATATAAGAGACGCCAAAGTTTTTACGAGAAAAATAATAAATAAAAAAGAAAAAAACATGTGGCCCAACCTAGATGAAATGATTCCACTAGTGTGTATATTGTTGGCTAGAAATGAAACCTTTATCCTTAATTTGGAAAGGCAATGAAACAATGGAGTATACATGAACCCATGAGGATGGACTATATGGTGGAAGTTGTAATCGATTTAAAGCATTGGAATTATCTTCAAGTGATTGTTTGTTGGTTGTTCGATCATTCTCCTTTAAAAAGAGAGGATCAGAGACCAAGAAGGCCAATATTATCTTGTAATTGACATTGAGAGTTAAGAGTTTATGCCAACAGCAAGCCTTACCTTTACTAGCGATGGTGAGTATTAAAGTTGCAAGCAACGACATGCAATGAAGTCAACAAACATTAGTCTTGGTATCAATGGCATGCATCAGCCTTATAAACAATGGTGTTCATCAACACCGATATACAACAGCGTGCATCGACAACATGCATCAGTCTTATATGAGATGGCTTATGCCAACACTATTGGTGATAATGGGCAATGCATTCAATGAGGATCGGTGTAGTCGAGCAAGGTAGTTGGGCGATTTTGATCGAGAGATTGAAATCAAATAATAATTGTCAAGAGACCATAATCAAGCGATGGTGGTTGGATGACTATGATTGCTAGAACTGGTCGTCACATCGATCTTTAATAGAGCTATTTCCAACTCAAAGCCCAAATTTGCTTCCAAGATCTAGGTTCAAGATCCCTTTCATGTGGAGAATATAGCCCTCTTCATAATTTTTTGAGTGGCATTTTGATAAATCAAGCTAAAATTCCAAAACACTATATCAAAGGCCTATGTTAATTTCTTTAACCATTGATCATTCTATCATTATATGCATCTTAATGAACTCATAATTAAGTGATCATGGGCTCATTAAATTTCTGTCATTGCACTGCTCATTTTGACTGTACAACAACAACATTAAGCCTTTATCCCACTCAATTTGACTGTAAGAATGAAAAAATTGGAAATCATTTTATCCTTCATTTAAGGTCTCAAAGTTTCCATTCATACTTCAACTGCTTGATTTGGGCTCATTTGAACTTGAATCGGATTGCTTTTGATGTCCTTGGGGTTTTCTTGTTGAAACATTTAGTTCAATTATAAATTAGTTGAAATAGGAGTTCAAATAATCATGAATTTAGTTTTGAAAATTTTTAATCCAAATATTGCATCAAAATTTGTGCATGATCAAATGAATTTTCTACTGAAGTATAAAAAATAATAACATTTTAGTTCATATTTTTCCCCAAACAATTTTCACACAATACAATTAATAACTTCATAACCCAGCTCATACCCATATAATTAGAAAGTTAGACTAAAAGCATATATTCTATATTTTTCTACTAACATGAGCATTTGTCTAACTTGCACTAATGAAGATTTGATATCATATCGACCCTCCAAAGTTTCCTAAGGGTTTCCCTGTAAGTGGAGTTTCTACAAACATGTTAGTAGCACCAGCTTCAATTCTTTCACCAATTCTAGCAATATCAAATGTTGAGCAAATTTCGACTGATGAAGACACATAGGTCTCTAGTCTGATGAAGGTACATTAGATCCTTCAAACAAGCATCATAATTTTGCTCATTGAGGATACCATCTCCATTAGACCTACTTAAAGTAATTTCACCATGACTATCTAAAGGAGACCAGCGACAGATTGTTCAATCAAGACATATTTGATGCCAATGATGGGTTGATTATTTTTTGCTTTATTGATTTAAGGAAATACTTTTTATTTTGAATTTATATGTTGAAGGATAATAACTTTTTAATTTGTTTAGGAATATGTTTTGTAATGTCCTTATGGCCTTTTTCTCTATAAATAAGGCCCAATGGATTATTATTTCTTATTTAATGATTGATTACTGGCGCTCTCTCTCTCCCTTCCCAATAACCTTGCTTCTCCCACAACCCTCTTTCTCTTTTTTTCTTTTTCTAGCCTTTCTCATCTTCCGCTACCTCTTCTACATCCCTCTCCCCCAAACACACCAAAGCCATCTCCTCCTACATTCTTCTCCCTCTCTATTGGCACCACATCCTCTCCCTTACTTCTCTCTCAATTCCCTACTCCTATCTTGCCTCTACAATCAAATACAAACCCCTATGAAAGTAGAATCTCTTGATTTCCAAACACTTCCTCCGGCAATAGGCAATGGAAACAATTTTAAGAAAAAAAAATTAAACATGAGATGCAACACAAGGTGTCCTTCTAATGTCATTCTAAAGCACCAGAATGTCTAAATGTAAAAAGTGATTTTGCGTCATGACTAAAAAACCTTCAACTAGGGTGATCAAATTACACAACAAGTTCATTGTTAAATTCGACGAACTATGGACACAGGATAGCCTTAGTCAAGCATGAAATAAATGATAATCAAGATGAATTCAGACATTTCAACCAAATTCAGCAAAGGGGACTTTGAATTCATTATCAAAAAGGATAATTTATGACTAATTGTTGAAAGACAATGCTTTCACATAAGTACTTGTTACAAGTGGAGTCAATCAGATAAGATGAGGTTATAACTTTAAATTGGAATTTATAAAGAGTTCCCCGAGTGTTTTGAAGGATAATAATATTACTGGATACTTGTAAGAAGAGAAATATGCTTTGTTATATCTGTAATTGTGGCAAGGACTTTCAAATACTGAAAATTTACTCCGAATTTCATTGGAAAAGGAAAGGAAAGAAAATCTAAGCTTCAACAGCAAGCCAAAAACTTCATAAACAAAAATGCAGATGCTCAACCATATGTCAATGCATGAACCAAGTCAATAAGGAAAGAATCTCTTGCGTTATTATCACAATATCAATGACAGTAGCAGCGGGGCACTCTCAGAATCCAACATTCTTTCGGATACAGCGACAGCCTACATATTTTGACTAAAAATATAAATATGGACAATCCCGAACAAAAATTTTAGCCATTACGCCAACTATTCAGCCCTCACTTTAGTAACTTGAAGGCACTTGACCCAAATCAACTACTCATTTTGAGCCCTCAAATTCCAACAAGAAACCAATTCCATCCTCAATTGCAACAGTCGTTCAAAAGAAAACAAACCAAACTAGCTAAATAGAATTGAAAAAATAAAGAAGTGATAGGTCAAGAACACAAGGTTAACGGTATGAAAAGGTACGAACCCTTCCGTCCTCGAACTCCTCCGGCCCAGCCGCATCCGATAGCCTCGACCTCTGCATAGCTTTGTAAGCCTGATTCTTCCCCATCTCGGAGCAAGAAAATATGACTGAAAAACTCCTGCAAGAGGCGGACTGGCTAATCGACTCGGAGAAGTAAGATCCAGTATCTGAGATGATTCCAAAGTAGATCGTAAAGAAGTTCGATCGACAGCGGAAGGCGGAAGGCTGGCGGGTCTATTCGGATTTTGATTTTTTCTCCCTTCTTCCCATCTGTATCTTATATGTGTGGCGTGGACCGAATCGGGAGCTTCTGAGGGATGGCTCTGGATGGATGGGTTAAGGGTTTTGGCGGTCTTAAAAGGACCGGAATAGTGACCCAGCCTTGGAACCGGACATGAGCTAGCTTGTTTCTTGTTGTCAATGCCTTCTATTTGGATATCATTTACATTAAATCTATGCCTTTGCATTCAACATTTCAACAAAATAAGAAGCATAACTAGTAAAACACCCAATTGAAGCATCATGATTTTTTTAGCAATTAGTACTCTAATGCATTCGAGCATGAATAAACAATAATGATTGAAAGGTATATCGCTTAATTATGGATATCAATACATTATACATTTATGCTAAAATTAATCACAAATAATTTTTATATACTTGAAAGAGTTAACTATTATAAACTATTCACAATAGAATTATAATTATCAATGAGTATAAAGCTAGATTGAGTAAGCATGCAAAATAACTAGTACACGATGAAAATAATGGAATCGCCCAATTATTGGGCATGAAAAGTGACAAAGTATATAATAAAAGTAATGATAACATTCAAGAGGAAATAAATCAAATTTTCTTAAAAATGTTTCAGAATCTCATATCATTCTCTTATAATAATCTAGAAGTAATAGCAATAATGAAATTAAAAATACATAAAGTATAAAAAAGTATGAACAATGATGAAAAACTAGTCTATAGTGGTTCGGTCATCTCAAGGCCTACAATCACTCCTCACATTCTCCTCCTCTGAGATTTTTCAGTAACTATCTTTTGCTTTTGCAAGTGGAGAAGCCTCTAATAAATGCTCTTTAATAGGGTGATGGGGCCACCCAATGCTTCAACTCAAAGCAAGAAGCCTTCTTCTACAAACCCATTACGTGATAATTTTTCTAGTTCAAGGGGTGAAATTCAGCAGTTATAACACAGTCCTATTAATTTATGTGTAATGCCTCTATGTTCAGTATTCAATTCAATCTATTATAACCCGATATGAATAAGATAAGTTGTTAATTTTCTACATTTGAATCCTTTTGCACGTGTCTGAGAATATTTTGGGTGTATGTGAGAGCCTACATGTTCTTTGAAATGGGTCCTGGGCATCAAAACCTAACCCGACCAAAATAGGTCCTATCGTGTTAAGCTGTGATAGGTTAATCCTGAGATCTAGTTTTGAAATATTTCAGATTCTCTTCTAATATTCATTTTAAATGAAATGCATACAATATAGCTACTAAAATATCCAAATGCTAAAAATAAACTCATCAACAAGATTTTTTTTCATTTCATTGAAATATATCTACACTATAGTATGCAAAGCTACAAAACTAAATAATAAATTAGTCATGACTCTACAAAAATCAAAACAAAAAATACCTATAAACTCAAATATGACCCTGAGCTGATAAACAGTCTCATTATATTTCCTAAATTTTAAAAATCAAAAGTAAATCTACAGTGAGCAACAATAACTCAGCAGACCACACAAAGCCACTCTAAAATTTTAAATTATATTATTAAATATTTATTGCATATTTAAAAGTAGTTAAATATAATCTAATTAATCACTATACTGAGAAATATAATAAGAGCATAGCATTTATTCAATTATTTAAATAACATTACTAAGAAAATAAATAAATTATAATTCATATCATAGAGAAGTTTATATCACATTTCCATAATCCAGAGATAATCTTAAAGGATTCTAGCCCCTTATGATTTCTTTTAATGCTTATAGCATGAGAACATGCAAGTATGCACCAGAATATGACTTATAGCTAATAGAATATAACTTATAGGCACCAGAGTATTCCCTGACACGGACAGAATCTCAAATGATTTTAACCTCTTTAACTCACAACAGATATTATTTAATCACGTATGCATATTGTTTATTATATTATAATAGTTAAAGTATAATTGAGCATTTGTGAGAATTGCACAGTTTTCTCTAGCGAAAAGTAATAGAAAACCCTATTAGGCAAAAATACATATTAAAAAAAATAATCAAATTAATATGGATTGTGTAAAATAATATTTTAAGGCTTTTATTATAGTACAACACAATTTTTCAACATCTAGATAATTTTTTATTCAATAAAAATCTCATAAATTTTAAAACCATCGTTATAAAATTTTTAGAAAATACTTAAAACGTTCTTTATCTCAATATCTATAATATATAAAAAGTTACATAGTAAAAATTTTACCAGTTCAAAGTTATCTGCATTTTTCCGTTAACAGAAATAGAAACTTGATCCTAAAATTAGATAAAAACTTTCAATTTTAAAAAATTGAGATAGGTGTAATGTGACCTACCTCGAGATGAATAAGTTTTCCAACTGGACCGATGAACAAAAATGACTCGAAGTTGTCCAAAACTGAATTTTTTCCTTCTCTCTCCTCTCCTTTTCACTTTTTCCCATTTTTTCCCTATTGGTTTCTACCCAAAAAATGAAATTGCTTTTAAGAAATTATGGCTTCAAATATTTTATATTTTATAAAAAATATATATAATAATATTATTATAATCAATTTTTAGTCTATAATTCATAGAAATTTTCTTAGGGATTCTAAAATTTATGAAAAATATTCATAAAATAATTATTTAATTTAAAAATTCTAGTGAAACTGATTTGTAAAATAGACATATGATTGTCATAAAACCCCTACTTATAATGACAAGTGTCAATTTCCTAAGAAATTTCACCAGTGCAAAAAAATTATGAAAAATGTAGGGAAGCTAAAACACAGTAATATCTATGCTACAATGAAGACAATTTGTTATTTGGAGTTATAATGACTTCTAAAAATTTTGTTTACTACTGCAGAGTTTAAGGGTTATAACATTGAGGGTATGTTTGGATGTTTGAGAAACCAAATGCTCTCCCCTTTAGGCACTGTGATGTTGGGTTCGTAGGCATCATGACACCAATTTTTAAAGGTTTTTGGCTAATTGATTTAGCACGCGACACTGGGGAGGCATTGTGGGCTCTCTAAAGGAGTGTCGCAATGCAAGGTCAAATTTTAATATTTAAATAATTGAATTCATTATTCCATTAACTCGATCCCTTTGGGAAGCCTGTGCTAGAGCGAAGAAGAGAGATTCTTATAGAGAGAAATTATATTTTAAGCCACTTCGATCCATTTTCAACTGACGCAATAGTTCAGAAGGTAAGTATGTGACATTTTGCCTATTTTAGTTTTAAAAAATACAAAGTTTTCTCGAATATTTTTATTGAATTTATATTTTTTGTAACAAAAAATGGGGATATCCTTACACTCATAAACTTTTACTGTGTAACTTTCTACAAATTATAGAGATATTAATTTTGAATTAACATTTAGATTTTTTTTTTTGGAAATTTTATAATGGGTATTTTAAAATCACTACAAGAAAATGGCCAATAACCAGCGGCCATTTCTAGCGGTTGAGATAAGTTTTCCAATAATTTTTTGGCATTTTTAAAATTGCTGAAATAAATCGCATAGGGAAGGAATTCTAACGGCCATTTTTCGACGGCTAAACTTACCGGTGATTTTCCTGTGGCATAAACTGTCGGTAAATTCTGGCAGTCAAATCGTTGATGACCTCTGGTTAAATATCGATGGCATACAGATCATATAAAATATATGTCTATCTGGCGGCCAAGTCACTAGTTAGCCACTGGTAATAACCAGCGTCGAAATGATCCGTCTGATATCAAAGTTTCTAATGACTAAACCGCCAGTTAGTCGTCAAAAATCTGTAGCATTTGTTAAAAAAATTAATAGCCCCCTCTATTTATACCAATTTTTATGATACATGTGCAAAATTCAAAACATATATAAAATAGAAACTTTAAAGCAACAAGCCATAATACTCAACCAATAAAAATAGAGTCCAAAATCAACAGAACATTTCATATGAAATAACAAAACATAATCAACAAATATATTTACACAATCCACAATGAACAAAAATAATTATTTAAACAAAGAAGAATGCATATGTTCCATAATTAACATAATATATGAAATCCGCAATTAGATGTTCCAAATACACAAGAAAGTTCTTCAAACAAATAATAGCACTAATGATCCTCCGTATCCTAGCTGCCCTATGATTCAGGTGTCGGCTCTTGCTCATTCTTCTTCTAATTTTCATCTCGATATGATCGCAGCTTCTCCTGCATCTCATTTTGAATCTTTCTCATCTCCTCTATCTCTCTTGTCAGGGCAGCAACCCTTTGGCTAACAATTTCTTTAGCTCCACTGACATCATAAAATGTTGATGTAGATGAATTGTCCTCATAAGCATATCCCTACGAACCTAAGCCATAAACCCTCCCCCTCTACCTTCCTCCAGCAACATTTGACCATGTGTGATATGCAAAATACTAGGTGGATCTTGAAGATGATCACTCATCAGTAAACTGCTGACTTTCTTGAACTCATAAAATTATCCTATGAGAATAAATTCATAAAATAAATTTTTATTTTTTTGTTTCATTATTAAAAAAATTATATTCACATGAGCTTTTTTAGCCTTCTCACTAATCCACTAATGATCAGCTTGATGTTGGTGAGTCCTCGTATACAACTCTAGTGGTGTAGGCTCCCGGCCAAAAGAAATTCTTTCTGTAAATAAAAAAATATTATTAAAATAATATACATATATTTATTAAATTAATTGAAAACTTTTATTAGTTATCGTCTATATTCCGTATAAGGCACTGATCCACTATTATAAAAAGAGCATCCTAAAACCCATATAATCAGATGCTCTATTTTGCTTATTCTGCTCTCTCAATTTGGTAAACTCATGGCTTACCCAAGCTTTGCTCAAATCTACCCATACTCCCTCTCCAATCTATAATGAATGTTGCTCGGACTTTTAATATCCATAAACATATTCCTAAGACTAGTCGATCATCTCATCTCAAAATTTGTTACATCCTTGTGCCATGATCAGGCAATCACCTAAAATCTTTCTGTAAAAAATAGGCATAATATGGATAGAATTAAGCTGAATGTGTCTGATCTAGAGAGAGAAAAAAACAAGGACTCGTAAACATAGGAGAAGAAAAGTACCCAGGAAAGGGTGGTGGTACTTCAACCATAGGTGGATCTGACTGTCCCTAACCCTGCTTAGTAGGAGATTACTGTTAACTCTCAAGTGGTGGTGATGGTATCACTTGTTAAATTGATCTCTACCCCTCACCTTCATCACCTTATCTATGTCTGCTTGGTCCATAGCTCAAATGCTTCTTACAAGAAAACTTTGAAGTAAAGGATCTACGAGGAGTATCGTTATCTGAAGTCATCTATAATAAAAGAAGTAATTAGTAAATCATTATAACATATAAAAAATTAAATTGTATCAATTATGAAGATTTGTATAAGTAGAGATAAAAAAATATAATATAGAATATTTAGTTGTAACAAACCTGAAGAATTATAAAATGTATAATGATTTACATATAAATAGGATTTAATAAGAGACATTTGCCAAAATTTATTTACTAACTTGATTTCCAAAAATTATAATACAATAAGTACATTATAATAAAGTTAGTCACTTAAATCACAAGAAACTATTCAGAATCAGAAATATTTTTATTGCTATTTAAGGTATCTTCACTTTCTTTATTGTTCTCACTTTATGAGCTTATCGAACTATTCACATCTTCTAACCGCATTTCAATATTATGTGTTGTAGTTAACATCTTATCAATTTTAATAGATCTATAATTTTACATCTCATCCTCTTGATGTACAGTTGCTACGATGTATTGCTGGTCAATTATCTCTCGTGCTTTTATTTTTATAACAACTAGTCAATCTTGTTTATCTCTATAAACACTAGGATATTTGATGAATAAACTTGAATAGCTTGATTTGCTAACACAAATAGATCAAACTTCTCATATCTTCTAGTATATTTTACTTCTATTAAATTATATACAGGATGAACCCTTGTGTATCTATTATGTACTAGATCATATCATTGATAGTTAAATAAATATACAAGATTCTCATATTCTTTTAGGTATTATAGCTTAAGAACTTCATTTAAAATATCATAATAATCACATTTATATTCTTCATGAGTATTCCCACTAACACAAAATCCATAATTTTCAATTTTTCTTCTTTCACTCCATGATTTAGAATAAAATCTAAACCTATTAGCTATATATTTTGGCAAGATGTTTACTTTTCGCATTGGTCCACATGCTAGTGCTTGCAGACCTTTATCAAAAACCTTATTGCTTGGGTTATATACCTAAGAAAAATTTTAAATATTAGGGGTTCTAGTATTAAATAAGATGTAAATCAATAAAAGTTTTAAAATTTAAGGGCTCACGTAAGATCTAACTAAGATGAAAATTCATTTGCAATAAGTTACTAACATTTTGTATTATCTGTTAGAGACAAATTACTTATAAAATATTTGGTGACAAATCATCCAAATAAGACTTCAGTATTTAAAATAAACATGATTACTTTTGTATATTTTGGAAAAATTTACTCTAAGATTGGTTGAACTTCTTTACAGTTCAATAGCATATATTAAATTACTATTTTGATTTCTAAATCGTTGAATAATCTTTCAGCACATTTGCCACTATGCAATCCATGACTTCTAAAGACCAATAGTGCAGATTATGATTATTTTTTTACATCGAAGTCTATGTTACGATCAATCTTTATTCTTGTACTCCTTACATGGGGCTCAAAGTAGTAGGAGCAGAAGTGAGTGATTTATTGAGACAAATATACTTCACATATGGATCCTTCTGATTGTGCTTTATTCTTAACATATTTTTTAACATGTTCAAATATTTGTTAGATGATTAAATAATCAGATACCATTAAAAATATTTAAAATAATATATTAGAAACACATTTCACCTCTCAAAAGGGTACACCTAATAATATTGCATAATTCCATCAACTCTAGCTTCATAAGATAGATGGACCAGAAGATGTTCCATAAAATCGAAGAATATCAGGGGAATTTTTTTTTTTTAACTTACATAGGATGAATTGTATGTTCTCCTTGCTCCTTCATAAAACATCTTCGATTAGTTTAAATGAATATAGGTCATTGAAGAAAATGTTAAGCTCTATCAATGAATTCGATAGGTAATATGGTAACAAAACATATTATGATCTGAAGGAGAACCTCCATTATTATGTCATAATCATGACTTTTTAGTCCAAATAATCTCTCATATTTAGGTTTACACACCGGCTTAAGTTTGATTCATAGATATCAAGCATTTTTAAACCTCAAAATTATTTACATATTGATCTTTTTTACTCAAACGTGAAAGAGTAAGGTGCTTTGGGCTTCATTGTTTTGTCATCGATGGTTGTCACCAACTCTAGATTTCATCGCTTACAGTACTCTTTTATGTCCATTCTAATTGTGACATTATCTTTGCTCTCACATTTAACATTCATAATTGTATTAAAAATATTATACAAAAAATTCTTATCAATATACATAACATCCAGATTATGTTTTATCAAATTTATTATCCAATATGATAATATTTAGAAAATATTTTTTAATCAAATTATGTTAAACACCATATCCCTAAAATTTGCACTATGATACGGTTAGAAAATCAATAATTAATGAAATGCTAGAAAGTCTCTATAGTAGGTCATCAATACTTAATCTAGGTGGAGGATGTGACATCTCAACTCTATTTTTAACAAATGCTTCTTTATTTCTCCTAAACAGATGATTAGTAAGGAACATAAAATGACAATCAAATCAAATATATTTTTTCCTCCATATTTTAATGTGAAAAGATTTAGTATTTTTCATGCAGTAAGGACAAGTTAATTTTTCTATTGTGCTCCAACTAGATAACATACCATAAGTTAGAAAATTGTCAATAGTCCAAAGTAATGCAACTCTAAGGAGAAAATTTTATTTAGTTGAGATGTCATATGTAAGGACACCTTCTTCCCATAATAACATCAGATTATCAATTAATGGATGTAAAAAAAATATCAATTTTTGCTTTTAGATTATGTGGTACAGTTATTATAAGTATTAAGAACATATACGGGGTAGTCATACACATCTTTGGTGAAATGTTGTATGATGTCAGTTTAACTGACCAATAAGAGTATGGTGAAGCTGCCTGATTGTATGGAGTAAAATCATCAGCATATAATCTCAATTTTATGTTATGTGGCTCATCAGCAAATGAAGCATGCATTCAATCAAAATATTTCCACACTTCAGCATCTAACGGATGTGAAAAAAAATCACTATTTGCTAATTTCTCCTTATGTCATCTCATTGATGTGTAGAGCTGCTTAAGTCTTGGAATAATCGGTAAATAAAATAAATGGAAATATGAACTTTTTTTTTTGACGACGTTGTTTTCCTGAATTTGGTTTAAATCAAGGCATATTACAAGTTCGACAATAAACTTCTGTCACATTATTCTTATAGTATAACATACATCCATTTATACAACAATCAATTTTTATAGAGTTGAAACTCAACTTGGATATTAATTTATTTGTTCAATACAAATCTGTGGGGATTAAATTGTATGTTGGATTTGTTTCTTTTAGAAGATCAATGAAATCATTGAAATAATCAGACATATTATATTCAATTTTGATACTTAGCAACCTCACAACAACTAATAATTCTGAATGAGTGACTTTTGAGTAGCATATAGTAATTTAAAAAAAAATTTGGTTTCTGCATTTGATGGCTCTTCCACACTAGCATTTAAATTAGGACATACTACATCAAAAACAAATTATTCATACGATCTACTCATTTGATTTTTATCTACTATTTCAAAAACTATACATGAACCAGCATGAGTATCTCTATGTGGCTCGTACTCATCATATGAGATTCAAATCCAGTAGTCTGGAATAAATCTCCTACGATATAAATCAACCTTTACATCATTTGACTTAAGGAAAGCTTAATTTTTGTGCTTCGAATATGAACATCTAAACATTCCATTGAACTTAAACTAAGATAGTTGAGATGCAACTTGAATAAAAATCTCAACTCCCTGCATAAATTCATCTGTCAATCCTCTTCAACACGATAACAATCTATTATTCATCCAATATCTCTCTTTTTAGATAATCATTTGAATTTTAAAACAAACATTCCCTACATAGTTGTGAAATAAATTATTAAAAAAGATTAAAGAGAACGCCTTAGATGGCTTGGATACAAAATTATAAACTTTGTGATGACTGGGTTAAGAGAGTAAATGTATTAATTTTGACCTACATTAAGAAAGATTGATTCATACTTAAAAAAAAATTGATTAGAAAATATTAAAAATGAATTCTTTTATTAAATTTAAAAAATTTTGATTGAAAATAAAACACAATAGAGAAGAAAGATTCTTGTAGGGATAAAGACTTGGTGTATTGTACCACAATATCATGTGTTCAATTAAGTGCCCCTCATCACCAAATCATTATTGATTTGGTCACACTAACAATTTTATCTTTTCTTTGAATGAAAGTTAGTGGAGAGAAGCATCTGCTGAAAATATTTTGGTGTTTTTAAGATCAATCACATTTTGATCCAATATTAAATTAATGTGATTGATCCTAAAAGTTCAAAATGCTTGGATTAAAAACTTCAGTCTACTAATTTTCAGCCAAAGAAATAATATTATTGATAGTAAGATCAAATTAATTCAAATTGAATAAATTGAAGGATAAGATTAAACACTTTAAAAAAATCTGAGATAAAATTATACAACTTATAAATCTAAGGGATATTACACTCTTTCTTTTGGAATCAATCTGTATTAAAATTCAAAAAGAATTATACTCGAGCTTTATTTAGGACAATTTTTTTATTGCTTTCTAAAATAATTTTTTAGTACAAAACTTTTTATACTAAAAATTTACTTTAAAAAGCAATAAGAAACCTATTTCAAATGAAGCCTTAGACTTTATTTGGGACAGTTTTCTTATTGCTGCTTAAAACAGCTTTCAAGTACAAAATTTTTAATTTTTTGCTAAAAAATTGATTTAAGAAGCAGCAAAAAAGCCGTCCCAAATGAAGCCTTAGACATTACCTGTGACCCAACAATTCTAGATCCCGGGCGACTCTGCTTTGTTAGCCAAAGATATGTCAAGAAAAAAAATGAGTAAAAAGAAAGATTTATCACTCATGGATCTAATAGCCCTAATTAAAACATATATTTATTTAGAACTGCTTTGAAGTGTTGATACTACTCAACAAAAAAAAAGTACTTATTACACAAAAATGATAAGATGATATAAAATTTAAGAACGAGACTATACATAACTATCCAAGAAAAGTTCTGTAAGCTATCTCCCAATGGGAATACACGAAGTCTAATTTAGGGATTTGAGTAAATACTTTTTGATAGCCTGACAGCAAAAATAAAAATTTGCAACTTCGCATAAAGTTCCACAAATATTTGAGAAATTTTACCGGCTCTCAGTTTCATCTCCATTGCTCACATCCACTTGTGAGCCTAACCTGATGATATCTTCAACAAGAATTTTACCATCTGAAATGACGAATTCAATAAAAATCAAATTTTGGAAATTATGATGTCGTTTGGTACAGCTTTGTTACTGCTACATAAAGCAGTTTTCTACTATAAAAATTAAAATTTTTATACTAAAAAATTGCTTTTAGAATCAATAAGAAAACAGTTCCAAACGAAGCCTGTGTTTGAAGTTTTAAGGAGAATATGAGAAATTACGAGCAAATCGTTAATAGGTAGTTATAAGATTTTAAATTATACCTGTGTCTTTTGAAAGATTGGTGATCAGCTCTTGCACACCTTCTTTGTTTAAGGTGTCCTTCAAATACATGGCAGCAGCTGCTACTTCTTCTGGCGTCACTTTACCATCGCGATCCCTGAGTGCAGAAGCAAATATTACACTAGGAAGCAAATTTATTATAAAAACATTCATCTATATTAATTTCAAATTTTCAATTAAAATCTAAATTCTAAAATCAAAATTTAAATCCACTTTTGCAATCACATTTAAATTTGCAAGTCTTTAACCATAATCAGTTCTTTTCAATTAGTTGTCACACAGCAGTCAATAAGTTCAGTTGATTGATTGGATCAGATCAGATTGACACATGAAGTGACTTAAAGGAGATTCCGATTTTATTTGAGACAATTTTTTTTATTACTTTCTAGACTAAATTTTTGATACAAATATTTTCACATCAACAAATTTTTTAATTTAAAAGTTGCTTTAGAAAGCAATAAGAAAGTTATTCCAAAATCGCCTATGATGTAAAGCAAAGTTAAGTTCAAGTTGGACAGTGGAATGTCTGACTAAGGCTTCATTTGGGACAACTTTCTTACTGCTTCTTAAAATAACTTTTTAAGAAAAAAATTGAAAATTTTGTATTATAAAGCTTCTTTAAGAAGCAATAAGAAAGCTATCTCAAATGAAGCCTATGCCTCAGTCACTGATTAACCAATCAGCTATTAACTGTCTAATATAATTCAAATATGGAATGTTAAGAACCCAGGTCATCATTGAAGGGGGCCACCCTCTCAGACGCTTTAGACATGTCCTCACAGAAAGGGCAAAGAGGATGAAGTACAAATTGCTAGAAATATTAGCAAGACCAATATATTTCAGCTTTCTTATGTTCCTCAAACAATAAGAAGGTAGTTGAGGTGCAGCCGCAGAGCAATTATTGTCACAATATAAAAAGATTAGTATATTCATGGTGTATAAGGTAAAAAAAAAACTTGCTATTTATTAATTTATCATCGCTAGGGCTAGAATCAACTTTTTTAATAAATTGTATGAATTTAAGAATTGCAAAAGGCTAATAGGATTATATTTAATGCAATTAATGCAACTGCTGTTTATTTTCCCAAAAAAGAAAATCTACTATTTTTTCTCCAACGTTGTTTCTCTCCAAGTAAAAAAGCAAGTACCGAGTTTATCTTGCCGCTGTTTCTTCTCCGATGGCAATTTCTACTCCAAGTAAGAAGGTTTTATTTATCCGTTGAGCTCATCAATCCTTCTCCTGAGCTCCCGTAGTTACTTCAGAAGGAAGTTCAAATGAGAATTGAACTAAGGTACACGGCAATTATTTCTGAATTTCACTCTTAATTCATTGATCTATTACATCAGGGATTACATGGCTATTTATAGATTTTATTGTACAAGCTGACGTGTCACATGTGGCTGAGAATTGATAAAGAATATGTGGCTGAGAGTACTCTGTTTTGCGGCTCTTCTTGCTTCTTCCAGCTGGATTCTGATCGTGTCTTGCACATGGGCTGTTACACCCCCTCAAACTTGAGCTTCTGTTGATTGAAGCTGAAGTTTGTCTCGCAAAAGATGAAATCTTGGTCCCGATAGATTCTTTGTGAGTATATCTGCGATCTGATATACTGTTGAGATGTGTTGTATGGTGAGATCTTTAGAAACAATGTGATCTCGAATAAAATGAAGGTCTATTTCGATGTGTTTCGTTCTTGCTCGGAGGATGGGGTTGTTGGCTATGGAAATCGCCGATGTGGTGTCGCAGAGTATTTGAGTAGGTGTAGTAGTTGAAATATCCAAGTCCTGTAACAGTCGTCTTAACCAGGTAACCTCCGATGATGCGGTAGCCAAAACTCTGTACTCTGCTTCCGTCGAGGATCTTGCCACAGTTTTCTATTTTTGAGCTTTCCAGAGAACTGGTGATGTACCGAGAAAGAAGCAGTATCCTGAAATTGATCTCCTGTCTGTTTGATCTGCTCCCCAGTCTGCATCTGAATATGCTTTGAGATTCAGGTCCGAGCGAAAGATTTTGATGCCCAGATTACTAGTTCCTTTGAGGTATCGTAGAACCCTCTTGATCATTAAAAGATGTGTCTCCGTAGGTGTTTGCATGTGCTGACAAATTTGATTTACGGCAAAAGCAATGTCTGGTCTGCTAAGAGTAATGTATTGTAGGGATCCGGCTAATCTTCGGTATTTTGTTGGTTCTGGGAGAGGTTTTGAGGTGGTTTCTGATATAGGTTTTGTTGGAAGTGGAGTTGATATGGGCTTACAGTTGATCATGCCTGCTTCATTTAGGAGTTTGAGAATGTATGGTTGTTGATGCAGTATGTATCCTTTTTCGTTTTGTACAAATTGGATACCAAGGAATGTTGAAATGGAACTTTTATTCGGTCCGGTGAACGTACGCTCCTCTACGTTCGGCCACCAATGTTTTAGTGCCACGTAGCATGAAGAAAAGTCGCCGACCCGACCCACTGTTTTTTGGGTTCTCGCACGTGCGTTTTTTTATCCTTGACGAGCCGAACAGCATCCCATCACCTTTTGGATATATTTCAAATACCAAGCAAATACCGAGTTGTACCGAGTTGTACCGAGTTTTTTCTAGCAATACCGAGCAAATCCCGAGTTGTACCGAGTTGAACCGAGTTGTAGAAAAACTCGGTATTTGCATGATTTTGGTCTTCACAGAGCGGTATTTCTCGTTTTTGCAAAGCAATATCGAGCAAATACCGAGCAATACCGAGAAAATCGCGAACATAGCATTCCCGGGTTCCGCTACGGTCAAGTCGTCGGGCCGCGTGGTAAAGAGTAAGAGCACGTGGCGACATGTTATTGGCGGCCGAACGTAGCTCTACGTCCGGTCAGAGGACGTAATAATTGTTCGTTGAAATGGGTCCCAACTCTTTGAGTTGAAATTTGGTGTGTAGCTGTTGTAGTAAATGCCGGATGTATGTGGGGTTGTTTCCAATAATGAGTATGTCATCTACGTATACCAAAAGATATGTGTGTGTTCTGTTTTATGGCATAAAAGTGATGGGTCAGCAGAACTGTGTATGAATCCTAAGGCTGTTAGGTGTTTGGAGAATGTGGAGTACCATTGCCGAGGCAATTGCTTTAAGCCGTAAATTGATTTGTGCGGTTTGCAAACTAAGTGAGGATCCTGTGAGTCTTTGAAACCAGGAGGCTGCTGCATATATACTATGTCATCTAATTGTCCGTGCAGAAATGTATTTGAGATGTCCAGTTGATGAATTGTCCACTGATAATGAACTGCAAGAGCTGTGAGAGCTCTTATAGTTGGCATTTTAGCTACCGGACTAAAAGTTTCTTCATAGTTTATGCATATTCTTGAGTGTCCCTGAGCCACCAATCTTGCTTTGTATCTGACTATTGATCCATCTGCGTGTCTTTTAGTTTTGAATGTCCACCGACTGCCTAAAATTGGTTGATCAGTTGGAGGAGGTACCAATGACCACGTACCTTGTTGTTGTAGAGCCATGAACTCGTCTGACATTGCTTTTCTCCAGTGTACAAATTTGTAGGCTGTGGTGAATGAGGTAGGATCTGTGGATGGGTTGAGTTGATGAAGTAGATTGAGAATTTGTTTTGGTTTCAGATTACCGGTTTGAGATCTGGTAATCATGGAGTGATGAATTTGTGTAGGTGGAGCAGCTGGTATAATGTATGATTCTGTTTGTGTTTGCTGGGTAGGTATGTTAGGAGATGTAGTTTGAGGAGATGTAGTTGTCTGGTTTTGAGTAAATTTTGGGGAGATGATTCTTTGTGGTGTTAGTCTGTTTGATGAGTTTGAGATGGGAGATGAGATTCTGTGTGTTTGAGCTTTTCTGGGTGATGGTGAGTTATGTGAAGGAATAAGCAAAAGGTGCGGTATGTGAGTGTTGTTAGGAATTGTTAATGTATCTGATGATGGTGTTGTCATTGGAAATTCTTGTTCGTTGAAAACCACGTGTCTTGATGTTATTACTTTGTTTGTTGAGAGATTGAGGCAATGGTATCCTTTATGACTCGTTGAGTACCCAATAAACACACATTGGGGTGCTCTGGGAGAGAACTTGTTGAGAGATTGGTGTCTTTGCCAAGGAAAACAGGAGCATCCGAATACTTTGAGGTGGTTGTAACTGGGGTGTTTGTTATACAACAGGTAATGTGGAGTTGTCATTTTGGTAGTTCTAGATGGTATGCGATTAATGAGGTGAACAGCTGTGGTTAATGCATATGTCCATAACGATTGAGGAATGTTTGCTGCCATAAGCAATGTTCTTGTGGTTTCAATAAGATGCCTATGCTTACGTTCGGCTACTCCGTTCTGCTCTGGCGTATAAGGACAGCTTAGCTGATGAGCTATACCGTGAGACCTGAGGTAATTACTGAATTCTGTTGATGTGTATTCTTCCCCTCCGTCTGTTCTTAATATTTGTATATTTTTATTGAACTGATTCTTAATATATGTGTGAAATTGTCTAAACTTGTGTATTATTTCAGATTTTGTGACCATTGGAAAGAGCCAAGTGTAGCGGGAATAGTCATCAATGAACAATACATAATATTTGAATCCCTGAGAAGTGACGGGTGCTGGACCCCATACATCTGAATGTACTAATTCAAACGATCTGTAAATTTTGCTATTAGAAATGGGAAAAGATAACTTGTGGCTTTTACAAGCCTTACAAGAATTGCAAAAGGGTAAAACTGTAGATATTCTAAGATGTGGATTCTTTATTTAAATAGCTTGAATAGATGCTTGATGCGGGTGACCCAATCTATGGTGCCATAAATTGGTGGATGATCCGGCGTGAAAAGCATGATGAGATTGAACTGGATATAGTCCTTGTTGACTTCTTCCTTGAAGAAGCACCTTCTGTGTTGTTTTGTCCTTGATTTTGAATCCATAAGAGTCGAATTCAATGATACAGTTATTGTCACTTGTTAAATTTTGAACTGAAAGCAAGTTGTGAGATAGAGAGGGTACATGAAATATTTTGAGAGTTTGAGCTTACAGTTTGGAGTTGGAATTATCCCTTTGCCTATGTGTGAGATGGGAAGAGTCGAACCATTGCCAATTGTGATTTGATCATTTCCTTTGTATTCTTCCATTTCTTGAATTTGAGATATATCTGATGTGAGATGAGATGATGCTCCTGTGTCAAAGAAGCCAGTTGTTCTGATTTGAGTCTGTATTTGAGAGATCGTTTGTGTCATTGTTGGCTACTAGAGAGGTAGGATTTTGTTGAGGCTTTGAAGGAATATAGGATAGATTTGTTCTGTGCCAATAGTTGTAACCCGTGTGACCCATTTTGCCACAAATTTGGCACTAAACTGAAGGTCTTTTGGGATTTGAGTTGGTTGAATTGGGCGCTCGAGTAGAGTTTGACTTTCGACCTCTCCCTCTACCGCGACCCCTGTAGGTATAAAATGCCATCTGCGAATTTGTTTGCTGTTTTTGTGTTTCTAACTGAATGATGATCTCTTCACTACTTAGTAGTGCATAGAGGTCATCGAGTTGTATTGGTTCCAGTTTGGTACGTATGGCTATTTTGAATGATTGAAATGATGCTGGAAGGCCATTGAGGATGTATAAAATTATATCCTCGGAATCGATGTGACAGCCGGCTGCTTCCAGTTGATCAACCAGAGCTTTGATGTGTGTGAGAAATTGAGTAACAATGCCCGAGCCCATTGATGCATTGTGAAGTTCGTTTTTGAGTTGAATAACTGTTGAACGATTGGTTGATTGAAGTCTTTTCTTGAGTGTAATCCATATTGCATTAGATGACTCAAGATTTATGATATGAGGTAGAATTGTAGGAGAAATTGTGGAGTAAAGGGCTGCGCATATGTTTTGATCTATCAATTTCCACATTGTGTAATCTTGATTTAGAGTAGATTGATTTGAATCATCTAGAACGAATTGGGAAGGGCAGGGTACAGTTCCATCTATAAAAGAATTATATCCATTTGCTGCTAATATCTTGGATATTTGTGATGACCATATTGAAAAATTCTCTGTGGTTAGTGGTGAGGTAGCGAGAGATTTGATGTGGCTCATCAGAAATTTCAATGTAGATGGAATTGTGAGTTTTGTAGATTGTTGCAATGTTTCAGATGTGGTGTTGATAGTGGGAGAGGATGCAGATGAGTTCATGATTGTACCTGGAGAAAAAAGCTCTGAGACGAATGCGGATGTGCTCTGATACTAAGAAGGAAGTTCAAATGAGAATTGAACTAAGGTACGCGGCAATTATTTCTGAATTTCACTCTGTATTCATTGATCTATTACATCAGGGATTACATGGCTATTTATAGATTTTACTGTACAAGCTGACGTGTCACATGTGGCTGAGAATTGATAAAGAATATGTGGCTGAGAGTACTCTGTTTTGCGGCTCTTCTTGCTTCTTCCAGCTGGACTCCGATCGTGTCTTGCACATGGGCTGTTAACTTCACCCATAGTGCTTTTCAAGAGATAAAGGAGAAGCCAAGCCTGAGTTCATTTCGTGGGTTCGACTCGAGCCAATTTTTTTACCGAGAAGCCAAGCTCGAGTTTGTTGTGACATGAGCTCGACTCAACTGGTTCACACCCTTACCACAATCTCTCCAATGGATTTTGAGATGCCATTGAGATAAAGAAGATTAAAAAAAGGCTTAGATATCTCCAGATTCTTGTTGTGAGCCACAACTTGATGGCTTTATTGCGTCAAACCCAAGGAAAGAAAGGAAAGGTTCGGATTAGGTGGAGAACCAAGCTAGCGGCTTCATCTTTGGTTCCCACTTCTTCGCCAGCATCAAAAGGAAAGAAACTAAAAGAGGAATCTGAAAGTTAATAGCTACCAACAATCGCATGTCTTCGGAGAAGCTTAGCAAATTCGCTCTGAGTATGGAGGAGAGTTTAGATAGACTTATAAGAGGGTGTCAATACAGAGACTGACAAAAAAGTAGATAATGGCTCGAAGGTAGCCAATGCCTATATGGCAGATATTAGGCAAACATATCATAAATGAACAGATATTAATCGAATCGGACAAGACTTAAACAAGTTAACAAACAAGCTCATAAATGAACATATATTAAATGAATTCCCATGTCGTTATCATATAAACAAATAATTTGATAGGTCTAAATAAACAAATAATTCAATAAATTTTGGATTAGTATTCATCTAGTTGATAACAATTAAACAAAATAACAGTCTGGCTAATTAAAAAAGAAATTAAAGTCTTGAGGAGAAAATGATTTCTAAAAAGTAACGATTGAAATGAAGACGTGAGAGTTGCAAATTCTGACGGGTTGATAATGTGTTGGGAAGATGTATAAAGAGGTAAAACAAACATATCAACTGTAAGTTGAGAAGGAAAAAATGTGCTCACTTCAAATTATTATGGAGGTCATATTGGATACCTACGTAGGCGTGTTGGAGAAGATGTATCAAGGGCTAAGATAGAGTGCTCATAGATCATGTTCACCAACGGTGAACATCAGCGGCAAGCTAAGAACAAAAAGATTTGTTTCTCTCCAAAGGCTCGAATTCTCAATAGGATCCTAACATCGTGCTCACATATACACAAATCACGCAACCTCAAGAGACAAAAGCGTGGGGAATGAAAGAAGCAAAATTATAAAATAATATGTGAAAACTAAATATAAAAGGGATAGAAAGTAACCTAATTAAGGATGAAGGAGAAAAAGCAACTCACTATAATAATGATTCAAATATCCACCAAGTGACATGAGTGAATGAGAATTTTGAATTCATAAATTATAATCTAAATGATTTAGACTACTTGTTTATATTGAATTGGGAGTGAGAGGGACTTGTGATGATCTTAGTTTGATATTAGTATGCTATTTATTATTTCATATTTTTTATTAATACAACGATTTAAAAGCTTACGCCAGGCCACAGAAACAGATACGCCTCAATACCCATTTGCGAAATTCCAAACCTTGGTTGGAACTAGCACAAAAATTGAATACATGGTAATGATACATTCTAACTGTGAAATGATGTGGATAAAAAAAACTTAAGGGTTTGGCTTTCATGTTACCTGGTTTATGGTTTTTAAATGTGATAATCAATTAATCATATTGCTATTCACCATATTTTTCACAAAATAAAAAAAAAATAATGTAGAGAAGGCTAAGGAGTTTGATCATGGACGGATGTACGAAAAGAAACTAGACCATGAAACTAAAATTGGAATATGAACCTGAAATATAGGTATCCTTACAGAAAAATTTAAAGAATTAATAATATTATGATTCATAGGAAAATAAATATTCTATGCAATTAGGAAACTAAATGTGTAAAGGCTGTTTTCTTCCCAGGATCGTCCCGGGACGAAGTGGATCGTCCCGGGACGATCCACGAAGTGTACAGATTGTGAAGAAATATGCATGTTCGTCTGTACGAACCTGGAACAGTCGAGACGAACCGTCGGGACGAACTGAACCCGAGAGTTTCGTCCCGGGACGAAGAAAGTTGGCATTTAATTTCGTCTGGACGATCTGGTCCAGAGGAGATCGTCCCGGGACGATCGGAGACATCGTCCGGGACGATCCTGCTTAATAAATATCCGATTTAATGTCATTTTAAAGAGAGAGAAAGTCCAGGAGAGAGAAAAATGAAGGGAAAAGAAGAAAAGTGAATTTTTGGGCGACTTCCGTCCGTCGCCGTAGTTGGAGAAGTTGACCGACTCGAGGTAAGGCACATTCCGCCTTTCTCAATTTTTAGAAACGAGAATTTTGACGACTTTTCTGTTCCGAATTTTGTTTCAGTTAGCGAATTTCTGGTATTATTTTCTTCTGACAAAGGTTTTACCGCGTAACTTTTGGTATGTCTCTGAGATGATAAATGTGCACGTTTTGAGTATTTTATGGAAGATTTTTACCTTATATTTTGAATTCTGTGGCGTTTTAATTGAATTGCAAATTATCAGGATGTTGAAAGATATTATTTCAGTACAATGAAAGTCTTATAATGTTGTTGTGGATATTATGTGATAATTTGGTAAATTTCTAAATCTGTGATTTCTGTGTAAATTCCGTATACTACCGTTATGCCGCCGATTTTTCGTACGAATTCTGATTTTTCTGAATTGATAAATTAAATGAATTAAAGTATTTGTATGCTATCAGAAGAGAGTTATAAGGGGTCAGGATCCTTTGAGATTCTGTCTGTGTCCGGGAAAATCTGAAATCTGAAATGAGCTCTGAAATCTGAAATAAGTTTTGTTCCGGAAATTCTGTATATCTGATCTGTTTTGATGCTATAAGCACAACGGGAGACATAAGGGGCCAGAATCCGTCGAGATTCTGTCTGTGTCAGGGAAGGGAGACATAAGGGGCTAGAATCCGTTGAGATTCTGTCAGGGTTAGGGAATCTGATGTTTGATATCTGATAATCTGTTCTGTGACTTATCTGAATTGTTTATGAATTATCCGATATACGATTTCTGATTTTCTGTACGATTCTGGTTATTCCGTACAATTCTGTCTGCTCTGTGACTTGAAAGCTTTATGATATCTGTTCTGAACTCCGATTAGACATGACTTCAGTTTTCTGTATCAGTTGTTTGATTTCTGTTGATCAAGTATCTGTTCTGTGATTTTCGTACGGCTATTTTCTGATGTGAATTTCTGATGATTTTGATTGGTGAGTGATGTCTTGCTGAGCTGTCAGCTCATCCTTGCTTTTTGTGTGGTTTTCAGGTTCTGGGAAAGGGAATGAAGTTTTGGATTAGCAGTTCAGAGTCTGATCAGTGATTAGGTATTTTGTACTTTTGATTTTTGTATAGTCATGGCTTTTCTGTTCTGTTCTTTCTGTCTGTAAGCCATGTACTGTATCTGTATATAATTGTTTTGATGAAAGAAAAGATAGATGAACTGTTCTGTATTTGGATGTTTATAGTAGCTCTGTGTTCTGTCTATTTACTATTTGGAAGAAAGTCTGAAGCAAATTCCAAAGCTAGATCCTGGATTTCAATGGCTCCGTCGCGACCCGATGCGAGCGGGATCCGTCCCGGTCGGGTTGGGTCGTGACAAAATGGTAGGAGAAAAGACTAAGGAGATTGATAGTTTTGAATTTAAACTATGATATTTTGGTAAAAATCATACTAGAAATGGTGTAGGTGTGATTATAAATAAGAATTTAAAGGATAATGTTGTAAAAATTAATAAAATTGGAGATAAAATTATAGCTTTAAAGATTATTGTTGATGCTAAGATTATTAATATTATAAGTGTTTGTGCTCCTCAAGTTGGTTTGGATATGGGTTCAAAATTAAAATTTTAGAATGGCTTATAAGAATTAATAAAAAGGATACATCTTGAAGAAAAAAATATATAAGAGGAGATTTAAATGGACATGTTGCTAGAGAGGTAGATTTTAAAAGCTTTCATGGTGGTTATGGGTATGGAGCAACTAATGAAGCTGGTAAGATTATATTAGAATTTTCTTTAGCTTATGATTTTGTAATTGCTAATACTTTATCTAAGAAAAAAGATGAACATCCCATTACTTATAAGAATGGATATAGTAAAATTCAAATTGATTATTTTCTTATAAGAAAAATAAATCGATTAGATTGCAAAAATAGTAAAGTTATTCCAAGTGAAATTTTATGTACCCAACATCACTTATTATTTTTGAACTTTAAGAAGAATGGACAAAAAATAAAAATATATTAAAACGTTGTTCTAGGATTACATGGGGGCATTTAACAAATTTGAGAGTAAAATATTAGATCTAAAGATTTTGTATGTGCATGAGGAAACAAATGTTATGTGAGAAAAAAATAGCTAGTGATATTAAGAATGTTGCAAAAGATGTGTTTGGAGTATCAAAGGAAAAACTATTAATAATAAAAATAGTTGGTGGTGGAATTAAAATGTGTAAGAAAAGATAAAAAATAAGAATATTTTTATAAAAATTAGTTTAAATGTAAAAATTCTAATAATTGGAAAACATATAAAGAAGTCCGTAAGGAATCTAAGAAAGCAATATATGATGCAAAGATTTTAACTTTTAATGATTTTTTAACTTTGTATAAGTTCAAAAAATAAAAAAATGTATAAGTTCATCAAACAAAGAGATAATAATAAGGATTTAGTTCAAGTGCAGTATATTAAGGATGAAGATAAAAAATGTGTTTTTATTAGAAAATGATATTCAACAAAGGTAGATGAGATGTTTTTATAAACAATTCAATGAAGATTATGAAAATGCGATTGACTTTAGTGACCTTAGCACTCTAAATGAAAATAAATATTTTTATTTTTATCAGCGTATTAGTAAAACCGAAAGTAGAGAGGCTTTAAAGAATGAAGCGTGAAAACGCTGTTGGACCTGATGATATGCTAATAGAGGTGTGGAAATGCTTAGGAGATGAAGGAATTTCTTAGCTTACTAAACTTTTTAATATTATTTTGAATACTAAAAGATGTCAGATGAGTGGAGAATGAGTGTGTTGATTCGTATTTTTAAGAATAAAGGTAATGCACAAGATTGTACGAATTATAGCGGAATTAAGTTAATATGTCATACTTTAAAATTATGGAAGAGAATTATGAAGCATAGGTTGCGATGTGATATTAATGTTTCACAAAATCAATTTGGGTTCATGTTAGGTAAGTCTACCATGGAAGCTATACATTTATTAAGAGGTTTGATAGAGAAGTATATAGAGAATAAGGAGGATCTACATATGATATTTATTAATTTAGAGAAAGCATATGATAAAGTTCCAAGAGAAGTGCTATGGTGAGTTCTAGAAAAAAAAAGGTTAATAATGCTTATATTCAAGTCATTAAGGATATGTATGGAAGAGCACTTGTGTTTAGACATAAGGTGGTTTGACTAAATATTTTCCTATTTCAGTTGAATTACATCAAGGATCAGCCATAAGCCCATATCATTTTGCTTTAGTCATGAATGTTCTCACTAGACATTTGCAAGAGGTTGTACCCTGGTATATGCTTTTTGCTGATGATATTCTTCTTGTTCATAAGACTAGATAGGGAGTTGAAGGTAAACTTGAATTATGGAGGTCAACCTTCGAGTCTAAAGACTTTCATTTGAAATAGATGGGGATTATGATTTTGGGTGATCAAGTCATTAATAAGAGTACATGCTTTAGATATATTGGGTCTATTGTTCAAAGTGGTGAAATAGATGGGGATATTATTAGTACAATTCAAGTTGGATGGTTGAAGTGAAAGAATGAACCGGGCTTGTTGTGTGATAGAAAAATCTCCCTCAAACTTAAGGGAAAATTCTCTAAAATGGTGGTTAAACCTGTAATGTTTTATGGTGCAGAATGTTCTCCATTAAAAGAGAAGCATAATATTACGTTAAGTGTTGCAGAGATGAGAATGCTCAGGTAGATGAGTGGCTTTACTCTTAGAGATAGAATACGAAATGAGCATATACGTGAAAAGATTGGATGCTCCAACGGAAGATAAGATTAGAGAGAGTCGCCTTAGATGGTTTGGTCAAATAAAACGGCAGCCTCCTGATGACCCATTTAGGAAAGTAGATGTATTAGATTTGACTTATGTTAAAAAAGATAGAGGTAAACTTAAAAAGACTTGGTTAGAAAATATTAGAAATGCCCTTTCTTTATTGGATTTAAATGAGAATTTAACTTTTAACAAGGCACAATGGAGAAAAAGGATTCATGTGGCTAACCCCACATAGTAGGATAAAGACTTGATGTTATTGTGGTCGTAATAAAACATATTGTAGAAGATTGTCATTTTATGAGAAATACAATTATGTCTAAATGAATCATCACTCCTAACTCTAATGAAGAACAATTAGCAAATATTTTTTACAAAGGCTCTAGGACCGCTTCAATTCTCTAATATTTCAGACGCGAATTAAGGGCTTGCTAAAGATGAAGAATTTGGACGTGCGACTGACGATCAAAATAAGAAGAGAGGGCTGGTGAAGGTAGTGACATCAATAGTTTTGTTGTGATTAAAGTGCAAGTAGCGGTGCCCTGGATTCCGTTTAGACTTTATAGAGAGTAATACCAATAAGAATAGTTCTTGTGATTGAAGTGGTGATTGGAATGCACATGAAGGTGGCCTGGTAGCAAATGCGTGGTAATGGGCCGGTGATGGGTTTTTCTCTGGTTTGGCTATGAATTTAAGTTTGGCAGAGGGTTAAGTATTTTAAGGATTTAGATGGACTTCGATTAAAAAAGATAAAATCAATAAAATAATCAACAACACAAATAAAGCATTTGAAGGTTGAATAAATAAACCAAAAATTGAATTTAGATTCATCAATATTTAATGCCTCATATGCCACATATATAATGCACCGAGTATCAATTGTAGGGGTTTCATGCCATCATTGCTATTTATATCTACCACAAATTGCTACCCTATATCTATTCCCATATCATGGATGGCTATTTATATTATCAAATCTTGAGACATGAAATCTAAGAGAACTAAGAAATCTTTAATAACCTGTCAAGTAGAATCCATCGATCTCCAATTTTGGCATCAACATCATCAATCTCCATTTCAAGTTTTTGAAGCATAGCATCGACCTGATAGTTTTGCAAACAGAAGTTAGGTGGGAGGGATTCAAGAAAGTAACAAAAAACTTTTAATTATAAACAGCTAAACAATGCTTATGGTGCTGCTAATAATTCTTATTAAGCATAGGGTACAGCTTGCAAGGGTGACACCCTAGTAGAAATAAATGAAACTTGGCATGTGCATGTCAAAGAATAAATATAGGTAGGAGAAAAACTATAAAATCACCAAAAGAAAATTGTGGGTAAAAAAGTGCAGGTTTCTTACCCTGTCAATAAGCGCTGATGAAACCTTGTCCCCTGCAGCAATTTCAGCTGCATGATCACTCATTTCCCTAGCAGCTTTGTAAGCTTTCTTAGCCTCTTCCTCACCCTCTGTCCCCTCTTTCTCAAGCATGGTATTGTATAATTCTATCTGCATTATCAGAAGTCCATATGAAAGAATGACTTCAAGTGAGAGCACATTTCAATTGTATTAGATAGTCTTAGAGGAAAGTTTTCGCTGAAAGCAGTTATGCTCAGTTTGTCATGAAATTGTACATTTAAAACTTAGTAAAGTCATAAAGTAGATACAACATTTTTCCAATAGCAATTGCGATTATAATTATATGAAATGCTAGAATACCTCTTTATTAACTAGTTGAAGGAATTCCTGGCGCTCCCTACTCACCGACTGCAAGAGTCATAAAATAGTAAATTGTTAATTCTAGAATCAGTAACAATCAAGATACATTATTGAAGAGCTGATCAACTAGATCAAATGACAAGTAGGACACCATACAGAGGCAGAAGCTAGAACAGCCAATGCACGGCTGATATTGCACAGATGCTCCCTTTTCTCCATTGTTTTCTCTTCTGCAAGCTGTTGTGCTTCACGCAAGGTAGGTCCAGTCATCTCCTTTAAAGCCACATCTTCATCATAGATAACAGATTCCTCCTTCTTAGTTTTCTCCTCTTTCTCTTTAAGTTTCTCTTCCTCCTGGAAAATAAAATAAAAATTCAATGATTTGTTAGGGTTCCACTCACATGTACATTATCCATGGAAACACAAACAAACTACAAATTACAAAGAAACATGCATGCCAGTCAATCTCTGAAAGAATAAAAGATTTTCCTAGCCATAAGACAACCTAGATCATTTTAAAAAAAATTCAGATTCATGAGTTTTCATATTTATTCAATTCTAATAATGTCCGAACAGTTTAACTTGTTCAAGCACATTGCACCACAGATTATTTAATGCCCGACAAACAATAAAATTGCATAGCAAATCAAAACATAAACAGGAAAAAAGTAGTCACCCACTAACAAAATTTATGAAGTGATATATCATATAATATGCGTGAAATAATTTTGTGGTTTTATGATAACCAAAAAAAATCAAATAAAAGAAAATTTTGCGAGAAGGATACAAAAAAGATAAAATAAGTGGCAGAGCCGTTTGAAGTTCCATATCTCGGAGAAAGTTCATCCATAAGAAGAAAACTGACTTGTAAATTACTGAAACAAAGTTGCAGTCCCAATAATACAATGTATAGGGTTCCTTGAGGTGGCTTACATTTAGTGAAATGAAACAAATGCCCTCAAAATAAGGAAAGCATGTCTAGAAATTCAAAAATATCTTAATAGAAGCAGCTTGTTTGAAAATTTCACTAAGAATGAGAACAAATGCTTATATTAATCATAAGAATATATAAGTTGCTCACATTATATAACCAATAACTAAAAGAACCAAAAGTGCTTCAAAAACTTTAGGCATGTACCTTGATAAGTTCTTCTTGCATTTCAAGGAACTCCAACTTTCTCCTCCTCTCTGAAACAGAATCCTCGTATGGCAACACAGTACCAACAGTGTCTACAACTTCGTCGGGTAGAGATGAGAGCGTAGCCACAACAGCTTCCTCGGGTTTCAGCTTTCCAGATACAGTGAAAGCTCTAGCAAATGAGACCGTGTTAGAATTACGAACTGTAATATGTCAGAAACTAACAAGGCACAGAGGCAGCCTCATAGTATTTACATAAATGCTAAATCGAATCAGGTTACCTAGAAAGTATAAGAAGAGACGAAGGTACTGAGTGATTAAGAGATAAATCCAACCAATCCCGCAGCTGAATTCAAACAAATAAGAGATAAGCATATTGCAATATTTTCTTATATAAATTGGTTAATATTATAATAGACTTCTGACAGCAGAAACTGAACTCTATTCTTTTGGAATTAAATTGCAGACACTTTGATGATAAAAACATTTAAAGCAGCAAAGCAATTTTATAAGCATTATAAATTTATAATGAAGGAAGAAAAAAAATAATCAACTCAGTATTTAAAATAGACTACATTTTTAAATACAATCTAAAACTTTCTCTTTAACATCACATAATTTTTTTCACCGTAAACATATAGATTCTAAAATGTAAATTAGTCCAAAAAAATTCATCTTTGAAGTCAATTGAAGACATCAAAACCCTACTATAACATCAACTATCAGCCAATAATGAAAATAGGCCATACCTGTTGGCGCATCTCCTCTTTGGAAAGCAACCCTAGATGGCCACGTTCGCGACAAGCTTGACGAAGCTCGTCCTCTGAAAGGGACTCCACACCTTCTGCTTGAATCAATTTATCATCTTCCTTTATCCTGCATAAAAAAACAAGGGCAACCAATTGCTCCAAATTCTGTGCTAATTTTTATAACTTTAACACTCACAATTCTTAAAATTGATCATAATTGTGTTAAAAAAACATAATAAAAAACAAAGAACTTTACATGGCTATATCCACAACCAAAACGATAAATTTTTAGAAGCACGCAATGGACTTTAAAACTATAATCCCAGCATTTATTAATGGTTGGCACATATCAACCCTGCTGTACAGAATCGTAGTGAAACGTACAGCATAAAGGAAAATTTTTTGAATCGAGAGTTTAGACAAATAATTTCAGACAATGCAAATTTTCAATTTAGTATTAAAAAAAACTAGATTACTCAAAAATAAATGTACTTAAAAAACATGGCAAGCAATGTTCTGTTATTTATTTGAACCAAGGTGTTGATCAGAGAATGATGGTCCACTTGGCCCAAGTTGAACTTCATCGAAGCCAACTTGCAAATCCTTGAAATCAATGAGGAAGTGTATTAATAGCTCGAGATTCTTTTGCATATTGATTGGCAAACTAAAAGCTATCAAGACAATACATGGCATGATAGCATGATCTGGGCACCAAAAAGTATGCATGCTCCAGTTCACATACTTGTGTTTACACCTTTTTCCATGCCAAATGCGCATACATCATTCAGTCTTGTCATGAGAAGGGTTATATTAATAGACTATATACAATTAACAAGCAATTTATGCTCCAAGGCACCAAACTGGTTAAACCAGTTGTTTCTTTAAGAAATACCCGGATGGTAGCATGCTCTCACCAAAATAGCACATTAACTGTTTGGCTTATGAAAGCCAGAGAGAGAGAGAGAGGAGTGCAGGGGGAAAATGACACTAGAAGACTAGAGGAGAGCAGGAGGGAGGGAAGAGGGGGTAGGAATAATCCACCGATATAAGGAATAAGAATAAAGCTAGAGTGAACAAGAAAGATATCTAAAGAGAGTTTCAGAGGGGAAAGAGAGAACAATAATTATAACGTACTGTGTCACAATTGCATTCAACCAATACCAAGCAATGCCCAAGGAAGTCCAAGCAATGTCAAAATTTACCACATGAAAAATTATGAGACATCTAAAGGTTTGCTCAAAATGATGCGTTGTTCTGACCATGAGTCCTAAGAATTCCATAAACCAACAAGGATATAACAAGACACAGATACATACACACTCTTCAAACCTCACATCTAGCATCGACTAACCCAACACATTAACTCTAAAAAAGTGTTTTAACTTCGACAGTTTTGCAGCCATGAACATATATAATAAGTTATAAGACATCCAAATGAGACCACAGCACAGGAAAACAATGTTATTTTCCCCTTTTGTACGCCATCTTCTCATTTTCATCACATATCCAATCTTTTTCATATAGGGATTAAGTCTAGCGGAAGGAGAAGAATAGAAAGTAGAGAAATTCAACAAGAAGTGAAGAATAAACCAAACAAAATGAAGAACTAAAAAAAATCCCTTTGGATCCCCACCCCCTGCCCTCCTCAGACAAAAAGGAAAACAAAATGAAAGAAGTCATTGGGTGTTTTTGGCATCAGTTTCTATGCAGAGGCATGCTATAGATGGAGCCATTATGTTCAACATTGGAGCAGCTTACAGCCAAATCGCGCTATCGGCAGATCGAACCTCGCAAGCGGAGCTCAAGCAGGCGTGCAAATGCTTCCAGAGCACGGATGGGTCGTTTATTATGCTCCATGAGGCCGTTGTACCAAAGCTAGCCACGCTCGGCAGTGCCACTATTGATCTATCGATCGACTGGTCGAGTGTGCGGGAATGCTTGAGCGACTCATGCTCGCGCAGGCACAGGAGTGCTTTTTTGAGAGGTTATTGCAAATGCCAAGCCCCACGGCATCTGCTCCAAGGTTGCACAGCAGGTTTTCCCCTTTCAACTAGTTTGAACTGTTACTTAAATTTCTTTGCCCACTTATCATTCCTTAGTTTGTTTTAGCGAGCTCATATCTCAGGTTGAAAGCAGCTCAGTTCTATGCAGAGGCATGCTATAGATGTTCTATAGAACTCCATGGGAAAGAAGAGATTGCAGAGGAAATAGCAAGGCTTAAGACTGGGATTAACGCTCTATTGCTCTAACAGATGCCAAGAAATCTGTCAAAGGCATTGCTGCACCTCTTCTTGATGCAGTTTCCAGATTGGAGGGCCATATGAACCAAAACTTGGAACGGGAAATTAAGGAGAATAATAGGGTGTATCTCATACGTGTTCCACCAGCCAGTTCCTTAACTTCTCTACATGCTGCTTCTCTTGTCGAACCTGTGCCTATGACTAAAGTTTTAGATGCTAGCAAGGATAGGTTGTTTTCAAACCTCGTCCCTGATGATGGTACGAAGTCCTCGTCAAGGTATACAGAGATGGTTGATGATATTATTCAAACGCAAGCTGGCGCATTTTGGGTTGCTTTAGCATTTCCGGGTCAACTTGAACTCGACCCGGTTTTACAAATGGATCGGAATCTTAAACCCGAACCCGACCCGTATTGCAAACAGGTTGACCCAAATCCTAAATTTTCTAGGTCGGGTCAGGGTCAGGGTCAGGTTTTGGGTCGGGTCAAATATTGACACCCCTACTAGTGTGTCTGATCATGAATCTCCAAAACATTTATATGGAAGAGGATAGCAAAGATTTTGAATCTACAGAACCAGTGAACTGGATACCAATATATCACAAGTAGAATAGCAACGAGCATGTCATGGTTAATGTATCCAAGACCAACCAATATTGGTGGATAATTTTAAGAAGTTCTTCAAGCTAGTCGTGAATAACAGTTTTGTATTGCTGAACTCGTTAAAATTTACAATGTTTTTTATAATTATGAACGCTTGTTTATGCAGATATTGCAACAAAGGAAAAAAGCATATGGATAACTTCAATGATTACCTAAAAGCAAGATCAAAACAACAACAACAAAGCACCTGATAATAGAAAGAGGCATGAAACATTGATTAATGTAGTATATATCACCAAGTAAATGAATTATCCATTTCCATAGTCCAAAAGTATTTTTATTTTGTCTTTTATGAAGATGAAAATTTTCCTATTTAACAAAACCAAATTTGGAGACCAAATTTTCAAGGAAACTCCAATATATAAACTTCATAATCTAATCTTTTCACGGTAAATTTCTCTCATACTAATAAGAACATAAACCAAACTTAAAAGATGAATAATTTTAGAAAGAAGCTAAGCATAGAAAAAGTTTTCTGCAGTATAATGGACCAATTAAAAATTTAAAAGCCTTCATCATTTCGAGTATAATCAATACATGCTTGAAATTCACCAAGTACCTAAAAATCCAAAAATGTACTTGATTTTTAAAATTACCAAGGTTTTAAAATCAGTAGTCCATAGGATTCAACACAGATCATAAGAAAGGAAAATTCATATGAAGGAAAAATGCCAAAGTGCAAAAGAACAGCACCAACAATACAAAATATCACACTTCAAAGAATACAATCAACCTATGATACATAACATCAGAAGGTGACCATTTGAATGCATCATTTCAGAAAATACAAATAAAAGAAGGGGGAAAGGTGGTAGGGGCAGGCAAAGAGTATTATTCTTACTGTTGCAGCTTCTTCCGAAGCATAAATCGTAAATATTTGTCCGTCCCAATATGTGTGATTCCCATGTATTTACACATATTGACCAACCTTGGCCTGAATGCAATAAGGAACAAATACATTCAATAACATATAGTTAACTTGGAAGCAATGAATCACGAAAAACCAACACAAATTCAACCTGCTTATATTATCCAGAGTTAGCTCGTCATTGAAAAGTTTTGCAAAGTTCAAAATTTCCTCATTGGAAACACGAGCACCAGTCCTGACCTAATTTAATATAAGATGTCAGAAAATATGATTCCTTCATATTTCAAGAAGCAAGATTTAAGCCCATAAAGAACAATACTATGATTGATGACGTACCTTGTTCAAAAATTCATCAAGATCTTCCGCAGTCTGTTTTACTTCTCCACTACGTGTTCTTTGCACCTCATTTGCCATCTCTTTAACCGTGTCTTGCAAGAATTTGGCATACTCAATTCTGGCATTAAGCGTCCTTTTAAGTGCTTCCTGCAATTGAATGTAAGAATATAGAAATAAGAAACGCCTGCAAATGGTTTATCACATTTCACATTATATAGGCCAAAAAGTTTTTTTTGGTAAAAACAACTTAAACCAGATAAAAACAACTACACAAAGACTAAATAATTGGAAAGATCTAAAAAAATTGTAATGTGCATCCAAAAGTATACCTGTTCCTTCATCTTATCCTGAAAAGTGGATGGTAGCATGTTTGGAAATAACTTCAAGAACACTGGCAATAGAAATTCCATAAATGGAACTATTAAAAAAACTGCAAAAGGCACCAGCCTGAAGATATCAGCAGTAGTGCGAGTCAATTGCTTCCTCTCTCTTCTAGAAAGGCTCTTTCCACCAGCAAGTTTCAACAGTAATCTTGAAGAAATCCTTATGTCCGCCCACAGTAGCTTGCAGCCAAGCCAATAGTGTTGCAATGTAGAAACAAATTCATCCTTCCAATGCCGAAACTTTATGGCCCAATCCTCCCTAACGTAATGAAATTTGTCAATGTCAGAGGCAAAACTTTAAGTTCTACATTTTTCCTACAATTAACAAATTGAAAACCAAAGAGTTGGCACCTGCTCATGGAAGCAACCGCTCTTAAAGCAGGACCTATCCCTAATAGTTTAGCCCATAACTTGCGAATAAATTGATAATTTTTCTGGGTTTCTTGCAGCTGCTTAGCTTTTGCTTTAGCTTTTGCAGTGCTCAGGCCTTCAACAGCCTGATCACACTCCTCTGGTGATGCCTCTTTATTCTGTTTTTTCTTCTGATCTTCATCATGATCTTCACTGCCAATTTCAGGCTGCTTGGCAGTAGCAGTTGATGCTGTGCGGACATACTGTGACAACCCTCGTACCCCAAAGGGTAAAAAGATTTCTGATCTTCCCAGTTCGCTATTCAAGCCAGAAATACCAGATGGATGGACTCTTAGAAATCTTGCAGATGAACACCAAAAGAATTCTTCTCTGGCAGGGAAAAATATCCTCTGCCCTTCTCTGTGATCAACATCTATAAACTTCTGGCTAGACACATGATCAAGAAGCCTGGTCTTTGCATTATGAGCAGTTGAACCATGCTCGTAACTTGAAATACTGTAACTAGAACGAACAGCTACATTCAGTTGCTGCAGGAGGTGCTTCCTTCCTCGGGAAATTGCTGACAATGCCATTAATGCTTTCTATTTGCTTCCTAAGATGGACAACTACGGTCATATCTTTCCGGGGTAAATCCCTAAACCAATCAAGTTATCTTACTCAGGACAAAGAAATGAAACAAGATGAAGTTGATTACATCTGCTAATTGATTTTAAAATATATATTTTTAATCTAAATCTTGTACCTTATTTTACCCCTTAATACCAATGCATCTCATTGCTACTATTAACATTTTCCTCCATGATTCTCATTTCCCCAGCACAAAAACCTCAAAATTACCATTTCTAGAGGAATCACAAACAAGGACACTGTTGAAGATTGAAAATATTATGGGGTAGCTTGGTGGAAGTATTTACGAAGGACTTAGTGTAAATCTTGCCAAATGGTTAAAATATAATTTTAAATACTAAATAATCTTAAACACTATTTCTCCTATGTTTTGCCTCAAATCCATGATTTAATAAATTCTAGCATTGGGCGGATTTAACAAATCTGCAAGTTTCATGAACTACTCTAATTCTTTACACGTCGTTGCTCTTATCGTGCCTTCTCATGCAAGCTCCCATTAAAACTTCCTCGCTTCTATGTCTTCAAGGGTTTCGGGGACAAGATTAGAAAAGTGTTTTGTATTTAATTAGATATAATAATTACATAAGATATTTGAATTAAAAATTAATTTAATCTAAATAATGAATACAAATTAATTAAAATATATCAATTTAAATAAATTAATATTATTTAAGATTTATTTGATTAAATAGAATTTATTATGTTTACTAAATTTTATAAACTATTAATTAATGATTAATTAGAATATTAATATCAATTAGAATTGATAAAAAGCTATGTTGCACGGATACTCCTATTTACGAGGCGTGTTGTATCGGACACGTGTCGGATAAGGATACGCCTCCGATACGGCACGGATATTGTCGGATACGGCTTTGCTATGTCCAATTAAAATATTATTTAAATTTGACTGGACACGCGTGTCCTATTAAAAAAATGAAAAAAAAAAAAAACGGAGCCGCAATTTACCCTATTCATTTCGGCTTTCCGCTCGATATCTATATTCATTTTTGCAACTAAAACATTTCGACGAGCTAGGTTTTTCGTTTCCACACAGGTGTTTGTCTTCTTCGTGGAGCGGATCGATGACGCGAGCATAGAAGCGAACAGGATCATCCGTTGTCGACAAAGAGGCTTGACGACCCAAGCATTAAAGTCGACAGGATCATCCTTCGTCGACGGAGCGGCTCGACGACGCGAACAGTGAAGGTGACGTGAGCAGTGAAGGTTCGTTTTCTTCGTTCTTTGTTTTCTTAATCATAGGTTTGATATCGAAACTCGGTACTCTGTACCGCTTGGTACCGCTCATTACCGCTTGTTACCGAGCGATACTGGAACTCAGTACTGCTCGGTAACTCAGTACTGCTCGGTATCGAGTGGTACTGGAACTCATTACCGCTCGATATCGGAACTCGGTACCGCTCGGTACTGTAACTTTGTATTGCTCGGTACCGCTCGGTATTGCTCGGTACCACTTGGTATTGCTCGGTATAGAGGGGTACCAAATGGTACCAAGCAGCACCGAGAAGCTAAAACATGCTCGGTACCGCTCAGTGTCTTTCCATAAAAATAACTTACGAACTTTAAAAATAAGCAGCACTTCATAATTGCTCGGTACTGCTCGGTCGAATCCCGCCAAGGGGCAGCGTCCCCTTGGACCCCTGGCAGAGTCACAACACATCTACACTTTCACTTAAATTTTTTCATGTTTCAAATTCATATGGTTTAATTTGTATCGATCCTTTGTAGGATAATGAGCTCTAGTGGAATAGGAATTGGTTCTGATGATGGTCCATCATAAACCAATATTGAAGATAACAAATCTCTATGGGGTTATATTACAAAAATAGGTAAAACATCAAAAGGGAGAGGTAATATTGCATTCAAATGTAATTTTTGTAATGCGACATACAAATGATCATATTATAGAGTGAAAGCTCATTTGTTGAAGATTTGTAATCATGGAATCAAAGTTTGCCCGAAGATAAGCTCATCACAAATTGCTGAATTATAAAGAAAAATCAGTGAAGCTGAGCAAAGGAGTAAAAAAATGCTTTCAAAACATATTCCACTTCCAAGCACTCATGCTTCATATCCTTCATCTTCTTCTTCAAAGATATGTGGAGCAAAAGTAATACACATTTACATTGCTTGGCTCACTCACTAAATCTCAGGTAAATTTCAACATTTTTTCATTATGAATTCATAATTTGTTGTTTAGTAATTTTAACATTTTTTTATTATTTTATTCTAATGTTATTTGAAGATATTCAGCTAAAGAATGGCTTCAAAAGAATCCTCAAAGAGTTTCTCTACAGAAAAATTTAAAAATTTCAAATATGAGGAAGACATCTTTGAAGCGTTATTTTCCAAATGATGAAGAGAGAAGAAGCGTCAATATTGAGCTTGCTAAATTTTTTGGTTATTTAGAGGACTTTGGTGACCAAGAGTCATTGCGTGATAGGTGAAGAATTGATCCGAAAATGTGATGGATTATACATGGAGCTTCAACACCTCTACTTCAAACAATCGCCATAAAATTGCTTAGTCAAGTTTCATCCTCATCTTGTTGTGAAAGAAATTAGAGCACATACTCATTCATCCAATCAATGAAGAGAAATAAAATTACACTACAACAGGCTGAAGATTTAGTTTATGTGCATACAAACCTTCGACTTCTCTCAAGGAAAACTTTAACTTATATGGAAGGAAACAACAGGATGTGGGATGTTACTGGAGATGGATTTGAATCACTTGAGGATATGGGAATATTAGAAATTGCTAATCTTTCACTTGATGAGCCTGAATTGGAAGCTATGATATGATATAGAAATTCAAAGAAAAACCACTGAAGAAGCTAATCTTTTCATTCTTTCTATTGAATAGTTGAAACAGTTTCAATGAAACTTCATGTGCTGGACAATTTTTTTTTGTACTAGACATTTAAATATTTAATGTTTACTTTTATTTTGATATTATAAGATACAATGCTATAAATAATATTATTTTTAATTTTTTTTGTCATTTCAAATATTACACTTTGATTATTTTGTTAATTTTTATATATGATTTATATATTATAATGCCGTATCAACGCCGTATCTGTATCCTGTATTTTTAAGAATTGACGTGTCCTGTATCGTGTCGCCATATCCGTATCGGTGCAACATAGATAAAAAGTTTTATTAATTAAAATTATTAACATCCAATCAAACAAATTAGCTATATAAGTATTAATTAAGCATTTCATTTAATCATAATAATTAATATTAGTTACTTAAAAATTTATAATCTTAGGCAAATTGATAATACGTTTTTAACTTTTGTAAATATAACATATAATTTAATTAGCTTAGTAAATCTCAAATTAATCATTAGTCGACATGTTTAATTACATAAAATATGATTTAATTAGTTTAATTAAGGTTAATATAAGTAGAGTAAATACAATAAGATGTCTCAATCATATAAAATTTTAAATCCTGAAATAAGTAGCCAAAAAACTTATTTAGATTAAACACCCATCATGCTAAACAGTTTCTAGGATTTAACTCACATCAGATTTAATAAATATAGATACTAATTGCAGTAAACAGCCCCATGGATATCCTATTTTAGGCAGGAGTTAACCATAATTTTAGCTCAAATCCTGATAAACAGAATTTTTGGTGCTTCTAAATCCTATTATTTTGACATATTCCTTTTCAATCCATATTGATGAAATGCATGATTTACTAATATTTGCACCATTTAGGATCATCAGAACATCAGACTACTTGCACCAACTAATTGGTTGATAGTGCCTCTGAGTTTACACTGGAGGCCCAAGGTTTGAATTCTTGTTTTAAAAACAGAATATTAGATTATTTGGCATAATATAACCAAAACCTGGAGGTCAACCAGACTTCAGATAATCATTTCTTCTTTGAAATCTTTCTATTTCCTAAGCATGTTAATAAAGATACCCCAAGACCCCAAGCATGAAGAAAAAGTTAAAAGTCAACCAGAAGAGAAATTGAAACCGAACCAGTCGAAAGCCGTTTCCTTGATCCCGCTGAGCTCAACTAAGGATTCGATTCGACAATCAATCCTCGAGACAAGTCTGATACAGTCCAGAAAATCGAGCTGTAAACATTCAAGGAAGTTGAGCCCGTCAGTACTTCATTAACGGATCGGAAAACAACAGCAGACATAAGAGGAAAAAGTTATCGAGCAGGATTTAACCTAAATCCTGCCAAACATCACAAATGATACCCTTAAATTCCATTTCTCCTCCGTTTTACCTTAAATCCAGGATTTAGTAAATCCGAGCATTTGAGGGGTTTAGCTTAAATCCGTCAGTCTCACAATCTCCGCTTCTTCTTCACGCGCCGCTAGTCCCTTCGTCGCCTTCTGAAGCGAGCTCCCGGTGCGCCTTCCTGACTTTCTGGTCAAGCTTGAAGTGATCGGGTTCGGCGGACGGGGAATATGTGGTAGAAAGGCCGGGGTTTCGGTCGCCGTGTAATTTTTTTTTTAATTATCAAAATTAAAAATATATATATATATATATATTGTAATTAATATTAATTAGCAAAAAAATGATTAAAATTTTATTTCTGATTTAATTAATTAAATAGAAATTATTACATTAATTTGTTTAATAAGTTAATAATTGTGCTAATTATAATTTAATTAAAATTTATAATTGATAAAAAGTTTTATGAATAAAAAACATAAATAATACCTATATATATTAATAAATTAAATCAATCTTCGTTATTCATATTAATTAATTACAAATACCTTAATTTAAATAAATTGAAATTGTTTTTTATTTTCTTTGTCTAATTGATTTAGTATTTGATCCAAGTAAATAAATATGTGCATGATGCCCACTTAATATAAATAATTGGCTAAGAATATCCTTTTTTTTTGTAAAAATGAATTTTAAAATGATTTGATTTATTTTAAAATTAATGCTATATAAATTTTAATTTATTTTTTATACAAATTCAACGCTTTAAAGAGATGCTCATAAAAAATGTTCATATTTTTTTATTTATTTAAATTTTCTTGCAATTTTTCCTTATGTTTAGGGTCTATTAAATGGATTGATATTTGAAGAGAAGGGATGAGTTGAGATTGATATTGATAGTTATCAATCTGACCTATGACTTTGACTTTTAATTTGGAGTTATGATGCCAATGAGAGTGATAGAGTTTGAAAAGCATCTTTTTTGAAGGATCCCAATGAACCAAAAAATGATATGTTTCACATAGATACTTATGGGAAATATTGTTAGAATGTTTAATTTTAAAATGGTTCAAAGAGTATCCAAATTAGTTGGAATAAAGTGTACATAAAGATGCTAAATTCTGCATATTTTACTATTTGTTCAAACCTCAAGAACAAATCACTACATGTCAAGATGGAGGAGCCTCATTTGTTGGGAACAAGTTTAAAAATTAGAAGAGAAAAGATAAGCTATTAGGTCCTATTGGAGAGCATAAAAATTCTCATAATAAGGCAAGAAGATGTGAGGACTTAATAAATCTTCAAGTATATAGTGTTCCTTCTTTGTGTCTAAGTAAAACCATAGGAATAAAAAATTTATATTACGTTAATTTTTTATGTTAATTGTATTAGATTCCTTTTGCGTCAAAGATTATCTTTCCATGGTTAGGATGAGTCATCAGAATCTAATGGTAAAGGAAAATACTAGGAGTTATTTCATTTTGTTGCTAATCATAATAGAAAAGTTAGAAAGTTAAATTTAAAAATGCTAGTTCTAAGTTCAAATTAATTTCAACCAAATTTCAAAAAGATACATATTCTATTATAGTTACTAAGACATTGATTTTCATCATGAATGATATAAGTGATTCTTATTTCACTTTGAAGGATGAGACACATTATGTGTCAACAAAGGAACAACTAATAGTCACTGTGAGATATGTAGATAAGAAAGGGCAAGTTATTGAAAGATTCATTGTTATCAAATATATTTCATAAACAAGTGCAGTTACACATAAAGCAGCCCTTAAAGCAATACTTGCTAAACATTCATTGAGCTGATGTAAGATATGTGATTAAGGCTGTGAAGGGGCAAATGGTATGTGAGGGAGTTTTATGGTTCAAAGGCACTTATTCTTAATGATAATTCTCAAGTATTTTATGTCCGCTACTTTGCCTATCAACTCTAATTATATTTGGTAGCTATTGCAAAGTATCATTGACAAGTGAAGCATATATTTCAATTAACTTCAAGAGTTGTTAATACTATTAGAGCTTCTTATAAGTGGTTATATGCTCTTAGATCCATTCACTATGATAAAAAAACTTTTACATCTTAAAACTAGTGAGCTAATTAGTAGCCAGGGTTTGAATTAAGAGACCAATTAATAAGAAGTTGGTGATATTGTTGGGGTTCACAATTTTTAACTTTAATTAGTCTTATGAAAATGTATGCTTACTTACTTGAGGTGGTTGAGTTTGTCAAGAAGGATAGGATGAATGTTGAAGCTAATATTTTCATTGATGTAATTGAATTATTTAAATTTATTTTCACTATATATTTAATGATATTTTGGGGATTGCAAATGAGTTATCACAATCCTTATAAAAAACGATTAAGGCATTGAGAATGCAATAAAATTGGTGCAAGTATCAAAATAATGATTACAGATATTGAGAGAACATGAATGGAGTACTTTATTAGATGAAGTGTGATAATTTTATAATACTTTGGAAATTAATTTTTCAAATATGAATGATACATACAAGGCTCATCAATGATCAATGCAAAGAGAGGAAGAAATAACAAACTTGTATCACATCACGTTGAGTTATTTTATATTATTGTTGATTATATTTAAGAGTCAAATAATTATTTTTCTAATAAGTTACTTCTTTGTGTTGCATGCCTACCCAAGTGATTCATTCTCTGCTTATGATAAAAGGAAACTAATTCTTCTAGCACAATTATATACAAGTAATTCTTTTACAATTGAACTTCTGTCCCTTAAACATTAACTTCCTACTTAGATTGTGTACTAGTGATGAGTTCTCATCCCTAAGCACCATTGTTGATATTGTAAAATAAATTATTAAGATAAGAATGAATGGTGTATATATACTAGTTTATAGGCGTATTATCTTAGCATTAACTTTACCAGTCAATACTATCATTATAAAAGAGCATTTTTTTTTTATAAAAACCAATATCAAATATTAATTAGTCGATAGGATAGGTAAATATTATTGGCTCAATGATTTTCTAGTGCCTTATTGAAAAGGGAGCATTGGATTTGATTCCTAATGAATTTATAAAGCAACATTTTCAAGTAATATAAAATAGATTGATAAGCTTGTAAGCACTGCTCATTTCATCAATCTTAATGAAATATAAAATTTTTCCATACATTATGCAATTTCATTTTATTTTTGAAAATATTAATTTATTTCTATGATAAGTTTTCTCACTCTTAAGAAAAAGTTAGTTTTACCCCTCTATGTACCACTAACCTTGGCTACACCTATAAATAAGGCGTTATTGGTGGAATGCCTCCACATGTTTTTCATGGTCATCTCATTTAGGTGGATAAATTGAAAAAAAAAGAAAAAAAAATTAAATATATATTTTTTCTTAATAGAATATTGATTGATCCACCCAAGTAAGTGGAGACAAATCTTATTTTTTATGTAAATTTATTTAAAGGAAAACTTTGCTCTTCTAGTCTATTTGGCTACAAATATTTAAAATTAAAATGTATTTTTTTTTATATAAAATCAAATGTTTCTATTGTACTAATCTAAAAGCAAATTCAATGATTTCAAAACTCATCTTTATACAGTTTTTATTCAGATATCATGACACAATCTTTTCCCATCTACTCCTAAGCAACTGCAATAATATTTTTATAAGATCAATAAGTAATAAACATAAATTATATGTAACACCAGTGCTGATAGGTTTTTGCTAGTGTATGCCTCTTTATTCTACTAGGGTTTTTTTAATGAGTGTATCACAATTCATATTATGTTCAGCTTTGAGTAGCCTTCCTCCTCTTGGCTTCAGACAAACAAGCCCACCCCATGGCCTCATTACTTGACTTAGCCTAGCTCCCCCTCCTCATAACACTCCATGTATGAACTAGAAGAGCTTTCTCACTAATCATATCCCTCATAGCTCAAGCTTTTAGGATTTATGCTTTCCATATGCTAATGAAACCATCAATTTCTCCAAAGAAGAAGTGGAGAAATTTGCTAAATATTAATGAAGCCTTGTTCTTGTTGAATATGTGTTCAATGTCATCCCTTTTATAATAATCTCATACAAGCTGCCCAAAATCTTTGATAACTCAAAAGTATTGTCAACCAACTTTCCCTTAATGAAGGGTTCTTCCTCTTAAAATTTAACTACAATGAGGATTTTGAGTGTGAAACAATTTAAATTTTTCAAATATTTTTTGGTTAACCTAGAGAAGTCCAAATCAAAAGACCTCTTCGCCATAATATTTATAATATTTAGTTTTAGCTTCCCTAATGTTTTCATAATTTTTATACACTGTTAAAATTTTTTAAAAAATCGACACCTGTTGATACAAGTGGGCTTTTTAGGACCGTTAGGTGTCCGTTTTGCAAATTGATTTCACCAGAATGTTTTAAATAAAATTTATTAATTTATGAATTCTTTTCTATAATATTTGGAATCCCTAAAAGAATTTCTCTGAATTTTCTTTTAAAAATTAATTATAATAATAATTAATTATATATTATTTATTTAATAATAAAAAAATTAGAAAATAACTAAGAGCATTATAAAGTTTTATAAATGCCATTTCATTTAATCGTTTAACAGAGAAATGCTAAATGAAAACTTAAGAGAAAGTGAGGAGAGAGAAAATCAAAATCTGGTTTTGGCCAACTTCAGATCGTTTTCGTCTGTCGATGTAGTTGGGAAACTTGTTTGTCTCGGGGGTAAGGCACATAATGCCCATCTCAATTTTTAAAAATGTGTAAGTTTTAGTGAATATTTTGATTAAAATTTTGTATTCGTTAGCAAAAAATAGGGATAACTTTGCACTGATAAAACTTTCAAGCATAATTTTTTATATGTTGTCGAGATTATGATTATGCATATTTTGAATCTTTTCTAAAAAATTTTCACCGGGGTTTTGAAATTTGCGGGGTTTTTATTGAATAGAAAATTATGAGGATGTTGAAAATTTGTGTTGTAGTACAATAACAGTTTTAAAATATTTTTTACACAATCCTGGGCAATTTGGTAATTTTCTAAAAATGTGTATTTTTGCCTCGTTGGATTTTCTGTTGTCTACCATTATATAATATTGTGACCTTTTGATATATGTTTAATTACTCTTTAATTGTTATAATGTGATGATATATGTGCATATGTGATTAAATTATATATGTTTGGAGCTATAAGGGGCCAGAATCCTTTGAGATTATGTCTGTTTCAGAGAATTTTTTAGAGTTATAAGAAGCTAGAATCCTTTGAGATTCTATCTAACACTGGGATATCTGATATATTATGGTGCTATAAACACAAATAAAAAGGGAGTCATAAGGGGTCAGAATCCTTTAAGATTTTGCCTAGATATAAAAAATGTGATCTAGACAACTTTGTGATATAAATTCTAATTTATTCATTTATTTTGTACTGTTATTTAAATTATAGAATAATTATTATGCATTTATTATAGTTTCCAATTTATGATTCTCAGTTCAGTGATTTATTTAAACTACAATTAACTACTTTTAAATTTTTAGTAAAATATTTGAAATAAAATAATATTTGAAAATTTAGATTGGTTTATATGGCTTGCTCAGTAGTTATAGCTTACTGTGGTTTTACTTCTGATTTTCAGGATCCGATAAGGGGAAAAAGGTTTTGGACTAACAGTTCAGGATCAGATATGAGGTCATAGGTATTTTGCTCTTTTGATTTTTATACATTCATGGCTAGTTAAATTTTTAGTTCTGTAGCTCTTGTATGTAACAATGTACTCAAGTATATATATTTATTTTAATGAATGAAAAAAACGTTATGGATGTATTTTTCAGTATTTAGATATTTTAGTAGCTCTGTAGTTTGTCATTTATTTCAATAAATACTGGTAAAAAATCTGAAAATAATTTTAAAACTTGATCTTGGGGTTTGCTTATCACAACTTAACACGATAGGACCTATCCTGGTCGGGTTGGGTTGTGATAAGCTTTTGTGATATCAGAGCAATGATTTTATAATTGGATTGTAATAACAGAGTTATAGGAATTGATATATAAGTCTAGTAGGGTAGTTTCAAGTCTGTTTGAGTGTTCATTATTTTTGTTTTATGTGCATGTGTGTTCAGTTGCATATTCCGTGTGATTATGGATCTATCAGACCCATATATAACAGATGGACAGAGTGCTAGCCATGCAGCTTCTGTATATAATTCTGCTCTAGCAATTGGTTCAGATGCAATTTCACAATTTGCTACTTTGATAGCCTAGATGATGGGTGAGGCATAAAGCAGGGTTTTTATTATCGGATCTGAAGAGGTAGACAAACATCTACAGATATTTTTGAGATTGAAGCCTTCGAGATTTGAGGGTAATGTTGAGCCTAAAGCAGCAAAGGACTGGTTGAGGAGGCTGGAAAAGATATTTGATGATCTGCAGTGTCCTCCTAAGAGAAATGTACCATTAGCATGCTTTCTATTGGATGGCGAGGCAGAGCCCTGGTGGATGGGCCAACATAAGGAGAAATTTTAAGGGAGATTGAACTTTCTGATTACTTGGGAGGAGTTCTCTAATGTGTTTAGAGTCTGGTTTGTACCACCTTCTACACGACAACAAATGTAGGAGACTTTCTGATGTTGGTTCAGGGGAGAAAAATAATTATGTAATATGAGGCAGAGTTAACTTCTTTGGTTAGATATGTTCCACAGTTGGTTAGCACCCATGTAGAGAAGTGATATAAGTTTTTGAGAGGACTTTGGGATAGTCTGACAGCCTCTTGAGCCATTTCACGTTTCTGATTTCTCTGAGCTTATGGAGATAGCTCGTTTGATAGAGAATGGCTTGATGGCTACTCGATCATTAGAGGTGGATTGCTAGTAGGAAGATGTTCAGTGGTGAGACTTCTGGTAGTGAATTTTTGGGGAAGAAGAGTAGATTTATACCGAGGGATTCTAAGAGAAGTGGACAATCAATATCTGCAGTAGTCTTTGGTAGTGGTAGAGTAGCCAGTTCTGGTTATGTTAGTAGGACACTTGTGTGTCAGAGTTGTGGTCAACATCATTCTGGTCAGTGAAATGATGACTAGATTGTGTTTTAGATGCAGATAAATATTACATTGGGTAGTAGTGTGTCCACAAGTAGGATTTGACCAACGTTCTGCGCCCAGATCAGAAATTTTTGTCAGACCGATAGGAATACTAAGGGCAGTTCCTCTATGTACTTTTTTTGAGAGATCATCTGATAGAGTTGGTGGTTCAAGTTTAGCAGCAAAGAGACTATCTAACGGTAGTTAGAGAGAGCATAGTAGTTCTATAGCTCTAGCTCCAGTTCAACCACTTATATACAGTTTGACTCAGCATGAGGCCCAGGATGCTCTATATGTTGTGATAGGTACGATTTATATTTTTGAGCATCTATGTAGTGTTTTATTTGTTTATGGAGCTAGTCATTCATTTATTTTCGAGCGTTGCTTCGATTCACTACACTTGGCCTCAACTGCACTATTTGTTTCTCTTTTTGTTATTTTGCCGTCTGGAGATAATATGATAGCCAGTATATTTTATTTCTATGATATTGAGATTTCTGATAAGAAGTGGAAATCCAGTTTGATTTTATTATCCATTTTCTCATATAATATTATTCTGGGTATGAATTGGTTGAGTCAGTATGAGGCTCAGATTGATTGCTTGAAGAAGCTAGTTATATTATTTATGGGCAGTGAAAGTTGCATATTCTAGGGAGTTAGAGGTATTTTATCCTGCTTGATCTCTATGTTAGAAGCAAATAGATTATAGAAGAAGGGTTATATGATATTTTTGGTATCACTTCAAGATATAAGTATATATGTTGGTTCTCTTTTTGATATCCCAGTAGTACAAGATTTTTCAGATTTATTTCCTGAGGAGTTAGTTACTTTACCTCTGGATAGAAACAGAATTTTATATAGACATATTTATGGGTATGACCCCAATATCTAAAGCTTCATATAGGATGACACCAAAGGAGCATCAGGAGTTAAAGGTTCAGCTTCAAGAATTAGTTGATAGAGGATTTATTTATCCTAGTATTTCTCTATGGGGAGCATCTATTCTATTTTTGAAGAGAAAGGATTTATACAATATGTATGTGTATTGATTATAGAGAGTTAAACAAAGTCTCTATCAAGAATAAGTATCCACTGCAATGAATTGATGATCTATTTGATCAACTATCTAGATCTTCTATATTTTCAAAGATTGATATGCGATCAGGTTACTATCAAGTAAAGTTGAGAGATGGAGATGTGATGAAGATAACTTTCAGTACTCGATATGGACACTATAAGTTTTTTGTTATGCCATTTGGGGTAATTAATGCACCAGCTATTTGTATGGATCTCATGAATAGAGTATTTAAAGATTATCTGGATCAATTTATGATTCTTTTCATAGATGACATTTTGGTATATTCTGCTTCTAAAGAAGATCATGCCAGACATCTGAGAAGTATATTGGAGACTTTGAGGTAGCACCAGTTGTATGCAAAATTCTACAAATGTGAGTTCTGGCTAAGTATTTCTTTTCTAGGATATGTAGTGAGTGGTGATGGTATCTCTATTGATCCTTAAAAAGTTTAAGAAATCACTGATTAGCCAATGCCTACTATGATATTTGAGATACACCAGAGTGTGAGGCTAGTTTTCAAATATTGAAGGATTATTTTACTTCTGCTCAAGTTTTGGCTCTTCCCTCTAGTACAAAAGGATTTCAGGTATCCAGTGATGCTTCATTGAGAGGTTTGGGGTTTGTTTTGATGTAGCATGGTCGAGTGGTAGCTTATGCTTCTAGATAGTTAAAGCCATATAAAAGCAACTATATGACGCATGATCTAGAGTTGATTACTATTATATTTGCTTTGAAGATTTGATGTCATTATTTATACGGTGTTATGTGTGAGATTTTTACGGATCATCAGAGTCTCAAGTACACATTCACTCAGAAGGATCTAAATTTGAGGCAAAAAGGTGGCTTGAGTTGATTAAAGACTATGATCGGACTATTCAGTATCAGCCTAGTAAGACTAATATAGTGTTAGACGCTCTGTACAGAAAGTCTTTTGGATTATCATGTATGCAACTCACTTCTAATGAGTATTTAATATGAGATATGAAAAGATTATAGTTGGAGGTAATTTCTCTTACTAGTTGCGATTCTGGTATAATGACTTAGATGATCATTTAGCCCTCTTTAGAAGAAAAGATTCAGGAATCTCAAAAATTAGATGCAGAATATTCTAAGTTGATTGATCATACCAGATCTGATAAGAAATATGAACTACGAGTTTCTGATTCTGGTGACATTTTTTGTAAGGATAGACTTTGGGTTCCTATTTTTGGAGATCTTAGACAGGAGATTCTATATGAAGCTCATTATTAAGGTTATACTATTCACCTAGAAAGTAACAAGATGTATGAAGATATGAAGGGTATATTTTGGTGGCATAGATTGAAGAATGACATAATAGAGTTTGTTTCAAAATTTGAGGTCTGTTAACTAATGAAGGCAGAGCATTAGCGATCGGGAGGTCTTCTGCAATTGTTACCTATTTCAGAGTGAAAATGGGAAGATGTAACAATGGATTTTTCTATGGGTTTCCCAAGATTGAGGCAGGGGCATGACGCTATTTGGATTGTTGTTGATCGACTGACAAAATATATCCATTTTCTTCCAATTAGACAAACAGATTCAGTGGACAAGTTAGTACATATCTATGTTAAAGATATTATCAGATTGCATGATGTATCGAAAGTGATTGTATTGATCGGGATAGCAGGTTTACCTCCAGATTATGGAGAGATGTTCAGTAGGGATTGAGTACAAAGTTGCACTTCAGTACGGCTTTTCATCCGTAGATGGATAGATAGTCCGAAAAGACTATTCAAGAACTGGATGATCTTTTGATATTGTGTTTTAGATTTTGGGGACAGTTGGGAGGATCACATCCCGTTGATAGAGTTTGCATATAATAATAGTTATCAGTCCATCATAGGCATGACTTCTTATGAAGCTCTATATGATATAATATGTAGGACTCCTTTGACTTTGATAGAGGTGGGAGATAGACAGGTGATAGGTTTAGCCTTTGTGGATGATATAACTACAAAGATCAATTTGATTAGAAAAAGGTTAAAATTTGCACAAGATAGATAGAAGAAGTATTACAACTAGAAGCACAGGTTGGTTGAGTTTCAGATTGGTGACTTAATTTATATCAAAGTCAACCCTATGAAAGGTGTCAGTAGATTTGGACAAATTAGTAAGCTCAGTCCAAGGTATATGGGACATTTTGAGATCATTGAGAGGATTGGTAGTTCCACTTATAGAATATTATTACCTAATCATATGTCTGATATACACAATATGTTTCATGTATCATCTTTGAGGAAGTGAGTGTCTGATTCTGGGAAGAGATTATCTGCTGATGATATTGAGGTTCATCCAAATATGCAGTATAGAGAAGAACCCAAAAATATTTTGGCATATGATGTGAGAAAATTGAGAAGCATCATATAGTTAAGATGCAGTGGAAGTATAGGACCGCCAAAGAGGCTACTTGGGAAAAGGAATCACTGTATCCTTATTTATTCTAACTCATTCTACTTTGAGAATATCGAGGACGATATTTTTCTTAAGGTGGATAGATTGTAAAACCCTTTAAATTTTTTAAGATTTTTCTTAATTGACCTAGAGAAGTCCAAATCACAAGACATCTTCGTCATAATATTTATAATATTGTGTTTTAGATTTTCTAATTTTTTTCATAATTTTTGGACATTGTCAAAATTTTTTAAGAAATCAACACCAGTCGATACAAGTGGGGTTTTTGGGATCATTAGGTGTCCGAATTGCAAATTGATTTCACCAGAATATTTTAAATAAAATTTTTTCATTTATGAATATTTTTTTATAATTTTTTGAATCCCTAAAGAATTTCTTTGAATTTTCTATTGAAAATTAATAATAATAATAATACTTAATTATATATTATTTATTTAATAATAAAAATTAGAAAATATCGAAGAGCATTATAAAGTTTTATAAATGCCATTTCATCCAAACGTTTAACAGAGAAAGGCTGAAGGAAAACTTAAGAGAACGTGAGGAGAGAGAAAACCAAAATCTGGTTTTGAGCGACTTCGGACTGTTTTCATCTATCGACGCAGTTGGGAAAGTTATTCTTCTCGAGTTAAGGCACATAATGTTAAAAAATGTGTAAGTTTTAGCGAATATTTCGATTAAAATTTTATATCCATTAGCAACAAATGGAGATAACTTTGCATCGGTAAAACTTTCACCCCGCAACTTTTTATATGTTGTAGAGATTATGATTATGTACATTTTGAATATTTTCTTAAAAATTTTCACAGGGGTTTTTGAAATTTGTGAGGTTTTTATTGAATAAAAAATTATTGGGATATTGAAAAATAGTATTGTAGTACAATAAAAGTCTTAAAACATTATTTTACACAATCCTAGGTAATTTGATAATTTTTTAAAAATGTGTATTTTTGCCTCGTTGGATTTTCTATTGTTTACCATTATACAATATTGTGACCTTTTGATATATGCTCAATTACTCTTTAATTGTTATAATGTGATGATATATGTGCATATGTGATTAAATTATATCTGTTTGGAGCCATAAGGGGTCAGAATTTTTTGAAATTCTGTGTATTAGGGAATTTATGGGAGTTACAAGGGACAAAAATCATTTGAGATTATGTCTGACACTAGATATCCGATATATTTGGTGCTGTAAACACAAATAAAAAGGGAGTCATATGGGGTCAGAATCCTTTAAGATTATGTCTTGGTCCAAAAAATGTGATATGAATTCCAATTTATTTATTTGTTATGTATTGTTATTTGAATCATAGAATAATTGTTATGCTTTTATTACATTTTTCAGTTTTGTGATTCTCAATTTAGTGATTTATTTAAACTGCAATTAACTGCTTTTAAATTTTCAATAAAATATTTGAAATAAAAGAATATTTGAAAATTTAGATTGATTTATATAGCTTACTGAGCTGTTATAGCTCACTGTGGTTTTACTTCTCATTTTCAGGATCTAGTAAGGAGAAAAAGGTTTTGGACTAGCAGTTCAAGATCAGACATGACTTCATAGGTATTTCGCTCTTTTGATTTTTGTATATTCATGGCTAGTTAAATTTTTAATTCTGTAGCTCTTGCCTGTAGTCATCTACTGTAGTTTATATATTTATTTTAATGAATGAAAGAAATTTTATGGATGATTTTTTCAGTATTTGGATATTTTAGCAGCTCTGTAGTTTGTCATTTATTTAAATGAATATTGGCAGAAAATCTGAAAATAATTTCAAAACTAGATCTTGGGGTTTGCTTGTATAGCTTAACATGATAGGACTTGTCCTGATCAGGTTGGGTTGTGACATTGAGTTGGTCTTCAATGGCGGCCCATGATTTGTCAATGGCTAACTATTCATCTTCGAAAAGGGGTCTCCAAGATTCAAGTCCATAAAGGAAAATTTTAAGGATAATCCTATATGGGTTAAACTTTCTAATCTTCCTTTTGGTCGTTGTAATGAGAATAGTATTTTCAAAATCACAAGAAAAATTGAGGAGCCTTAATCTTCCCTCAGGCTCCTCAATCTCAAACAATATACCCCCTCGAATAGGTGTAAAAGCTCCATCAATGTTGCAAAGCTTTCTTGTCAGGATCCTTCGAGGCTCTCTTGTCGAGATCTTAGTAACTAGATGTTATGTTTTTTTAGAAATATTAGAAATATTATATCATATTTTAACCTTCCCTCATGCTCCTAAATCCCAAACCATGTGCCCCTCCACTCCCTTCTCAAACCACTAAAGCACTTGCATCTCATCCCCCTTCAAAGAGCTACAAGCAAAACCTCTATTAATCTTTATCTAACATCCACTACCATTTTCTCTCTTAACCAACCAATATTCTCAAGGAAAAATTTAACCCTAATCAAGTAACCTCTACCATTCCCCCCAAAAGGATGAAATCTTGACAATAAAATCCCTCCTCTTTAAAGTAAGTAATGTTTATGACTTAATTAACAACTAGGAATGTGAGAGGTTTTCATGGGAGCATGCATGTTCATGATTGCAAATAATTTTTTACTCTAAGAATGTATTGACATTATTGCTCTTCTAGAAACGAAAGTCAACTTTTATCCCTCTCTTGACCTTTTTGTTATGTGGAAGTTCCAACTCTTTCAAAATGAAGGGGATTATAATAACTTTAATCTTTATTCGAATGGTAGAATTTTGATCAAATAGGATAATGCAAAGGTTAATTTTTTGTTCTTCTTGCTCAACCATTATGCATCTTTGATTTTCTTCAATATTCATCCAGTAACAAGTTCAACACTTCTTTTATTTATATCAAAAATGGTGCTAAAAAAGAAAGCTCTTTGAGATGCTATCTTTGCTATGGCTGGTCAAATTTCTAACCCATGGTTTATTCTTGAGGACTTTAATTGTATTGACAATCCAATGAAAAATCAAGGGGTTTCCATATATCAAAATGTTGGACTTTAATGCACATACTCAAGGCTAACTTTAGGAGCTCCCCAACAAAAGTCTCATTTCATAGTTGGTTCAACCACCAAATTGACACTCTCATAAGATGTCTTCTCAATAGGTCCTTATGTAACTTGACATGGTTGTATGCATTTACTCTCACATACAATAAGATTTGCTCACCCTTCTCCTCTCTGGTCACTCATAGTATATTCATTTTTTTTTTTAAATTTTGCTTTTATGTAATTATTTTTCCTAATTTGTTTAGGTCCTCTTGCATTTAGGATCTTCTTGTAATTGTTTCTTTGTTATATATCAAACCAAGCTGAGCATAGCCTAAAAAATCTTAAAGAAAGAAAAAAAATGCACAAATTAAAACAAAAAACTCTACTTTTTTTTGAGTGGGTGGGAAGGACATATGAACAATTAAGACAAACTCACACACACACACACACATCACATACATAAGAACTCTTAGGTTTCATTTGGGATGGCTTTCCTCATGCTTCTTAAAGCAGCTTTTTAATACAAAAATTTAAAATTTTTAACTAAAAAATTGCTTTAAGAAATAACAAAAAAACCGTCCCAAACGAAGCTTTAGTTGATAGCCAAAACTTCCAACCAATAGAAAAGATGAGCTGCGTAAATACTCTACACACATATGAACTAAACATTCCAGTTTAAATAAAGTCCTATAAAACATTCACAAACTATAAACTCGCACCCATCTTCTCTGAATGAGAAAATGATCCAAAATAATCCATTGATTTTTTTTTGGGATTTTTACATACATAACACTTCAAACTATTGTAAATACATATTTAAAACCCAAATTTTTATATTTACTAATATAACACCTAAATTTCATCTTTTCATCTATTCTACCACTCTGTTATAACCTCCGTAAAAAATCTCGCTTTTACTCTCTCGGCTGTAAGGTCCGACGGCATTATGCTATTGCAAGGCGACGAGAAAGAAGGGATTCCTCATTTAGCCCTCTTTGATCCCTTCTCCCCATTCCTCTTCCACATCTCACCAAAGTTCCAGGCATGCAGTAAGCTTCCGCCGCCTTCACGAGATGAACTATGATGGTGAGTCTCTAGTAGTAGAATTTTTACTGTTCATCTTCTTCCTTTGCAGAGCTAAGGGAGGTGGCCATGGTTGTTGTCTGGGAGTTCATGCTGGAGATTGTAGAGGGGCATGTGGTGGAACCTAATTTATCGATCATCAACTTGCTCGGCAACATCATCCGACATTGAATCGAGCAAGAAGTTCTCAGTTTCATAAACGCATGAGCTGCAACGTCAAGGTGGTCACCGTTAGCCATCATTCCTGGAACATTTGTGGATTCATGAGCACTCATGTTTGTTGAGCTAGAAGAAATGGGCTCTAGAACAACAAAAAGCAAATCGATATCATGAATCTATGATGTTGCTGGTATGTTTGCAAGGAGTAGCCATGAATGATGGCTCTGGTGGTGCTAATAACCATCAGCATGTAGTCCAACCCATCGGTAAATCGGAATAACTCAAAGAAACCCACTATCGAAAGCGTTGGAGCAGGCTTATCATGCCCTCCAGTCCTCCACCACGGTCAGTTCCACTATGCTCGGCTCGGTGAATGTCGTCGGCGATATCTGAAAGTGACGGGATATGACGGGATGTAACAGAGTGGTAGTATAGATGAGAGTAAGAGTTTTTAGGTGGTAGATAAGTTAATATTACTGTTTAGGTGTTAGATATGTAAATAGAATAGTTTTAAGTGTTATGTATGTAAAAACTCCTTTTTTTTATGAAAGATCAAAATAATCCTCAACTATATTTATTTTAGGAACCAAAATAATCTCACCATGAAACTATTTTGATTCCTTTTTAAAGACTTGATTTATATTATAATCTTACATAAAAAGTGAAGGGACAATTTTGATCATTACCGCTTCTCCGAACCAAAAACGCCCACCTGAACATTATTGAAACGATATGAACCATAGATAACTGACCTAAACTTTCTTTCCCATCTACTCCTTGGCAACTACAACCAACTGCTTCCCAACATTTCTGCCGAAGAAAAGCCCTATCAAGGCGCTGGGCGCATTCTCAAGCCCCTCTACAACATCCTCCACGTATGTGATTGTTCCATCCTTTACATGAGCTACAGTAAACTCGAGGAACTCGGGATACCTATCGATATGATCGAAGAGGAGGAAGCCTTCGAACCGAATGCGCTTCGTGATGATGAAGATCAGGTTGCGGACGCCTTCGGGCTTCTCAAGATTGTACTGCGAAATCATCCCGCAGGCTGAAATGCGGCCATGGATCCTCATGTTGGGAAGAACAGCATCCAGCGTTGCACCGCCTACGTTCTCGAAGTAGATGTCGATGCCTTGAGGAAAACGTCTGTGAAAGAAATAGTTTAGGGTGGTCAAATTGAAAGCAGAAATTTTGATTGGTGCACTGTTTGATTCTAATCAATGGATGCAACGATGGAGAAATACTTTTTGAATTTGAATGTACAGTGGCATAGTGCCCAGTCTTTACTGTATATAAAAAAAATTGGGATGGTAAGTGTTTACTATCAAATCATTTTGAATGAATTTGGGACCAACAAATCTATAAATCTTAATAAGAATTCTTGATTACCCGAATTAAGGGTTTCAACTGTTGGATCATTCTCTTATGATTCTTACAATTCAATTTATGTGCCTCATGTTCCACTTCTAGTTGTCAGCTCCTCTTGTGAATTTTTTTCCTTCATTTTTGTAACTATCTTTGTATTGTTTCCATCTTAACACCGTTGAACAAATCCATACATACTTCCACATTTTGTACAGAATCAAACAATAAAATTAAATGTAATTTTGTCTGTCTACTTTTATATATTTTATTATAATTAGGTTAAGATTTCCTGCTTCCAGTTTTTTTTTCTCTTTATTGTACGGATTCTTCCTTATCTTCATTATGCTTGATTTGTCAATCATCATGAATGGTGAAAGACAAACTAAGGGAAAACTATGAGTTATAAGTTTCATATTACTTGAATGAGAGAAATTATCTGAAGTAGGCTCAAATTATGAAGACATCTCTAAAATGAAAGAAAAAAAAATCCATCAACTTATGGATTAACCTTCAGAGTTAAAAAGCCCAAAGTTTATACTTTCGGATGTCATGATTATGAAATGCCATAATGCCTGAAATCAATGGGACATATATATGTTTCGCTATATCGCAAAAGAAGCCTATGATGCCACAAAAAAATGCACTTAAAAGCAAAGAATAGTACCCTCATCTATGAATTAAAACTAAGATTTCAACAATCAAATAAAATAATCTTCATATTATTGAGTACTTTCATGCAATGATTACCAAGATCTCCAAATAGCATACTGCGATGATGTAATCATTCAAAAGCAAATTGTAGAAAAAAAGGGAGTTCAGCTTTTTACAGACTCAATAATGACTTAAACCAAGCTCATGTCTAAATCCTAAGAAGAGAAAAATCACCATCACTAAAAGAGTTTTTTCCTCTTATGTTAGTTGAAGAAAGATGAAGGATGATAATGCTAAACGCACCAATCTTCGAAACCTATCATGATAACCAATGAACACAAGGCTAAGGAGCCACAAACTCTTTTCTAAATATAGATAAAACCCTTCTTCCAAAGGAAATTTATGGCACACCTACTCTACAAGAAGATAATACACATAAAAAATGCTGGAGATTCCACAAAAAGACTCATGTTATGATAGAAATAAAGGTTACCAAAAAAGACATGCATGCAATGTAGAATTAAAAAAAAAAATCAATCGTGAACTTGTGAATTTTCCCAACTCTCTGTACAAATTATCCGAATTATGCTCAATAGTTCAAAATAGTATAACTTCTAACTCTTGTGATTCTAATACCTTAAATAATTTTTCTCAAATCTATATCTTTAATTCAAAAGCCATTGACCACATGACAAATCTTATCAATCTTTTTTAAACATGTAAAACTGTATTCTACCTATAGAAAAATAAAAATGATCATTGATTCTTTAATAATTATAGTAGGTCATAGAAATGTTTAAATTTCATCCCCATTTACCATTAATAATACATTGAATGTTCCTCATCTTACAATAGTTTTTTTATCAATTCATAAAATTACTAACTATAACTGCAAGGCAACCTTTTTTTCTTAATCATTGTGCATGTAGGACCTTTACTATGTAGAAGACATTTAGGCAAGTTAAAAGAAAATAATAAGTTATTTCTCAAAAAGGAAAACAACTTATCATGTTCCTTCACCTTCAGCCTCAATACATAAGTCATTTGAAAAAATCATTATTTGCAAATTAAATCCTAATATGCATGTTTCCTTCTCTTTTTTTTTTTTCTTTTTTTATTAAAGCATGTTTCCTTCTCTTTTTTTGAATGTAAACATGAATAATTTTCATTATGAGACTTGTAAAATTATTAAATATTATCATGTTCTTTTTTCCAAAATCCACTACTCTTTTCTAATTGTTCACTCTAATATTTAAGAGGTACATTTTCAAATGAGATTATATATAAATATTAAAAAAAGGGAAATTAAGAAAATAGATCTGGTCGCTATATCGATGTCGACTTGACCGCCACGTTGACAAGTCACCGTCTTCGTGGCAACCTGATAATTTGATTTTTAATTTTTTTAATTTTTCAAATTACTATATGCTTTCCATATCTAGATGAGAATACTGGAGAAGTGGAGCTATTTATGTAGTATTTTTTCTCATAAGGACTATAAGATGGAAGATCTAAAGAAAGGAAATTGAAAAAGTGAGAGAGAGAGAGAGAGAGAGAGAGAGAGAGGGAGGGAGGGAGGGAGAGAGAGAAGTGACAACATAAACAAATTTGACACAAGTAGAAAAAGCAACTTTAACTAGAAAGTGTTAAGAAATGAAAAGATATTGTTGCCCAGTAAATAATAAAATAATAAGTCTACACAAGGATGGCGGCATGTCCCCGTGATAGTCAAGTCGCCACCCATGTGACGAAGAGATTATTCTGTGCGCACATCGGACGAGAGAGCTGCCCGGTACCGAGCGCGGTACCAAGTGTGCCGATGCTCGGTACTGCTCGGTACTGTGCTCGGTACCGAGAGCATGGTTTAAAATTGGGCAGTAAGAGGCGCGCCTCAGCACAATTTCATCCATTTAAGCCTCAAAGCCTACATAATGAGTTCAAGATTTGAGGCGTACGCCTCAAGTTTACTGAGACGCGCCTCGCCTCAGGGTTGAGAGGTGTCCGCCTCTAAAAATTATGCTCGGTACTGAGCTGTACATGATCGGTACCACTAGGTACATGCTCGGTACCGAGCCAGTACCGCTTGGTTCCGCTCAAAATAACTCTTACAATAAAATTTTATTTCGGTACCGCTCAAAATAACTCTTATATGTTAATCAAAAGAATACTGTGATTTGGGAAAGATGGAGTTTGAATTGAACTATATTTCATGTTGTTTTATCATTGGGATATTTTGATTTCACTTCATATCTTGTGCATTTTTATATTTTATATATTATCTACTCATTATTATATACAAAATTTATCATTTTCTGTTTACGCAATTTTTTGATTTTGAGGCTTACGCCTCAAAACGCCTTGAGGCTTACGCCTCGCCTCACGAACGAAAAACGCCCCAATACCCGAATACGCAATTTTAAACATTGACCGAGCGCGGTACATTTTTGGGGTAACGTGACGCATTTTTATTTGCCTTTGGACAAAATCAGGACCCCGCACAAAATAATTTGCCCATGTGATGACTTGATATGTTTGTTAATTTAGTTTTTTTAATATTTAAATTTATATATAATTTTATTTTAAAATTTTGCCTATTTAGAGACCTTCAAAAAAATCCCAACATTTTTTGAACAAGATTTATCACCTTCATCGATGATTGCACTCAAATAACATGAGGTCTCATCAAAAAAGGGGAAAAAAAGATGTAGCATTACTCTCCCCATTTTAATATCATGATACAAAAATAATTTCAATTGAACATCAAGGTATGTTGGACAAAAAATGATCGTGATTGCTTAAATCACACATTATTGTCTTTCTAATATAACTAATGTATCATCCGTCAATCCTCCTGTCTTGACACTTTCCAACAAAATGACATGAAAAAAATAAAATCACCATCTTCAAGAAGTCATCGTACTATTCTCTTCTAAAATCAAGCGTTCTAAACCTGAAACCCTTAAAAATTCCTTACAAAAATGTTTGGATGCATTGTCTATTGGCCACATCCACAAACAATACAAGGATGAACTTGATCTTAGAGCTCTTAACTGCATCTTTATTCGGTATTCCTCCACTCAAAAAAGATATAGATGCTATCATCATATCACCCAAAAAATTCCTTACTTCAAATGATGTCATCTTTGATAAGAAGCAAATTTTTTTCAATTAATCTCATATTAAGGGCAAGAACTCTAAAATAGAAGATAAGTTTGATGAAATTTCTATCTTTTATTTTAACATTCCTGTAACAAAACTACAAAAATTCAGATATTGTACACTTTCAATTCTATACAAAAGGAAATAAGCTCAACCAAAATCTTCAATAAGCTCAAGACTCAGAACCGTTATTAGGTAACAATGATTAACGCATCACCGCAAAACATCATTTGTATCTAATCTCCCAAAAGATCTTTTTTCAAAATATTTATCTTCTCCGTAGTGCCTTTTATAGAAGTATCAGCTCTTGTTCCATTATTATACTATAAAATCTATTTGAGGCAATTGAAAACAAGAATAAGAATGATGTATTGAAAGAAGAGATGAATGCACTACATAAAAAAGATCACACTTGATAGACTGTTAAACTACCATAAAGCAAGATAAATGTATGATGCAAATACATTTGCTTTGAAAAATATAGAACAAATGGAAGTCTAAAACAATATAAAACGAAATTTGTAGCAAAAAAATATGCTCAACCCTATAGAATTGACTACCAAGAAACTTTTACTTATTGTGAAAAATGAATACAATAAGTATCTTAATTTTCTTTAAGATCAATCATGGATGATTAATGAAATAGTATGATGTAAAGAATGCTCTCCTACATGCGGATGTTAACAAAAGTTCATGTGGATTCACCAAATATATTTGATAGTTCTTTTACAAAGAACAAAATATGCAAATTAAAAAAGACTGTATATAGCCTTAAACAATCTCCGAGAGCAAGGTTTAACATATTCACAAAAGCAAAGAATGAAGTTATATATAATCGCAGCAAAGCAGATCATACCCTCTTCAATAAACATTTCACTAATAATAAAATCTCAATATATATATATATATATATATATATATATATATATATATATATATATATAATATAATTGCCACGGGTGATGACAACATAAAAAAAAGTTTCTCAAGAAAAAATTAATTGAAGAATTTAATATTAAAGAGCTGAGCAAACTTAAATATTTTTTGTGAATATAAGTTACTTAATCAGAACAAAAAATATTCCCCCATAAACAAAAATAGATTATGAATATACTTGAAGTAATAAAACTGACTGATTATAAATCTTATGAAACCCTAATTAAACTAAGTAAAAATTAGATAAAGATGTAAGGAAAAAATAAACATAGGATAATATAAAAAATTGGTTGAAAAAATGATCAATCTCAGACCCACCCAAACATTGCATTTACAATGAGTCTTATCAGTCACACACAAACCCAAAGAGTCCCATCTTTAAGCTGCTTATAGAATTCTCAAATATTTTAAATTAAATTATGATAAATAAATCCTCTATAAAAAATAAGATATTTTATACAATGAAGGGTATATTGATGCAACTATACTTCTAGCTATACTGAGCCTCACTAATTGATAGAAGATACACTACTAGATACTATATATTTTTGGAAAAAAAATCTAATAACATAGAGGAGCAAGAAACAACTTTTTATTTCAAGACTAGCATTGAATCTAAATTTGGAGTTATTGCCCACAAACTTTTTAGCTTCTATGGATCAAAATCGTTTTGGAAGATTTAAAAATCAATTGTGAAATGCCAAAAAAGATATACTACAATAATTATCTGTCATTAACATTTCTCATAATCCAGTATAACATAATCGCATCAAATAAATCAAGGTAGATAGATATTTTAAAAAAGAGAAACTGAAAAAGTGGGTTAATCTATACTCCATATATGTCAATAAGAAATCAGCTTAGAGACTCATCACAGAATTCTATATCCCTAAAATAACAACAACAATAAGCCTTTGTCCCACTACATGAGATTGGCTGCATGATCTTTCTTCTCCATTGTGCCCTATTAAGAGTAATATTCTCCATCAAAACTAATAAAAAAGGTCATTTTTAATACCTTCTAATTAAGTCTTTTTATGTCTGCCTCTACCTTTCTTAGCATAAGTCATATCTAATACATCTACTATCCTAAAAGGGTCATCGGAAGGCTGGCGTTTTATGTGACCATACTATCTAAGACGACTCTCTAATCTTACTACCAATAGAGCTACTCCAACATTTTCATGTATATACTCATTTTGCATTTTATCTCTAAGTGTAAAGTTACTCACCTACTTTGAGCAATCTCATCTCTACAAAACTTAATTTTATGCTTCTAGTTAATGGCCAATATTCTGTGCCATAAAGCATTGCAGGTCTCAGCATAATCTTGTTCAATTTTTCCTTAAATTTGATGAATACTTTCTATCACACAACAAGCCTGATGGAATGCTCCACTTCAACCATCTAAATTGGGTAAAACTCATACAAAATTCTTATGGATTTTTATGCGTGTATCTTCATTTTTGTTTCCTGTTTTTTTTTTGGCTATTGGTGTTTGAAACCAAAAACAAAAAAATGGAGGGGAGAGGGTCAAGATATCCTGACCAAAATTCCGATCTAGTAAATCTCAAAACTTTTGGGAAAAAAATACAACAGGTTGTCTTGATGAAAGTCATGTCAAAATGGGCATCATTATTCTTTAATATGCACTGAGATTAGCACAACTCTTATATATATATATATATATATATATATATATATATATATATATATATATATATATATAACACTAATATTAACCCAAATGCAAGGGCAATGAGAACCATTCTGATGAAATTTCTGTAAGGACATCCTAATGCAATTTTTTTTAAACATTTGAATTTGCTTTAAGATAAGTGTAATACAAATATAATTAATATTGAATTTATCTCGAAGCAGATGTAATGGCTTTAAATTAATTGTTGACGAATATTTTCGCATCGATTCGACCCCGATCGAGCCCGACTAGACTCGATTGCGCTCGATCAACTCAATTGATCATCGTCGAGGTGAAATTAATTCGAATTAAGCCCAATTTAATTTAATTAAAATCAAATCAAACCAATTAAACCCCGTCGAGTGTCGTCGAGCCCAATTCGACGCATTTCGGCTCCGATTCAAGTTTAATTTCACAAAATTAACTTGATCGGAATCAATCGGACCCAAACCGACCCAAATCGGTTCGGGTCGAGTCCAATTCGAACTCAATTTCAAGCCCAATTGTTTGATTTAGGCTAAATCAAATACCTAAATCTGAAATCTAAATCAAGGGCTCAGATTTCTTGTGGAATTTTGCCCTAAATCCTTCATTCCACGTGTGAGAAGCCCGATTGGCTCCTTTGGGCGGCGGGACCTGCTGTCCTCGTGCTCTCCAAGAGCACGCAAGGGAGAGTTCGGCTCTCCCATTGTTTTTGTTCGGCGCTTCCCAGACAGAGCGGAGAGGAGAGGGGAAGGGAGCCTTCGGCTCCTTGCTGGCGTGCGTCCCGACCAGAGAAAGAGGGAGATGGAGAGAGCCTCTCGGCTCTCTGTTTTGTTCGCCCATTCTAAGCAAAGCACGAGAGTTAGGGATCGGCGGAATCAGGAGCTCCAACGCGCGATCTCCTCCCCTGTTCGCGACCTCTAGATCGCGCAGAACCCGCGTCCGACTCCACCTGGACGATCGGCCGGACCTCCTGAGAGCTTTGTCTCACTTACCTGCCGGATCTCTTGAAGCTGCCGACCTTCAGGTTCGGTCCAAAGCCCCGATTCAGTCCGGATTTGGGTTGGTGTGGCACTGCTTGTTGAAGAACGTCCCTACTCTCTTCCTTCTTCATCTCCGGCGACCTCGAGGCGAGTTAGAAGCTGTTGGAGACTTCCAAACAGCAAAGGAGAGCTTCAAAACCCTCCAAACAGCAGTTGGAAGCCTTCGAATCGCTTTGGACAGCAGCGGCGAGTTCCGGAACGGCTTGGACAGCGACTTTGGAGTTTGAAACGGAGCTTGGAGCGGACTTTGGACAACGATCCGGAGCTTGGATTGGAGCGCTAGGACAAACCGGGGAAGGTATACCTTTGAAACTTAGTGAAACCTAGGGTCCCCCCATGGCCAATTGTTGTGTGGTTGACGCCCCCAAGCCCTAGGTCCTTAGAAACTTCATTTTATGCTTCCCTAAAACCCTTCGTTGGCTGTCCTCTCCGCAAAACAGTGAAAACTTAGTGTTTTTCACTTGTTTGCTCTCTTGTGAGAGCCAAAGAGGCATGCCAATACGCGTAGGGGTGTTGGATTATTATCCAACACCCCCTAAATGCATGAAATAACATCATGTTGTTTTCCAACGCCTTCACCTACAACTAAACCATAGGATAGGTGATTACATTCGATTCAAGATCGAATGTCGAGGTGTAGAATTCTTCTCTAAATGTGGCATATTTGTTTGTCCTCTAGATTCCCACTTTATGACAAATTAGCACACATGTAGAAGTTTTGCATCGCCATGCTACTTGTGATTGTCCCCAAATTTGTTGGATGTTCAAATATGTGTTTCAATTATTTTGTCAAGTGGTGGGGTCTTTCATGAACATCTATGGTTTATGTTTTAAATCCCATAACGAAATGATTAATTGAAATCACCTCTGAAATCTCTCCGAATTTGGAGAGCCAAATCAAGTAAAATTTCAAATTAAATGCACTCATTCCTAGGTTTTCCTTAGACCATAGCAAAATGATCTTTAGGACCTATCCATGAGCATTCAAGTGGTGGTTTACTTGCATGCCTCTAGATTTTGTTAGATAACACCAAAAGTTGTCTTCCAAACCTCCTAGAAATCGTAGGAGTGAGTTATCCCCTCCAAATGAATCCAAAAATTCATTCAAATTATGGGGGAACTCTCTTTCCCATACGATTCTCATTCGTACATGATGTTTAGGGCCTCCTCAAGGCATCAAAACGTTAGATTGTATGAATTATGGCTCAACTTCGTAAACTTCCCCAAGCCTCAGGAAATCAATATTCCTTCCTCCAATTGAGTCCAAAACACTCATGGAGAAATGGGGAGTTCTCTTTTTCATGCACATCCCCTTCCAAGTTTGATGCTTAGAACTTCCTCAAAGTTCTAAGCTCTATGTTGCATGAGTTTCAACAAGTATAAAGAGCATGCTCCCAAGCATTCTTTTCCCTTCATGTGTGACATTTTGGAGCACCCTCAGAGCTCTAAATTATTCCCTCACATGAATCGTCAAGGGGTTTAGGACCAAATCCTAAGTCCAATCCTTTCTTTGTTAAGACATGAAATTAACAAATGAATCACCCTTTCCAATGTACAATCCATGGAGTGTTCTCGAAGCTCCAAGTGGTAGGGTACATGAATCAATGTAGCTTGGAACTAAATTCTAAGCTATACACCCTTTTGTTGGAACCCACAACCAACAAACAATCTCTTCCTTCAACCTCAAAGTTGTAGGAAGTTTATCAAATCAATTATTCGTTGGAACACAAACCAATGAATAATCCTCTAGACATAGGATTCAAATCCTAGTCTTTCTCATTTGCTTAGCCACTAATTAAGCAAATGAATTCCCCCTCTTTGGACACCAAACGTCCAAAGGAAATCCTTCAATTTGTAACCCTAAGTTGCATTTTGGATAATTCCTTTTCCTACAAGCCCAAATCGTAGGAAACCTCTAAATTTCTCTTCATTAGTCTAGCTTCAAATTAGGCAAATGAAATTATCCCCCTTTGAACATCAAATGTTCAAGGGCATTCATGAATGTGGAATCTCTAAATTGCACATTATTTCCTCTTTCTACCAAAACAAAAGTGTAGAAAATCTCTCCATTCACTTAGTCTAAATCAAGTGAATGTGTGTCATTTCCTTTGAATACCAAATGCTCAAGGAAATTCCCCTAACTTGCAACCAAAAGTTGCACCTTCTCTTTTCCTTTCTACAACTCAACAATTGTATGAAAGTCTTGTTCACTCAACTCATGTTGTGTGAATCAATTTTATTTCAAATCATCTATTTGTTGAATCAAAATCAACAAATAGTTCAATGCAAAAATCTTTTATTTGTTGAACCAAACTCAACAAATAATTTCATATCAAGCAAAGGAATTAAATCCTAGCTTCTTTCATTCTCTTAACCCAAATCAAGTGAATGAGTTCCTCTCTTTGGACACCCAAAAGTTCAAAGAATCCTTGATGTGTAGGCCAAATCTACACATCATCTTCTTATGTTTGCTTAACCCAAACTTAGCAAACTGAATACCCATCCTTGAACATAAAAGTTCAATGATAATCCCTGTTAATTTGTAACCTCAAAGTTACAAATCTCTCTCTCACTTATTGAACCAAATTCGATAAGTGATTCAACTTTATTTGCTTAATCCAAATTAAGCAAATGAAGCCCAACTCCTTGAATACAACAATTCAAGAAGAGATCTTTTTGATTCGTAGTCTCAAAGCTACTAATCCTCCCTTACTTTTATAGGTTTCAAAAGCCTTAAAAGATGTTGTACCTTAGCCCAAAAGCTATAGGTTCTCTCTCCTTCAACTCCAAAGTTGTAGGAGATTTCCCCTCTTTAGCTCCAAAAGCTAGAGAAAGTTTTCCTACATTTAGACCAAAAGCTAAATGTTGAAGTCCTTTCTCCCCTTAGCTCCAAAAGCTAAGGAAAATTCCTCAACATGTAGCCCAAAGCTACATGTTGGATACTCTTCTTAGACCTAAAATCTAAGTAATTTCCTCCGTTCAACCCAAACTGAGCGATCTTTCCTATGACATTTAAAATGCTAAACTCATAGATGTCCTTAGGAATTATCCTTTATGTTGAAGTTCATCCTACCATATTGGATGGATTTCACCAAGTCCTAAGTGAAACCCCTTAGGCAAGTCTATCTTACCCTATTGGATAGACATTTCTCTTATCCAAACACTAAGAGAACTCCAAAAACACCTAAAAATTACTTAGGTTCCCTTTTGATACAATGATCAAGCATCTCCCCCAAAAGACGGGATGTCTACACCATTGTATCTTATGATTCATAAGTAACAGGCTTGCCCAAAAGCAAGCATGTGGTTACTTTATGGGTTCTTCATAACCCTCCTAAATATGAAACATTTAAAAATCAAATAAAATTTTTAAGTCACAAACAACTTAAAGTGAAATCACCCTTGGATAAAGATTAAACATCTTCATTCCAAAGTAAAATCAAAGACCCTTAGTGTGACATGCTACACAAGCCTCACACACTTAGGTGCACAGCCTCTTAGGCATGCTAGGATTAGGATTTTTCTTTGTGTGCGCATGTGATTGATGTTGTGGATTAATTGCCCTTGGATTGTCTGCGTGTGGGCACTTGCCCTTAAGTGGTTAGTATAGAGATATAAATGCTTTTCTGTGTAGGTGGCCATATCTAAAAGTGGGGGGCGCTCATAAATAATAATAAACTGCTTGCATGACAGGTACTGCTTAAACCCCCCCCAAAGATGTGGCCAATAGGGTAGAAGCAGGGGCCTAGTGCTTAGTACTCTAAGTGCTAGGCCAATTTTGAGATGATCATATTCTTGCTATATAAACTGCCTCCTAACTCTGTTTTGAAGATTTGAGTCTTTTTTTTTATCATGTATTTGGTAGAAATAGGATGTAAAACTTGTGGGGGTTTGGAGCAAAGGAAGGGAGCAAAGAAGATGAAGCCTAAAGAACTTTTGTAAAGCTTGAAGGCCCCACAAGTAGAGTCTGTAAATGTTAACTGGGTTGTATAATGGCAGGCAACTCAGCTGTCAAACATGTTTGTAATAACTGGGACATTATTTACATTTCTGTCTTTATTTATATACAAAAGCATGTGTTGAAGTGTTTACTGAGTGTGCAATAGAAAAAAAGCATGTTTTTCTTAGGTTTCTTCTCTTGTTTTTGTGGGTGTGGCCTGGACTTGATTACGTTAGGCTCTTAGGATAAAAACTAAATTTTCTACCCCTTAACATGTAAGCAACTTGATAATAAAATCAAATTAGGCTCCATGTCTTTCAAGTAAAAAAAATAAATTGCATGTCTCCCTTCAAGGAGCCAAGTTTTCAAAATTGAAAATAATCATGCATAGGCCAAGCATGTTGCATGTAGAATGCCTCAACTTAAGGATTAGATAACAAAAAAAATCTTTTCTTTATGAGTCAACATTTTGCATACCATACATACTAAGGCATCTTGGCCTCAAAGCCAAGTTGTAAGACCTATCTTCTAAATAAAAACAACCCTACCACTCTACATTTGCTTTGAGACCGGACAACATGGTTTTAAAAGCGATTAGGAGCGTTAGCTGGTAGTCCCTTTCAGGCGGGACAATAAATCCAGAGGTCGGGCGGGCTATGCCTCTTGTGAGGTGTAGCTTGTAAGTCCCTCTTTGCACTCGTTAGATCTAGGTTCGAGGCACTACCTATCGGTAGTCCTCACCTTAGTCTTAGGGTCAGAGACACGGGTTGATTCCAAATCACCCTATAAGCCCTCAACTTTCGGGCAATTCCTCCAACAAGTGTTGTTGGGATGTAAGCCCCAATCTTCTAATAAAATATCAACTTAACCAAAATTAGGTTGCTAAAACGTAAAGCCCAATATAGGATAGTCCGAGCACCTCTGAGTTTCCCTCAGAATCAAGTGCTCCTACTTCACCTTCTCTTGGACTTCACTCCAAAAATCTGATTCTAAGTTGATCAAAGCTCTTCTTTGGAATTCCTAAAGGGCTAAAACCTTTAACCAAGACTTTCATGGATTTTAAAACAACGAAAATCAATTTTAGCCAATATTTAAATGACTTCAAAAGCAAGAAAACCATTAGTTTAATCAAAAGTGTTCCCAAATCAAACTTGGGATGTAATTAACCATGCCCCTATGGGATGTCTGTACCCCAGAAATAAATAAACCCCACTCAACCAAACATCGAGTGGGGGAATCTCTGTTAAATAATTGTAAATTTTATTATTGAGCCCATAAGAAAATGGTATTTTTACCCTCCGGGGTAATATATCGTATTCTTATGCCGTGCCCGATTATAAAATATGCAATCCGTTTGAGGACACAAAAATTCTCCAACAGATTTTCTGGCGACTCCGCTGGGGAGGATGTCTCTTTTCATCTAAACTAGTGGTTTTCAATTAGTCATTTCAAATATTGGCTAAAAAGCATTTGCAAATTCAATTTGTATTGTATGCCTCTCCCTTAGCAAATTTGGGTTGAGTGCTGTCAATACAAGCAAATGCAAATTAAGATGAACTTTCCAACTCACTTTCAAAAGTGAGAAAGATGAACTTCGATTTTTTTTAAATCAATAAAAAAAAAAAATTCATTCTCAAATATCCAATTTCAAAATCTTCTCTTCACCATAATTGTTGTGGTTGTATGAAATTTACAACCAAACAATGCCAAATGGTGTGAGGTTTCAAAACTCAAACAAATTCATCCATCATCCGTTAAATCCGGGACACAGTTGTGGGTGGTCAGTGATTCAAGTCAGTGGTCAGAAAACCTAGCAAAAAGTGCAGTGATTGGTTAATGTTATGATAATTGGATTCAAGAAAGTACAACAGAAAAGTTGATACAGCAAATTCTGATTTTCAGGAAAATTCTAAAGTTTGGGATTTCAACAAAGCTGAGATGGAAGGCAAATTGGTTTTCAAATTTGGTAACCACCTACAGTTGTCTTTTGATCAATCTCAATTTGCTCTAGGAGATTTGATAAAATTTGGACAAGGTTTTGAGGGTGTGGAGGTCCTCTTTCAAGGCCCAACCCCTTCTGAAGTGGAAGTCTTAGAAAGTCAACTCCCATCTGAGAGGGTCCTTGAAATTAGCTTACCTGTTAGGGAGATGTCACCTCCTCAAAACAGTAGGAAGAGGGTGGATGAGGTCTCTCCAAAAGCCTTAGCCTCTCAACCTTCTGCATTTGGTAGGTTGACCTTCCCAAAGGTTCAAAAGTCTAGTGAAAGACAAAGCACCTTAACTCCAGTTTTGCCTAAGAAGATGGCAGTTGAGAGACAGTGTGAGACAGTTCAGTCTTTAGCAATTGTCCCAAGCCACTCAGAGCATGAGAAATTGTTTCAGTCCAGTCAATATGAAGAAGGGACTAGTTCCACCTATGTTCTAACCAAGTCTCAAAGAAGAAATAAAAACAAAAGACTTAGAAAGAGGTTGGAAAAGGAGGAGCAAGCTGAGTTAGAGGCTGAGATGATGGAGCTCTCTCCTCTTGCTAAGGGTAGTGAATTTTACCCTCTTTCTATGTTTAGGAGTGAAGAAGATGTTGAGAAAATAGCTGCATCACTTCCAAAACCTTTAACTAAATTTTCCAAAAGCACACTCGAGGAAAGGGTAAAGCAGTGGGAGAATGACATCAAAAATGTTTTTCAAAGAGTAGCTGACAAAACCCGCTCAACAAAAGAGAAGGTAATTAAAGCTATGAAGAATGTGATTTGCAAACGTGTTGATACAATCCTTAGGGAGAACAAAGATCCTAAGGATAGCAAATTGATTGTTCAGCCATCGCAGAAAGATATGCAACAGTTTGCCCGACAGCCAGCTGTGTCGGCATTGGTGGATGGTTATGATTTTAAACCTCGCCAGAAAAGAGCAGTCAGTGAGCAGATAGTTCTAGTTGACAGTTCAACAATTCCACCTAAGATCTATGGCAGACCAAAGGCTGATTACCTTGATCGCCACGTGGTCCCTTGGTCTTCTTTGTCAGTTTCTAATAAATCTGACGTACCTACTAGGTTTAGAAGGTCTCCCAAAGAAAACAAACCTTCTAGTCCTCTTGATGAGCCACATTCTGGGGGTCACATTCAGACTCCACCTTTAGATGAGGTAAATGTGGGACACCAAAAATCCCATGCCTCCTCATCTTGGGTGAAGGAAGAATGGAGACCCAAGGTGGTGGCTCCATCTGTGGTACACACTCCCCTCCTAGTTTTGTTGATTCCAAAGACAAAGGGAAAGCACCCATGGAAATTAACAGCCACAAAGAATACTACCCTTCTCCTGTCAATCCCTCGACAGGTAAAACTGTTGAAGAAATGATTGAATACTTGAAAGAAAGTCTTAAGAAAATTGACAAGGATGAAAGGAGGGAAAAGGAGGAAGAAAACTACAAAAAGTTGCTTGAGAATTTCAACCCTGATGAGGATGATCTCTTGTATGAGGAGGATATCTTTGTTACTCACTATGACATAGGAGGATCCTCTCACTCAGAAGACCCTCATGCAAATGAATTGTTGGAAGTGGAGGAAGGGAGTCAAAATCCTTAAATCTGTGCTCCACAACGGCTTAAAAAAATAGATAAGAGGTTGGATGAGATGACATTTGCCATGACAACTCTTACTACTCAGTTTTGGGGCCCCAAAAGGTCCTAAACACAACAGTTGAGCCTTATACCAGTGCAAAGAAAACAGAATCAGTAAATGCAACTTCTTTACCTTTGGTAGTGTGTGGTCATAAAGAACAACACTAGTAATTTGCTTACAGTTGTGAAGGGTTGGCAGTTATCTTTTCCTAAATCTTTCCTAAAGATTGCAAACAAACTACCTAAAATCCCATTGGAGTTTCCAAGAGAAACTCAAATGCCCACAAAAAGGCCTCTTTTGATGTTTCTTTAAATAACTCAATGGGTGGAAAGGGTCCTTCAACCTTGAAACTTCATGAAAGAGAGTTTCAATGGTGAAGGGAAAAAGAATGAATCAATTCCCTGAATCAAATGGGTTATCCTTCTAAATGGCAAAGGGAAATCCCCCAAAGCCTATTTCTCTCTGATTTCATGTATGTTCCAAAGGGTGCTGATGAAATGAACAATCCTTCTGCGTACGTGCGATCTGTCCGTTCTGAATCTAATAATGAACAAACTACAAATGAATCTTTCCAATTCTCTGAATCAAGTGAATCAAGCTTTGGTGATGATCTACCCATGCACAAAATGCAGGGAGCAAATATTGTCATTGAGCCTGAGTCACTTGACTTAGAAGCAAATCAAGTGAAAGAAGAATCAAATTCTGAAGTTTTGGTTGATGTGATCTCAATTTCTGAGCCTGAACAAATAACAGGGATAAATCTCAGAAGTGGTCATGTTGTATCATATCCAGTGGCATCAAATAAGACAAATAAAAAAGAACTTTTCAATCAAAATGAGGGCGTGGTTCCACCAACACTTGCTCCACAAAAGCAAGTGGGTGGTGGAACACCAAAAGTGGACTAAAATGTACTAGCTCACCTTAGGAAACTCCTTGCGAGGTTGAGTACATATAATGCACTCGTACTTTCTCCTGAAATGCGAGAGGCTTTGATCAAGGCTCTACTTGATCTTAAATTTGTTTGGCTCAACCTGTAGAGGATTCCTTTGAGGAAGCTTTACACTTCAATGAATACCTAGAATAACGTTTTCTGATGAGTAGACTGCTTGTTGACCCAGGTGCATGGACCAACATAATGAATCTAAGAACTTTGGCCCACCTCAATGTTGACACGCAGAAATTAAATTATGACAAAATGATGTTGCGTGGCTTCAATGAGAAGGGGGGACAAAGGGCCTTAGGCTCAATTACTCCTTCACTTTTGAGGGGAGTTCTAAAACCATTTAGTGTATATGAAGTCGGGAAATATAAAGATGTTTCTTGCTATGTTCCAAAAAGGCTATCAGTGTTTTCAGACCTGTGATACCAACTAAAGATCAAGCAGAAATCAGTACACTAAAAAAACAGTCTCCAACACTTGTCCAAGAGCACCTTCAAGAGGAGCTTGAGGAAAAGATTAGATGGAATCCTGCCCCTCCTTCAACACAACGAGGAGGTAGGATGGCACAACGTGCTCGTGGGAGAGATCGTGGTAGAGGAGGTAGAAGCCAAGATGGGTGGAGGATGAGGGCCAACAATGCCTCATCTCCACCACCTACTCCTAGAAGGCCCATCACCCATGTAGGCTCAGGGTCCAATACAAAGACTGAGCCAAATGTGGTGGGTAGTTCAAAAGATGCTGCTTCAAAATGGGTTATCACTGAAAAGCTTATTTGGAACATTAAAGAAAATTTCCCATGTGATGAAGACAACTCTCAGAAAGAGGAGGTGTCCGATTTCACTACATTTGAAAAGCTAAATGAGTATGTAAAGACCTTAACTCCTTTGTCTGAAAGCAAAGTGGATGATTTAAATGTATGTGTTGCACCTAATTTAGAAGAAGAGGTGGGGAAGAAGCGTGTTTTCTATAAAGCACATCAACCCTCAAGTTCAGAAGTGGGTGTAGAACTTGAGGATCTTTCTTTGAATGAAATGGTAGAACTCCCACTTGTGTTGAAAACCTGATCAAAAGAGGTTTAACCCTTTCTATGTGGTCCAAAGGAGAAGCCTAACACCTTGAAAATTTATGGAATTTCAAATACAAGTTGAAAAATGAATATGGTGTTGGCTTTGGTACTGTCGGACCAATAGATGATGATGAGTACTGTTTGGTTATTACCAACAATCTGGATGTTGATATGTTCTTTACAAAGACCTACAACGCTGTTGGGAGGTCATGTTTAGAGGCTAGCAACGGTCTAGATTACCTTCAAACTAGAGATGCACACCCTGAGTTTGAAGAAGAAATCAAATCAACAATCAGTAAATTGAAAGAAATCAATTTGGGTACTGAACAAAATCCACGCCCCACTTTTATAAGTGCTTTGTTAAATAAAAATGATGCCAATGGTATGGTACAACTCCTGACAGAGTTTAAGGACTGTTTTGCATGGAGTTATGATGAAATGTCATGTTTAAATCCAAATATAGCAGTCCATAAACTTGTCATTCAACCAAATATTGTTCCAATCAAACATGCTCCTCGAAGGATGCTTTGGAAACTGAACAACAAGTGATTAAAATGAAAATTAACTGAGGCTGGTTCTACTCAAGAGCTAAAATACCCCTCTTGGTTGGCTAGCATTGTCCTTGTCAAGAAAAGAACGGACAGATTCGCGTATGCGTTGATTTTAGAGACTTGAATGAAGCATGTTTACTCATACATGAACTCATGATTGACATTGTTTCTTCTCATGGTCTCTTTTCCCTTTGTGAATGGGTCCTCGGGGTACAACCAAATTAAAATGGCCCCGGAGGACGAGCAATACACTGCTTTTAGAACACCCATTGGAATATACTGTTATAAGGTCATGCCTTTTGGCCTTAAAAATGCTGGTGCAACCCACCAGCATGCAATGACCAGAATATTCCATGTACTCATTCATGACAAAGCTGAATGTTACATTGATGATCTCGTGGTCAAAAGCAAAAAAAGAGAGGATTACCTGTTTGATTTAAGGGTTATGTTCGAATGGCTTTGTCGGTACGACCTCAAGATGAATCCTTTGAAGTGTACTTTTGGGGTGACTTCAGAAATTGTCTTGGGTTTGTTGTTCGACACCATGGAATTGAAGTTATCCCTACTAAAATCAAGGCGATATTAGAAATGAAACCTCCTAGAAGTCTTACTCAACTAAGATCTTTCCTAGGTAGGTTGGCATATCTAAGACGCCAATTTATCCGGTAGATCGCAGCCCTTTCAAAGGACTCCAAATTCTACTTGGATGATAGCCACCAAAGGCTTCTGATAGTATAAAACGCTATCTCTTGTCTCCACTTGTTCTAGCCGCTCCTTTCCTAAGGAGGCCGTTAGTTCTCTTCAGTACAGTGTCAAGTGAATCTCTTGAAGCTCCGTTGGCCCAAACCCAACAATGAAGAAAAAGAAAAATGTTTTGTGCTGCTCAAGCAGAGTTCCTAGCAGAAATGTTCTTCCGAGCCGGTTGTGGACTGGGTCCGGATTACCAAAATCTTGGTCTAAGATTTCAAATCTTTCTCTTTCCCCCAAAAGGGAAGAAAATTCATCTTTCCCCCAAAAGGAAAGAAAATTCATATTTCCCTAAAAGGAAAGAAATTCAATTTTCTCTAAAAAGAAAATCAAGTTCATCTTTCTCCAAGTGAAAGTTCACCTTTTTCTTTCTCCAAATGAAAGAAAGTTCAAATTTATCTTTCTCTAAATGAAAGTCAAATTCAAATCTTAGTACCAAACGCTAAGTGTAGACATCCCCAAATAGGAGTCTTCTTATCAATTTTTGAGTTTAGGTAGAATTCAAACCTTCTAAGGTCTTTCCTAGCTCATTTCTTTAGATCTTGTTCTAACCAAATTGAACATCAATAGATCTATCCAAATCTAGACTTTTAGTGGTTGCCAAAATACCCTTTAGTCTTCCCAAATGTTAAGATTGATCTAGCCAAAATAGATAATCTTACACCAATATCCTCAAGGCTTAAGTAGTAGCCAAAATACTCTTAGCCTTAGCTCTTTTGAGTTTTATCTCACCAAAATGAGGTAGACTCTACCTCTAGATGGTTGCCAAAATACCTTTTAGAGCTTTTCAATAGGTGCCAAGTGCCTTTTGACCTTTAGGAAACAACAAATGTTCCTAACCCTTCTCAAATGATAGTGAAAATATTTTTGAGAACCCTTTAGGCGGTAGCCAAGATACCCCTAACTTTTAGGAGATAGCAAGATATCCCTAAGACCTTTTAGAGACACCAAATGTCTCTAATCTCTTTTCAAGTGATAGCCAAAATATCCTTGAAATCTTATAGGTGGTAGCTAAAATACCCCTAGCCTTTAGGTGATAGAACAAATATCCCTAAGCTCTTTTAGAAGTTATCAAATTTCTTCTAAGCAAATCAAATTCTTTCTAAAGATACCAAATATCTTTAGGAATCACTTTTAGAAGTTGTCAAAACACTTCTAATTGATCCAAAATCTTTCTAGAGATGCCAAACATCTCTAGAAGCCTCTTAGAAGCTATCTAAATACTTCTAACCAAGATAAATTCTTTCTAGAAATATCAAATGTCTCTAGAATTCTTCTTAGAAGTTACCAAAATACTTCTAATCCTATCAAACCCTCTCTAAAGATATCAAATGTCTTTAGAAACCTCTTTAGAAGTTGCCAAAATACTTCTAAACCCTCTTCCAAGAGTAATCTAAAACTCTTTCTTAAGGTGATATATAGAAATCTCTTTATCTTTGTAGATCTTGCCTAAATCCAAGTTTAGGCTTTCATAGATCTCTCTTTCTCTTTCAAATCATACCCTATTTGATTTGGAAGATCTTGTTTGGTCAACGCCAATATGTGTGGCGTACTTCTTTTCGTTCACCACACATATTGGGGGTCCTTTTGTTGACGAATATTTTCGCATCGATTCGACCCCGATCGAGCCCGACTAGACTCGATTGCGCTCGATCAACTCAATTGATCATCGTCGAGGTGAAATTAATTCGAATTAAGCCTCAATTTAATTAAATTAAGCCCAATTTAATTTAATTAAAATCAAATCAAACCAATTGAACCCCGTCGAGTGTCGTCGAGCCCAATTCGACGCATTTCGGCTCCGATTCAAGTTTAATTTCACAAAATTAACTTGATCGGAATCAATCGGACCCAAACCGACCCAAATCGGTTCGGGTCGAGTCCAATTCGAACTCAATTTCAAGCCCAATTGTTTGATTTAGGCTAAATCAAATACCTAAATCTGAAATCTAAATCAAGGGCTCAGATTTCTTGTGGAATTTTGCCCTAAATCCTTCATTCCACGTGTGAGAAGCCCGATTGGCTCCTTTGGGCGGCGGGACCTGCTGTCCTCGTGCTCTCCAAGAGCACGCAAGGGAGAGTTCGGCTCTCCCATTATTTTTGTTCGGCGCTTCCCAGACAGAGCGGAGAGGAGAGGGGAAGGGAGCCTTCGGCTCCTTGCTGGCGTGCGTCCCGACCAGAGAAAGAGGGAGATGGAGAGAGCCTCTCGGCTCTCTGTTTTGTTCGCCCATTCTAAGCAGAGCACGAGAGTTAGGGATCGGCGGAATCAGGAGCTCCAACGCGCGATCTCCTCCCCTGTTCGCGACCTCTAGATCGCGCAGAACCCGCGTCCGACTCCACCTGGACGGTCGGCCGGACCTCCTGAGAGCTTTGTCTCACTTACCTGCCGGATCTCTTGAAGCTGCCGACCTTCAGGTTCGGTCCAAAGCCCCGATTCAGTCCGGATTTGGGTTGGTGTGGCACTGCTTGTTGAAGAACGTCCCTACTCTCTTCCTTCTTCATCTCTGGCGACCTCGAGGCGAGTTAGAAGCTGTTGGAGACTTCCAAACAGCAAAGGAGAGCTTCAAAACCCTCCAAACAGCAGTTGGAAGCCTTCGAATCGCTTTGGACAGCAGCGGCGAGTTCCGGAACGGCTTGGACAGCGACTTTGGAGTTTGAAACGGAGCTTGGAGCGGACTTTGGACAACGATCCGGAGCTTGGATTGGAGCGCTAGGACAAACCGGGGAAGGTATACCTTTGAAACTTAGTGAAACCTAGGGTCCCCCCATGGCCAATTGTTGTGTGGTTGACGCCCCCAAGCCCTAGGTCCTTAGAAACTTCATTTTATGCTTCCCTAAAACCCTTCGTTGGCTGTCCTCTCCGCAAAACAGTGAAAACTTAGTGTTTTTCACTTGTTTGCTCTCTTGTGAGAGCCAAAGAGGCATGCCAATACGCGTAGGGGTGTTGGATTATTATCCAACACCCCCTAAATGCATGAAATAACATCATGTTGTTTTCCAACGCCTTCACCTACAACTAAACCATAGGATAGGTGATTACATTCGATTCAAGATCGAATGTCGAGGTGTAGAATTCTTCTCTAAATGTGGCATATTTGTTTGTCCTCTAGATTCCCACTTTATGACAAATTAGCACACATGTAGAAGTTTTGCATCGCCATGCTACTTGTGATTGTCCCCAAATTTGTTGGATGTTCAAATATGTGTTTCAATTATTTTGTCAAGTGGTGGGGTCTTTCATGAACATCTATGGTTTATGTTTTAAATCCCATAACGAAATGATTAATTGAAATCACCTCTGAAATCTCTCCGAATTTGGAGAGCCAAATCAAGTAAAATTTCAAATTAAATGCACTCATTCCTAGGTTTTCCTTAGACCATAGCAAAATGATCTTTAGGACCTATCCATGAGCATTCAAGTGGTGGTTTACTTGCATGCCTCTAGATTTTGTTAGATAACACCAAAAGTTGTCTTCCAAACCTCCTAGAAATCGTAGGAGTGAGTTATCCCCTCCAAATGAATCCAAAAATTCATTCAAATTATGGGGGAACTCTCTTTCCCATACGATTCTCATTCGTACATGATGTTTAGGGCCTCCTCAAGGCACCAAAACGTTAGATTGTATGAATTATGGCTCAACTTCGTAAACTTCCCCAAGCCTCAGGAAATCAATATTCCTTCCTCCAATTGAGTCCAAAACACTCATGGAGAAATGGGGAGTTCTCTTTTTCATGCACATCCCCTTCCAAGTTTGATGCTTAGAACTTCCTCAAAGTTCTAAGCTCTATGTTGCATGAGTTTCAACAAGTATAAAGAGCATGCTCCCAAGCATTCTTTTCCCTTCATGTGTGACATTTTGGAGCACCCTCAGAGCTCTAAATTATTCCCTCACATGAATCGTCAAGGGGTTTAGGACCAAATCCTAAGTCCAATCCTTTCTTTGTTAAGACATGAAATTAACAAATGAATCACCCTTTCCAATGTACAATCCATGGAGTGTTCTCGAAGCTCCAAGTGGTAGGGTACATGAATCAATGTAGCTTGGAACTAAATTCTAAGCTATACACCCTTTTGTTGGAACCCACAACCAACAAACAATCTCTTCCTTCAACCTCAAAGTTGTAGGAAGTTTATCAAATCAATTATTCGTTGGAACACAAACCAATGAATAATCCTCTAGACATAGGATTCAAATCCTAGTCTTTCTCATTTGCTTAGCCACTAATTAAGCAAATGAATTCCCCCTCTTTGGACACCAAACGTCCAAAGGAAATCCTTCAATTTGTAACCCTAAGTTGCATTTTGGATAATTCCTTTTCCTACAAGCCCAAATCGTAGGAAACCTCTAAATTTCTCTTCATTAGTCTAGCTTCAAATTAGGCAAATGAAATTATCCCCCTTTGAACATCAAATGTTCAAGGGCATTCATGAATGTGGAATCTCTAAATTGCACATTATTTCCTCTTTCTACCAAAACAAAAGTGTAGAAAATCTCTCCATTCACTTAGCCTAAATCAAATGAATGTGTGTCATTTCCTTTGAATACCAAATGCTCAAGGAAATTCCCCTAACTTGCAACCAAAAGTTGCACCTTCTCTTTTCCTTTCTACAACTCAACAATTGTATGAAAGTCTTGTTCACTCAACTCATGTTGTGTGAATCAATTTTATTTCAAATCATCTATTTGTTAAATCAAAATCAACAAATAGTTCAATGCAAAAATCTTTTATTTGTTGAACCAAACTCAACAAATAATTTCATATCAAGCAAAGGAATTAAATCCTAGCTTCTTTTATTCTCTTAACCCAAATCAAGTGAATGAGTTCCTCTCTTTGGACACCCAAAAGTTCAAAGAATCCTTGATGTGTAGGCCAAATCTACACATCATCTTCTTATGTTTGCTTAACCCAAACTTAGCAAACTGAATACCCATCATTGAACACAAAAGTTCAATGATAATCCCTCTTAATTTGTAACCTCAAAGTTACAAATCTCTCTCTCACTTATTGAACCAAATTCGATAAGTGATTCAACTTTATTTGCTTAATCCAAATTAAGCAAATGAAGCCCAACTCCTTGAATACAACAATTCAAGAAGAGATCTTTTTGATTCGTAGTCTCAAAGCTACTAATCCTCCCTTACTTTTATAGGTTTCAAAAGCCTTAAAAGATGTTGTGCCTTAGCCCAAAAGTTATAGGTTCTCTCTCCTTCAACTCCAAAGTTGTAGGAGATTTCCCCTCTTTAGCTCCAAAAGCTAGAGAAAGTTTTCCTACATTTAGCCCAAAAGCTAAATGTTGAATTCCTTTCTCCCCTTTGCTCCAAAAGCTAAGGAAAATTCCTCAACATGTAGCCCAAAGCTACATGTTGGATACTCTTCTTAGACCTAAAATCTAAGTAATTTCCTCCGTTCAACCCAAACTGAGCGATCTTTCCTATGACATTTAAAATGCTAAACTCATAGATGTCCTTAGGAATTATCCTTTATGTTGAAGTTCATCCTACCATATTGGATGGATTTCACCAAGTCCTAAGTGAAACCCCTTAGGCAAGTCTATCTTACCCTATTGGATAGACATTTCTCTTATCCAAACACTAAGAGAACTCCAAAAACACCTAAAAATTATTTAGGTTCCCTTTTGATACAATGATCAAGCATCTCCCCCAAAAGGCGGGATGTCTACACCATTGTATCTTAGGATTCATAAGTAACAGGTTTGCCCAAAAGCAAGCATGTGGTTACTTTATGGGTTCTTCATAACCCTCCTAAATATGAAACATTTAAAAATCAAATAAAATCTTTAAGTCACAAACAACTTAAAGTGAAATCACCCTTGGATAAAGATTAAACATCTTCATTCCAAAGTAAAATCAAAGACCCTTAGTGTGACATGCTACACAAGCCTCACACACTTAGGTGCACAGCCCCTTAGGCATGCTAGGATTAGGATTTTTCTTTCTGTGCGCATGTGATTGATGTTGTGGATTGATTGCCCTTGGATTGTCTGCGTATGGGCACTTGCCCTTAAGTGGTTAGTATAGAGATATAAATGCTTTTCTGTGCAGGTGGCCATATCTAAAAGTGGGGGGCGCTCATAAATAATAATAAACTGCTTGCATGACAGGTACTGCTTAAACCCCCCCCAAAGATGTGGCCAATAGGGTAGAAGCAGGGGCCTAGTGCTTAGCACTCTAAGTGCTAGGCCAATTTTGAGATGATCATATTCTTGCTATATAAACTACCTCCTAACTCTGTTTTGCAGATTTGAGTCTTTTTTTTTATCATGTATTTGGTAGAAATAGGATGTAAAACTTGTGGGGGTTTGGAGCAAAGGAAGGGAGCAAAGAAGATGAAGCCTAAAGAACTTTTGTAAAGCTTGAAGGCCCCACAAGTAGAGTCTGTAAATGTTAACTGGGTTGTATAATGGCAGGCAACTCAGCTGCCAAACATGTTTGTAATAACTGGGACATTATTTACATTTCTGTCTTTATTTATATACAAAAGCATGTGTTGAAGTGTTTACTGAGTGCGCAATAGAAAAAAAAAAGCATGTTTTTCTTAGATTTCTTCTCTTGTTTTTGTGGGTGTGGCCTGGACTTGATTACGTTAGGCTCTTAGGATAAAAACTAAATTTTTTACCCCTTAACATGTAAGCAACCTGATAATAAAATCAAATTAGGCTCCATGTCTTTCAAGTAAAAAAAATAAATTGCATGGCTCCCTTCAAGGAGCCAAGTTTTTAAAATTGAAAATAATCATGCATAGCCCAAACATGTTGCATGTAGAATGCCTCAACTTAAGGATTAGATAACAAAAAAAAATCTTTTCTTTATGAGTCAACATTTTGCATACCATACATACTAAGGCATCTTGGCCTCAAAGCCAAGTTGTAAGACCTATCTTCTAAATAAAAACAACCCTACCACTCTACATTTGCATTGAGACCGGACAACATGGTTTTAAAAGCGATTAGGAGGGTTAGCTGGTAGTCCCTTCCAGGCGGGACAATAAATCCAGAGGTCGGGCGGGCTATGCCTCTTGTGAGGTGTAGCTTGTAAGTCCCTCTTTGCACTCGTTAGATCTAGGTTCGAGGCACTACCTATCGGTAGTCCTCACCTTAGTCTTAGGGTCAGAGGCACGGGTTGATTCCAAATCACCCTATAAGCCCTCAACTTTCGGGCAATTCCTCCAACAAGTGTTGTTGGGATGTAAGCCCCAATCTTCTAATAAAATATCAACTTAACCAAAATTAGGTTGCTAAAACGTAAAGCCCAATATAGGATAGTACGAGCACCTCTGAGTTTCCCTCAGAATCAAGTGCTCCTACTTCACCTTCTCTTGGACTTCACTCTAAAAATCTGATTCTAAGTTGATCAAAGCTCTTCATTGGAATTCCTAAGGGCTAAAACCTTTAACCAAGACTTTCATAGATTTTAAAACAACGAAAATCAATTTTAGCCAATATTTAAATGACTTCAAAAGCAAGAAAACCATTAGTTTAATCAAAAGTGTTCCCAAATCAAACTTGGGATGTAATTAACCATGCCCCTATGGGATGTCTGTACCCCAGAAATAAATAAACCCCACTCAACCAAACATCGAGTGGGGGAATCTCTGTTAAATAATTGTAAATTTTATTATTAAACCCATAAGAAAATGGTATTTTTACCCTCCGGGGTAATATATCGTATTCTTATGCCGTGCCCGATTATAAAATATGCAATCCGTTTGAGGACACAAAAATTCTCCAACATTAATCCTAACTAGTTTTTTATCAAAATATCCTTATAAATTTTTTTTCTATTTTAAACATGTTTAGCCTATTTCCCAATAGCTTTGAAACATGTTGTACTTACTTTCCAACAGAGCATTTGAAATTCAAGGCAAAACCTAGCAACACAAATGGAGAGAAATAATAAATATATTTTCTACTTATATTATAGAATATAATTTCATATGGTTGTTTGAGCGTCAAGCATGAGCCTAAATCAGGTCCAGATCAGTTCATCTTGCATGATGATCAACTCACGATCAAGATAATATCCTCAGCTGTGCAAAAGCACAAATGGGTCATCTGTGCTTTTAGATTAAAATGAAAGAGCTGCAGAAAAAGCACGGGTGATTCTTCCGAGTCTCAGATCCTCTCATTCATACACGTACATTCATGCATGATCTGGTCTCCAAATTGCTTTAGCTATAATCTAAAATTATTGTTGCTTTAAGAGAATATATAATTGGAATCAGCCATGCCCACCGCCCAGCCAGGCTCAGCATTTCTGTTTTGATTATGGAATCTCTACGAGTTTTATCATTTGAAACTTAGTTTGCTACTTTAAACCCCCTAAGGTATTGAGTGTCCTATCCAGAATTGCAGTAAATATGACATGAAGCATAAGATGATCTTAAATATGTTCAGCTTTTGATAACCACACAGATGGAAAAAGTAAGAGTTAACCTCTTCAAAGCAGCATTAAGATCACTCTCCTGCTTATAGTTGAATGCATCGTCAAACCCAAACTTGTCTTTCAGTAGATTTACCTGAACAAGCAACATAGATGACGGACTTACATTACAGTCTCTACTTGGAGTTTCTCAAAAAGAGAATTACTGATCAAAAGTGCTTACTCATGAAGAAATCACCACAATCAAATTGATAATCGCAAGAGAAAAGAATAATACTAAGAATATCACAGTTAACTGATAATAGACGCCATTTCATTAAAAAAAAAAACATAAACTACAACAAATGATGCTTTTGAAGGATTGTGGGACCTACAAGTCATCCAATCTTGATAAGGATCCTTAAGTACACAAATTAAGGATTCTAATAGAGGGTCGTGAGCCTCCTCTCCCTATTTTACCCGTCAACCCCTCTTGGGAACTTTTTTATTCTTTTCTTATAAATGGCTTTATTTATTTTCATTGTAAGCATTTTGAAAAATTCTATATATATTTCCATACTTTGATTCATACTTTGTATAGAATCAGGTAATAAAACTCAAAATAATTTTTTCTATTTTTCTACTTTTTTTACAGATGCAAACTACAATTCAACAAAGATTAGTAGCTTAACAAAATGATATAATTAGTTCATCATTGTGCAAGGAAATGAGGTCATTTTCTCGCTAGCTATTTACATTTAAAGGAAAACTTCTGGATTCATTACAAATTAACCTCAAATCAAGCCCAATCAAATGAGTAAGAAGCTGAATCATATGAGTTTGTTTAACTCAATAAGAAGACATGAGATCATTTCCTAAAATAGGTATTTATCATATTTAAGAAAGAACTTTCAGATATTAATAGATTCTTAAAAAACATTATTCTTAAATGCATTGCTGCGCATTTTACCCAAATGCTGAAATCATACTCCATCAAGTTATGAGCAATCGAAATATTAATTTGTTACCATTGTTTCACATGGAAGCTAATATTTCTTCTACTGATTTAACAAGATAACCAACTAGAAACAAGAATATTTTATCAGTTGTAGGATACCTTTTCATCAGACCCGGCACTTCCAACCACATAACAGCCCATTAGCTTGGCAAATTGTCCAACAAGCTGGCCAACAGCTCCCGAAGCAGCTGATATGAACACATACTCTCCTTTCTTAGGCTTGCATATCTCAAAAAATCCAATGTAAGCTGTAAAACCTGGCATTCCTGCAAATAAAAAATTACAATAATTTATGTTGTGGAAATCCGAAAATTTTCCTAAATCAGATATCAGCGCCATTATCTTCATAAGAAAAATATATAATAAATAAATAATGAGGACAAATTCCTTGGGTGCAGTGATACAAGAAGTTCAACCACAAAACAATCCTATTTACATATTTGCCAATTAATAAAGTTCAGAATCATGTGGGTAAGAAAGAAACAACTTTAGCATCAGCTGAAAGAATGGCATAATTAAATATAACAGGTTTGATGCATTAGTGCACAACCAAAATTACTAAAGAATTTCGGGTGATAAATGTAAAAGGGAGCATGTATTTCTACAAACCAAAGGTGGACTAGATAATCGGATTACAAATATCCTATAAAACATAAAATACCTGAGTATTACACAGAAAAAAATAATTTATATAAATAGTTTTCTTCAAGGTGGGCAAATTTCCACAATGTGAACACAAGCCACGAGTTCCTTTCATGGAACAGGCTATCGTCAATGCATGGGCATGCTAGGAAAAAGTGCGAGCTTGAGAGCAATAACAAACAAGTTAGAGGGAATAAATAGCATAGATAAATAAAATTAAAAAATAAAAACAAGAGAAAGATCTACGTGGTTTGCCAAAGTTCTCCCACGAGGTTTGACTCAGCGTCCCAACCTTATCAGGTGATGCTTTTGGCAGCTCAAAGGACGGTTTTCTTTTCCGTTGGCTTTACCCATCAAGTTAGTCATCAGCCTGCTGAAACAAGTAACCTGATTTGTAATCCATCGTTGTGCTATTGCGGTTCCTACTTCCCAAACCCGTTGAGTCTCCTTTGATATGTCAGGACTTACGTCTAGTCTAGCCAAAAAGTTCACCAAAATTTTCATGCCCTCCAATCTTATAGTGGAATCCAAATATGCAATATTGAAAGATTTGTTTTGGGCACTTAAAGGAAATTCATCAGCCTTCTCTCAGTCTGTTTAAAGAATATCAAGAGTTTCATTTACTTTAGATGAATCTTTTGAAGTCGAAGGAGTTGATGCAGTTTATTCTAATCATCTTCACTGTCATTAGGATTTTTGTTTCATACATCTAAGAGTCTTTATCATGTATTTTATTTTTAAAAAACATTTGTATAGTGAGCACTTTATGCATAATGTGAACTTTAATGCACCATGTAGTGAGGCATTTTCTTCTTGTGAGGCAAGTCAAAACCCTCAAGGCATTTTAAGAGTAATCCTAAAACTCAATAAAAAGAAACATCATAAAAATTTGAGCTCAGTTTTCTCCCAACAAAGCTTTTGATGATAATACAAAAGTGTCAAAGTAATATCATAAAAAGTCATACAAGTATTCAATAATAAGAAAAAAGTCTAAGATAAATAATAAATAAATTAATAAAAAGTTTGAAATAAATATGTAAATATGTCCTAAAATAAAATAATTTTGTATTAGGGCTCCGAGTTCAAAAGTATTTCCCACTCAATATTTAGGACTCTAATAGAATCATCATATAGTTTATTATTTTCTTGCCTACCTAATCGTTCTTGCATCAACATGCTCTCAATCTTCGCCATCATATTCTTCCTCCATAATCAATAAAACCAAATTGAAAATTATTTAAAAAGAATGACTATATTAATTATTTATAATTTCTATTAAATAAAGTTTTATAGTAATATTTATTATCTCTTTATTATCGACTTTTGATGTTCTCATTCTTTTCTCCATCAAAAAATTCAAAATTAAGATCTTCGTCTTATAAGATTGAGAGGATTGAGGCACACCTCATTACACCCCTAAAATGGAGGATTGAGGGGTTTTAGCTTATTGATGTAGTTTCCATGTAAAACCCTAAAATGGAGGACTGAGGCACACCTCATTACACCCCTCAAGACATGCCAAACACTTGTGTCAATGCTCTTTATCCCAGAGTGAGGTGTAAGCCTCAAGGTGCTTTACATATGCCTCACCAAACACAATTTTAAACAATGATGTATTTACCACAAGAGCTAAACCAACCTTCATTCCTCCTATTCTCTCTCCTCATGAAGTTGTTGCTTCCCTCTTTATTAATAGAAAATATAAAAAATGAGTTGTGCTTCAAGTGATATTTGTAACCCACATGCAACACTTCAAGTCCCCACCACAATTACTTGATTATCCTTCCTCAAGCCCTTGATCGACTACCTCCTCTCTATGGCCTCTCCTGCCTTCCAAGAATCTTAACTCATCACAACTCTCACTTACATCCCACCTTTTCCTTCAATGACAAACCAAGATTTAACAACCCAGAGTTAAACCACTTTTTGATCTAGGACGGTCAAACTGAATGACCCAACCTATGTTGCACCGATACACCTATTTATAAAGGCGTGCTGTATCCGATACACCGACGATACGGCAACGATACATGTCGGATACGGCTTTGTCATATCCAACTGAAATACTATTTAATTTCAAAAGGACACACGTATCCGATACGCGTGTCCATTGAAAAAAAAAAACCCATCATATTTACTTCCACGGTGCGAGCGAGGTTATCTCATTTACGAGATGGATTTGAGTCTCTTGATGATATGAGAATATTAGAAATTGTTTATCTTTCATTTTATGAGCCTGAATTAGAAGCTAAGATATTTATTGAAGATGATATAGAAGTTCAAAGACAAACTACTGAAGAAGCTAATCATATCATTCCTTCTATTGAATAGTTGAAACTTCATATGCTAGACAATTTATATTTATGCTTTTGTTGTTGTACTAGACATTTAATGCTTACTTTTATTTTGATATTATAAACTCAAGGCTACAAATGATGTTACTTTCATTTTTTTTATATAATTTCAAATACTATGCTTTGATTGCTTTCTTAATTTTTATGTATGATTTATAAATTATGATGTCGTGTCCGCACCGTACCCGTATCCTGTATTTTTAAGAATTGACGTGTCCCTATCCATATCGTGTCGTATTCGTGTCTCCGTATCCGTATCGGTGCAACATAGGACCCAACTCAATTGCCTTCTCACTTCCTTATATCCTTCTTAACATTGAATCGATGTATTCAGGTGAAGGGGGCCTATGAGAGTCAACTAAGCAAGAAAGGGAGAGCAATGAGAGCAAAGAGCTAGAGAAGACAGAGAGTTGGTGAGTGCCTAGGTAGGCGCATGCGATGGAGGGATCCCAAGCATGATGGGGTTGTCGATTGGGTGAGTCAAGAGATTACGATAGCCTGGGTTTTAGCTTTTGCTTCAAGGACTTGAATCAAGTAGTGAGAAGGAAGACACCACTAGGGTTTCACAGGAACAATTTTTCTTCCACTTCTTTATTAGCATAAGGTAAGACTCCAATCTACTTTTCTTCCTTAGGTGTAATGGCTACTCATGATTTGTTATTATGGTTGAGATTAAGTTCTCATGTGAAAGCAAATCTTTATATATTTTAATTCTAAAAATTTTAAATGTTGCTCTGCAATAATATTTGAAATGTACGGATATTGTATTTTGATTTTCATTCTAACTATATAAGATTAGAGAGATCCGCCTTAGATGATTTGGTCACATAAAACGTCAGTTTTTCGATGATCCGGTTAGGAGAGTAGATGTATTATATTTGGTCTATATTAAAAAAGGTAGATGGTAGACCTAAAAAGAGTTGGTTAGAAAGCATTAAAAATGACATTTTTATTAGATTTAAATAAGAATTTGACTTTTAATAGGGCACAATGAAGAAAAAAGATTCATGTAGCCGAACCTATATAGTGGGATAAAAGCTTTATGTTGTTGCTTTTGTTAATTTTCCTTCAAACTATATAACAAGATAAATCTAACATAATATTTTCTTAGTTTATATTTACAATAAAATCATCATGATTTGGTAGTTAACTCTAAGATATTTTCTCAAATGATTATGTTACTAATAATCTCAAAGGAATATCTAGTATTATTAGAATATATGCTACAATATAGTAATTATAAATTATATGAAATTATTATAAATATTATAATACATTAGCATACTCCATTATGCAATTAAAATAATAAAGGAACTTAATGAGAATTGAATTTTATAAGGTTATTTAATTTTCATCAAGTTATTTAAAATCATTGTTATTGGAATATGTTCAAAGTGGTTGTATTGACCATTTAATGCTTCGAATGCTCTAATATGTTCAAAGTGGTTGTACTACATTATGCTTTTTGTTGATGATATTCTTCTTGTTGATAAGACTAGAGAGGGAGTTAAAGGTAAATTTGAATTATAGAGGTCAACCTTAGAGTCTAAAGACTTTTGTTTGAGTAGATCTAAAACTAAATATATGGAGTATAATTATAGTAATAATAGATCAGTTGAAGGATTGTGATTTTGGGCCATCAAGTCATTAATAAGAGTCACATTTTTAGATATATTGGGTCTATTGTTCATAATGATGGTGAAATAGATGGATGTATTATTAGTTGAATTCAAGTTAGATGGTTGAGGTGAAGAAATGCATCAGGCTTGTTGCGTGATATAAAAGTTCCTCTCAAACTTAAGGAAAAATTCTATAAGATGTTAATGAGACCTACAATGCTTTTGTGGTGTAGAATGTTGGCCATTAAACGATGATGTAGGCAAAGGGAGGGGGGGGGGGGGGTTCAAAACAAGTTGGGTTATAATTTTTTTGAGTTTTTTTCTCTACTAAAAATCACTTTCCCACTATAAGCAGCTCATAATTTGGAGATTTATTAGGTTCATTCCCCCCATTTGTCACCCCTTTGGTTTCCCCACCTAGCTCTTCTTCTCATGGATGATTCCTCCCCCTTTTTATTGTCTGTTTCGACTCCCCTGGCTGTTGTTCCGTCTCCTGTGCTGCCCCTTCGGTTTCCTACATGTGCTGGTCCCGTGGCTGCTTTACCTCCCTTTGCTGGGTGCTGGTTTCGGTCCCTTGTGTTGCCCCTTCGGTTTCTCCCCAAGTGCTGGTCGCGTGGCTACTTTACCCGGTTTTCTGTGTTTCCTTTTCAGGTGCTGAATCTGGAATAAATTCAAGTTTTTTTATGGTTGTTTAGGAGCTATTTTGGAATGAATGCAGGTCCCCTTTTGTGACTTTTCAAGTGCTGTTTTGAGCTGAATTTTAGCCTTCCATCTACTTGAATTTAATGGGTTTAATGGGAGATAATTGGACTATTTGGCTGTCAGCTTTTCTCCTATAAATATAAGGTGTTTGGGTAGAGAAAAAAGGATGAAATAATCAAATTTTTTTAGATGAAACCTGAGGGGTTTTTCTTGGAAAATCTTGAGAGCTTGTTCCACTTCTTTTCTCTCCTCTTATAGGAAAGCTTGCGAGCTTGTTCTCTTTCGTCTCGGCCTCTTATCTATTTATTCTCTCTGCATGTGACCACTCCAATTGTATCCTTCTTCTCAATCCAAGAAAGCTCCTTTAGGGTTGTTTGTGTTCATGTTTGTAAGTGTCAAAAGTTGTAAGTGTCTTTCTATTATAAAACTAAAGTTGCATTTTATTTTAAATGTCTTATTTTGTTTATTTTTGAGAATTTGGTGTCTTTTTCTATTTCCTAGGAAGCGTTTGTTTTTGCTTGCAAAAATTTGGGTCTTTTTCAAAATTTTGCTTGCATCAAACGAGAAGCATAATATTAAGCTAAATATTGCAAAGATGAGAATGCTCAGGTGGATGAGTGGTTTACTCTTATAGACGAGATACGAAATGAGCATATACCTGAAAAGGTTCAAGTAGCTCTAGTGAAGATAAGATTAGAGAGAGTCACCTTAGATTGTTTGGTCACATAAAACGACAGCCTTCTGATGACCCGTTTAGAAAAGTGGATGTATTAGATTTGACTTATGTTAAAAGATAGAGATAGATCTAAAAAGGCTTGATTAGAAAATATTAGAAATGACATTTCTTTATTAGATTTAGATGAGATTTTGACAATGGAGAAAAAAGATTCATGCAGCCGACCCCACATAGTGAGATAAAGGCTTCTTGTTGCGGTTGTTGTAAGTTTTATGGAGCACCAAGTTGGATCAAATTCATGAGCAATAAGCAAAACTAGCTTCTTGTGGTCAGTGAAAAATAATAAAATCTTTACTAGTAAAGGGATAAATGTATTGTTCTTTGTTAGATGCATTTTCCCTTGATATTTATTATAAGCTTCATTTGTTTTATTATAAAATATTTTATTCATCCATATTCCATAATGATTCTTGTGTTTATATTGATATGATACGATATTTAGTTTCATACCATGTTAAATTGTTGCATTTTCAATAAATTTTATGTGCATTGTTTTGATTGATGAGAAAAAAATCTTACTCAAACAAATTATGGACTATGTTGATGATTAACAAATCATAATGATTATAGAATCTTCATAATTGCAGATTGCTTAAAATACAACATTTAGATTATGCATGGTTGTATGTAATGAAGCAAAGTATTGTTAGCAGAACCCTTTTGTGATTGGGTAGGAAAGCCAATGGATCCTCAAAGTGACATATTTTTCAAAATTTGTTGAATTTCTATTGGTCAGTGAAAACCTTCTTGGTTCAAAATATCTTAGTAGACCAACTTGTTGGAAATTAAACTTAATTTGGCCCACTATTATTTGGGCTTTTTGAATGAAGCCCATAATCTAGAGAAATCTATTAAAGAAGACTCTAGAAATCTATTGAAAAGTAATATGCATTTAATGTCATGAGAATACTCTAGAATAGACATTTAATGTCATTTATGATAGATACTCTCAGAGAGTCTTTTGTAGCCATTAGATTGAAATGTGTTGGCATAATCTTAAGGTGTAAACTACTATAAATAGTGGTGGTGTCTTTGAGTTTGTATGAAGTCACAAAGTGAGAAATAAAATTTCATAGTTTCCTTCTTTGTTCTCTTTTGTCTTCTCTTGCTCCAAAAGCATTTTTTCAACAAAGTGGTATCAGAGCCAAGTTCCTTTCTAGAGATGGCGAATGGAGGTATGGCTTCCTTCCAAGTTCCATTGCTCAAGACGGTAGATTTTGATAATTGGAGTATAAAGATGAAGGCACTTCTCGGAGCGCATGACGTTTGGGAGATTGTAGAGAAAGGCTACGATGAGCAAGCGACGAGTCCGCTCTATCCTATAACACAAAAGGATAGTTTAAGGGATTCAAGAAAGAGAGACAAAAAGGCTCTCTTCCTCATCTATCAAGCGTTAGATGACGATGGATTTGAGAAAATATCAAGTGCTACATCAGCCAAACAAGCGTGGGAGAAGCTCCAAGTTTCGTACAAGGGAGAAGAGAAGGTTAAAAAGGTACGTCTTCAAACCTTAAGAAGACAATTTGATGTCTTGCAAATGAAAGAAGGCGAGACGGTTTCCGATTATTTTTCAAGAGTTCTTTCCATTTCTAATCAACTAAAAAGAAATGGTGAGAAACTAGAAGATGTGACTATCATTGAGAAGATTCTTCGATCGCTAGAATCAAGATTTGAAAGTGTCACAACTGTCATCGAGGAAACGAAAGATCTACAAGAGATGACAATAGAGCAACTTTGGGTTCGTGCAAGCCTATGAAGAAAGAAAGAAGATGAATGAAGGGATTACCGAACAACTCCTCAAGCTAGATCTCAAATCAGTCAAGAAAGATGAAAGATTGAATCAACAGCTATAAAAGCTATCGTGGAAGAGGTCGTGGACAAGGGCGAGGTCGTGCAACTGACAAGAAAAGGAATTCAGCAACAACAATCAAGAAAGAGAAGAGCATTCAACAAGAGGGCGTGGAAAGAGGACGCTCAAACTCAAGGTACGAGAAATCTCAAGTTAAGTGCTACAATTGTAATAAATTTGGGCATTATGCTAAAGAATGTAGAGCACCTAAAAGTATAAGTCAATGAAAGAGCCAACTACATAGAAGAAGAAAGAAAAGAAGACGGCACATTATTGTTAGCCTACAAAGATAATGAAAGATGTGAAGATGGAACATGGTATCTAGACACTGGAGCAAGTAATCACATGTGCGGAAAAAGAAGCATGTTCATGGAGCTTGATGAATCGTGTGGGCGGCAATGTCTCTTTCGGAGATAACTCAAAAATAGAAGTAAAAGGCAAAGGTAATATCCTTATTCGCTTGAAGAATGGGAAGCATCAATTTATTTCCAATGTATATTTGTGCCAAATATGAAGAGTAATATTTTAAGCGTGGGCAACTTTTGGAGAAAGGATATGATATTCATTTACAAAATAATTATCTTTTCTTAAAAGATAATATTGGTACTTTAATTGCGAAAGTGCCAATGTCAAGAAATAGAATGTTTTTGCTAAACATTCAAAATGATGTTGCCAAGTGCCTCAAAGCTTGTTATAAAGATGTCTCTTGGCTATGGCATCTACGATTTGGTCATCTCAACTTTGGAGGACTGGAGCTGCTTTCAAAGAAAGAGATGGTGCGAGGTCTCCCTTGCATCAAGCACCCCGATCAAATGTGTGAAGCATGTCTACTTGGGAAGCATTTCAGGAAAAGCTTTCCAAGAGAATCAAGTTCCAGAGCTCAAAAGCCATTGGAGCTCATACATACAGATGTTTGTGGACCAATAAAGCCATGCTCACTCGGTAAGAGCAACTACTTTCTTCTCTTCATTGATGATGATTTCTCACGAAAAACATGGGTGTACTTTTTGAAGCAAAAATCAGAGGTGTTCGGCATATTCAAGAAATTCAAGGCAGCCGTCGAGAAAGAAAGTGGACTCAAGATCAAGGCTATGCGATCAGATCGAGGAGGAGAGTTCACTTCAAAAGAATTTCAAGAATTCTGTGATGCCAATGGGATACGACGATCTCTAACTGTTCCAGGATCCCCTCAACAAAATGGAGTAGCAGAAAGGAAGAACAGAACCATCCTTGACATGGCGAGGAGTATGCTCAAAAGCAAGAAGCTGCCGAAGGAATTTTGGGCAGAAGCGGTCTCCTGTGCAGTTTATTTGACCAACCGTTCACCAACAAGAAGTGTGTGGGGTATGACTCCACAAGAAGCATGGAGTGGAAGAAAGCCCGGCATCTCCCACTTAAAAGTGTTTGGAAGTTTAGCTCATGTGCATGTACCTGATATGAAAAGAAAGAGTAAGTTAGATGATAAAAGTGAGAAGTTCATCTTCATCGGCTACGACAACAACTCAAAAGGATACAAGCTATACAATCCAAATATTAGAAAGACAATTGTCAGCCGAGATGTTATATTCGATGAAGAAGGAGAATGGGACTGGGGATCATATGAGAAAGATTACAAATATGAAGATGAAGATACGGAGCAACCAAGGATGGAGCAAGCAAGAGAGGAGCCTACTACTCCAACAGCAACACCAACTACAGATTATCAAGAAAGCTCGAGTGAAGAATACCGAAATTCAGGAGCTTAAGAGACATATATGAGGTAACAGAGAATCATGAAAATCTTACACTCTTTTGCCTCTTTGCAGAATGTGAGCCCATGAATTTTCAAGAAGCCATACAAAATAAGGAGTGGAAGGATGCTATGGAAGAAGAAATTAAGGCCATCGAGAAGAATGACACATGGGAGCTTGCATCACTTCCTTACGGACACAAGGCAATTGGCGTGAAATGGGTGTACAAAGCAAAGAAGAATGCTAAAGGAGAAATTGAAAGATACAAGGCAAGACTAGTGGCCAAAGGCTATAGTCAAAGAGCCGGCGTCGACTATGATGAGGTATTTGCTCCTGTTGCTCGCTTAGAAAGAAACAATTAGTAATCATCTCATTGGCAGCTCAAAATAAATGGAAGATACATCAAATGGATGTAAAATCAGCCTTCTTGAATGGAGTTCTTGAAGAAGAAGTATATATTCAACAACCTCCAGGATACGAAGTCAAAGGAAAGAAGACAAAGTTCTCAAACTAAAGAAGGCGCTCTATGGGTTGAAGTGTTTGGTAGAGAAAAAAGGATGAAATAATCAAATTTTTTTAGATGAAAACCTGAGGGGTTTTTCTGTGAAAATCTTGAGAGCTTGTTCCACTTCTTTTCTCTCCTCTTATAGGAAAGCTTGCGAGCTTGTTCTCTTCGTCTCGCCTCTTATCTATTTATTCTCTCTGCAGTGACCACTCCATTGTATCCTTCTTCCAATCCAAGAAGCTCCTTTAGGTTGTTTGTGTTCATGTTTGTAAGTGTCAAAAGTTGTAAGTGTCTTTCTATTATAAAACTAAAGTTGCATTTTATTTTAAATGTCTATTTTGTTTATTTTTGAGAATTGGTGTCTTTTTCTATTTCCTAGGAAGCGTTTGTTTTTGCTTGCAAAAATTTGGGTCTTTTTCAAAATTTTGCTTGCATCAAACGAGAAGCATAAATTTAAGCTAAATATTGCAAAGAGAGAAGCTCAGGGGATGAGTGGTTTACTCTTATAGACGAGATACGAAATGAGCATATACCTGAAAAGGTTCAAGTAGCTCTAGTGGAAGATAAAGATTAAGAGAGTCACCTTAGATTGTTTGGTCACATAAAACGACAGCCTTCTGATGACCCGTTTAGAAAAGTGGATGTATTAGATTGACTTATGTTAAAAGATAGAGATAGATCTAAAAAGGCTTGATTAGAAAATATTAGAAATGACATTTCTTTTATTAGATTTAGATGAGATTTTGACAATGGAGAAAAAAGATTCATGCAGCCGACCCCACATAGTGAGATAAAGGCTTCTTGTGCGGTTGTTGTAAGTTTTATGGAGCACCCAAGTTGGATCAAATTCATGAGCAATAAGCAAAACTACTTCTTGTGTCAGTGAAAAATAATAAAATCTTTACTAGTAAAGGGATAAATGTATTGTTCTTTGTTAGATGCATTTCCCTTGATATTTTTATAAAGCTTCATTTTGTTTATTATAAAATATTTTATTCATCCATATTCCAAAATGATCTGTGTTTATATTGATATGATACGATATTTAGTTTCATACCATGTTAAATTGTTGCATTTCAATAAATTTTATGTGCATGTTTGGATTGATGAGAAAAAAATCTTACTCAAACAAATTATGGACATGTTGATGATTAACAATAATCAATGATTATAGAATCTTCATATTGCAGATTGCTTAAATACAACATTTAGATTATGCATGGTTGTATGTAATGAAGCAAAGATTGTTAGCAGAACCCTTTTGTGATTGGGTAGGAAAGCCAATGGATCCTCAAAGTGACTATTTTTTCAAAATTTGTTGAATTTTCATTGGTCAGTGAAAACTTCTTGGTTCAAAAATATCTTAGTAACCAACTTGTTGAAATTAAACTTAATTTGGCCCACTATTTGGGCTTTTTGAATGAAGCCCATAATCTAGAGAAATCTATTAAAGAAGACTCTAGAAATCTATTGAAAAGTAATATGCATTTAATGTCATGAGAATACCTAGAATAGACATTTAATGTCATTTATGATAGAATACTCTAGAGGTCTTTTGTAGCCATTGATTGAAATGTGTTGGCATAATCTTAACGGTGTAAAACTACATAAAATAGTGGTGGTGTCTTTGAGTTTGTATGAAGTCACAAAGTGAGAAATAAAATTCATAGTTTCCTTCTCTTGTTCTCTTTTGTCTTCTCTTGCTCCAAAAGCATTTTTTCAACAAAGTGGTATCAGAGCCAAGTTCCTTTCTAGAGATGGCGAATGGGGATATGGCTTCCTTCCAAGTTCCATTGCTCAAGACGGTAGATTATAATAATTGGAGTATAAAGATGAAGCACTTCTCGGAGCGCATGACGTTTGGGAGATTGTAGAGAAAGGCTACGATGAGCCAAGCGACGAGTCCGCTCTATCCTATAACACAAAAGGATAGTTTAAGGGATTCAAGAAAGAGAGACAAAAGGCTCTCTTCCTCATCTATCAAGCGTTAGATGACATGGATTTGAGAAAATATCAAGGCTACATCAGCCAAACAAGCGTGGGAAAAGCTCCAAGTTTCGTACAAGGGAGAAGAGAAGGTTAAAAAGGTACGTCTTCAAACCTTAAGAAGACATTTTGATGTCTTGCAAATGAAAGAAGCGAGACGGTTTCCGATTATTTTTCAAGAGTTCTTTCCATTTCTAATCAACTAAAAAGAATGAGATTGAATAGTTGAAACTTCATATGCTAGACAATTTATATTTATGCTTTTGTTGTTGTACTAGACATTTAATGCTTACTTTTATTTTGATATTATAAACTCAAGGCTACAAATGATGTTACTTTCATTTTTTTTATATAATTTCAAATACTATGCTTTGATTGCTTTCTTAATTTTTATGTATGATTTATAAATTATGATGTCGTGTCCGCACCGTACCCGTATCCTGTATTTTTAAGAATTGACGTGTCCCTATCCATATCGTGTCGTATTCGTGTCTCCGTATCCGTATCGGTGCAACATAGGACCCAACTCAATTGCCTTCTCACTTCCTTATATCCTTCTTAACATTGAATCGATGTATTCAGGTGAAGGGGGCCTATGAGAGTCAACTAAGCAAGAAAGGGAGAGCAATGAGAGCAAAGAGCTAGAGAAGACAGAGAGTTGGTGAGTGCCTAGGTAGGCGCATGCGATGGAGGGATCCCAAGCATGATGGGGTTGTCGATTGGGTGAGTCAAGAGATTACGATAGCCTGGGTTTTAGCTTTTGCTTCAAGGACTTGAATCAAGTAGTGGGAAGGAAGACACCACTAGGGTTTCACAGGAACAATTTTTCTTCCACTTCTTTATTAGCATAAGGTAAGACTCCAATCTACTTTTCTTCCTTAGGTGTAATGGCTACTCATGATTTGTTATTATGGTTGAGATTAAGTTCTCATGTGAAAGCAAATCTTTATATATTTTAATTCTAAAAATTTTAAATGTTGCTCTGCAATAATATTTGAAATGTACGGATATTGTATTTTGATTTTCATTCTAACTATATAAGATTAGAGAGATCCGCCTTAGATGATTTGGTCACATAAAACGTCAGTTTTTCGATGATCCGGTTAGGAGAGTAGATGTATTATATTTGGTCTATATTAAAAAAGGTAGATGGTAGACCTAAAAAGAGTTGGTTAGAAAGCATTAAAAATGACATTTTTATTAGATTTAAATAAGAATTTGACTTTTAATAGGGCACAATGAAGAAAAAAGATTCATGTAGCCGAACCTATATAGTGGGATAAAAGCTTTATGTTGTTGCTTTTGTTAATTTTCCTTCAAACTATATAACAAGATAAATCTAACATAATATTTTCTTAGTTTATATTTACAATAAAATCATCATGATTTGGTAGTTAACTCTAAGATATTTTCTCAAATGATTATGTTACTAATAATCTCAAAGGAATATCTAGTATTATTAGAATATATGCTACAATATAGTAATTATAAATTATATGAAATTATTATAAATATTATAATACATTAGCATACTCCATTATGCAATTAAAATAATAAAGGAACTTAATGAGAATTGAATTTTATAAGGTTATTTAATTTTCATCAAGTTATTTAAAATCATTGTTATTGGAATATGTTCAAAGTGGTTGTATTGACCATTTAATGCTTCGAATGCTCTAATATGTTCAAAGTGGTTGTACTACATTATGCTTTTTGTTGATGATATTCTTCTTGTTGATAAGACTAGAGAGGGAGTTAAAGGTAAATTTGAATTATAGAGGTCAACCTTAGAGTCTAAAGACTTTTGTTTGAGTAGATCTAAAACTAAATATATGGAGTATAATTATAGTAATAATAGATCAGTTGGAGGATTGTGATTTTGGGCGATCAAGTCATTAATAAGAGTCACATTTTTAGATATATTGGGTCTATTGTTCATAATGATGGTGAAATAGATGGATGTATTATTAGTTGAATTCAAGTTAGATGGTTGAGGTGAAGAAATGCATCAGGCTTGTTGCGTGATATAAAAGTTCCTCTCAAACTTAAGGAAAAATTCTATAAGATGTTAATGAGACCTACAATGCTTTTGTGGTGTAGAATGTTGGCCATTAAACGATGATGTAGGCAAAGGGAGGGGGGGGGGGGGGGGGTTCAAAACAAGTTGGGTTATAATTTTTTTGAGTTTTTTTATCTCTACTAAAAATCACTTTCCCACTATAAGCAGCTCATAATTTGGAGATTTATTAGGTTCATTCCCCCCATTTGTCACCCCTTTGGTTTCCCCACCTAGCTCTTCTTCTCATGGATGATTCCTCCCCCTTTTTATTGTCTGTTTCGACTCCCCTGGCTGTTGTTCCGTCTCCTGTGCTGCCCCTTCGGTTTCCTACATGTGCTGGTCCCGTGGCTGCTTTAACTCCCTTTGCTGGGTGCTGGTTTCGGTCCCTTGTGTTGCCCCTTCGGTTTCTCCCCAAGTGCTGGTCGCGTGGCTACTTTACCCGGTTTTCTGTGTTTCCTTTTCAGGTGCTGAATCTGGAATAAATTCAAGTTTTTTTATGGTTGTTTAGGAGCTATTTTGGAATGAATGCAGGTCCCCTTTTGTGACTTTTCAAGTGCTGTTTTGAGCTGAATTTTAGCCTTCCATCTACTTGAATTTAATGGGTTTAATGGGAGATAATTGGACTATTTGGCTGTCAGCTTTTCTCCTATAAATATAAGGTGTTTGGGTAGAGAAAAAAGGATGAAATAATCAAATTTTTTTAGATGAAAACCTGAGGGGTTTTTCTTGGAAAATCTTGAGAGCTTGTTCCACTTCTTTTCTCTCCTCTTATAGGAAAGCTTGCGGGCTTGTTCTCTTTCGTCTCGGCCTCTTATCTATTTATTCTCTCTGCATGTGACCACTCCAATTGTATCCTTCTTCTCAATCCAAGAAAGCTCCTTTAGGGTTGTTTGTGTTCATGTTTGTAAGTGTCAAAAGTTGTAAGTGTCTTTCTATTATAAAACTAAAGTTGCATTTTATTTTAAATGTCTTATTTTGTTTATTTTTGAGAATTTGGTGTCTTTTTCTATTTCCTAGGAAGCGTTTGTTTTTGCTTGCAAAAATTTGGGTCTTTTTCAAAATTTTGCTTGCATCAAACGAGAAGCATAATATTAAGCTAAATATTGCAAAGATGAGAATGCTCAGGTGGATGAGTGGTTTACTCTTATAGACGAGATACGAAATGAGCATATACCTGAAAAGGTTCAAGTAGCTCTAGTAGAAGATAAGATTAGAGAGAGTCACCTTAGATTGTTTGGTCACATAAAACGACAGCCTTCTGATGACCCGTTTAGAAAAGTGGATGTATTAGATTTGACTTATGTTAAAAGATAGAGATAGATCTAAAAAGGCTTGATTAGAAAATATTAGAAATGACATTTCTTTATTAGATTTAGATGAGATTTTGACAATGGAGAAAAAAGATTCATGCAGCCGACCCCACATAGTGAGATAAAGGCTTCTTGTTGCGGTTGTTGTAAGTTTTATGGAGCACCAAGTTGGATCAAATTCATGAGCAATAAGCCAAACTAGCTTCTTGTGGTCAGTGAAAAATAATAAAATCTTTACTAGTAAAGGGATAAATGTATTGTTCTTTGTTAGATGCATTTCCCTTGATATTTATTATAAGCTTCATTTGTTTTATTATAAAATATTTTATTCATCCATATTCCATAATGATTCTTGTGTTTATATTGATATGATACGATATTTAGTTTCATACCATGTTAAATTGTTGCATTTTCAATAAATTTTATGTGCATTGTTTTGATTGATGAGAAAAAAAATCTTACTCAAACAAATTATGGACTATGTTGATGATTAACAAATCATAATGATTATAGAATCTTCATAATTGCAGATTGCTTAAAATACAACATTTAGATTATGCATGGTTGTATGTAATGAAGCAAAGTATTGTTAGCAGAACCCTTTTGTGATTGGGTAGGAAAGCCAATGGATCCTCAAAGTGACATATTTTTCAAAATTTGTTGAATTTCTATTGGTCAGTGAAAACCTTCTTGGTTCAAAATATCTTAGTAGACCAACTATGGGTAAAGGTAAATATAAAAATATCATTATAATGATTGATAAGCATTTTTTTTTTAAATACTAATTAAGGTGTTTTCAAAAAAGCTCAAATAAATTTTTTATATTTCAAAAATATTTTTTTCTTCCACTGACTCCATTCCCGATGCAACAACTACATGCCAGGTCGTCTCATTTTCTTCCACATGCATGCACAACAAGTGGTGTTGATAAGAGATCACTCAATCATGGAAACTACTATCAGAGAGATGACTACCAACTCCTCATTTTGGGAAAATGTCACCACCAGTAACACTAAGCTTCGCCGCTGTGATACCTCGCTCGGGTGCAACCAGAGCTGTTGGTTAGATATTCTTTAGATGTTTCTGTTAGATGGAAAACAAAAAATTCCTCATGCTGGAGTGATCCATAGCCTCTTCATTTTCGTCAGCATCCATGGGGATAATTCCCTCTTCTCGTAATAATGAAAAAATTAAAAACCTAAGTAATTTCAATTATCTATTAATTACATTGAATTTAAACAACCAAAAATAAAATTATGAAGTAAAATTAATTTGCATTACCTCAAATTATTCTAAACCAAATAGTTCCCTTAGGGCTCATTTGATTGATAATAGACAGGAATTTTGTCTTAAAAATATGATTTATCGCATCCAACCACTGATTAATTTAACATTTTTTTATCATTTTTCAAAAAACGCTTCCTTACATCAGGCAATTAAATGAGCTCTTACGACAATTGCAATAAGAAGGAAAATAACTTTACCAAGCAGGCCTGTATAGTATGAAAGAGGCACATCCGTGTATTTGATCTTAATAAGACCTTCAGTTGAGGAAATGAGGCTATATTCTTCCCATCCAGTTATCCCCCACACATAGTCTCCTTCATTGAAGTTTGGATGATTAGAATCCAAAACTTTAGCCACACCATAGCCAGTTATCGCCTGTTGTTAGGTTGAAAAAAAAAAGATAAAAATTTGACATTTAAGCGTAAGTATTTAAGAGAACTCATGGGATTGTAAACTTTGACATGCATGTTGACCATGGAGCCTTTTTCTCATTAAAAAAGATTGGAATCCGACAGTAGTTCTTTACATTCTACATCAATTTTCTTTTGGATAAAAAATTTATAAAAATATCTTGATGTATCTTACATCATGATGAATGTGTCATTTTTTTTAAATATCCTATCTTATTTATCAATACAACTATTAGACAATACAATTAAATAAATAAATAAATAAAAACACAACTGAACTATTAGATAGAACAACTACACAATTAGACATCCACTAGCATCATAATCATGACAAAAATATATGAGAATAATCTCTGAAAGAAAATGCCTTAAACTAACATAAGATGGATAGAATGAAACTATTAGAAATTCATACATATAAGTATTACAGCAACAAATGTATAAGAATCAATAAAACTACATGAAATTATGAAAGAGCGGGATTATCAAGTGATTTCATGGACACCGAGTGATAAAATTATCCCCATCCACAGAGTATATTGACAAGATTTTCCCTTCATCTTCTTAAGAAAATTGAAGGCAGAACTAAATCAAATTTAGAAGCTATATACAAAAAAGGTATACCAAACCAAGTGAAGGAAAGGAAAACAAAATGAAAAAAAAAAAAAAGTCGGTAACGAACCGTAGGAAAAATGAGAAAAAAGAAAAGAAAAGGAACCTCGCCGGGGATGAAGTCGGGGACGTAGCTGGGCTCGTCGTGCTTAGTCATGCGAGATCGCATGTAGGGGTCGCAAGAGAGGTAAAGGTTCTTCACCAAGACCGCCGTCGTTCCTTCCGGGACCTTCAATCGTACGGCCCCCGTCGTCACCAGCTCCATGTCACTCTCCTTAGGGAACCCTGTTATATAGTGTTTCAGGACCACCTTCTTGTTCTCCACCGCCGCCTCCCCTCGCTTCTCCGCCATTCTCCCTCCCTCCCTCTCTCTCTCTCTCTCTCTCTGCTTTCAGCTCCCTGGTTCACTTGTCAATTGCGTATCTCTCTCTCTCTCTCTCTCTCTCTCTCTCTTATCTGTGTTATCTGGACTTTTAGTGGTGTAACGAGAGAATTTGTGCTCAACTATATATTAAAAAAAATGAAAAATGGGTCAAATTAATTGATTAAACTTTTATGAGAAAATATTAAAAATTAAAAAAATTGTGATTTATTTTATTAATTATATATAAATATTTTAATATTTTGATAAATATTTGTAAATAAAAAAAGATAATGTTTTTGATAGATGTATACTTAAATTCTTAAGTTTAATATATTTTAAAATTAAAATTTTTAGTTCTCCAACGAGTTGAGTTGAAGTTAAAGATGTGAACAAGTCGAGTTGACTCATGAGTGAGCTTAAATTAGGCTAAATAAATGACTTATAAGTTTAGCTTTTGAGCTTACGGGCAAATTCGAGTAAACCTGAACTCGGCTTGATAACTCATGAGCTAACTCGTTTAAAAGATTATTAATAAAACTATCCATAGAGAATATTTGAACATATGCATAGAGAATATTTGAATATTCTATTATTTATTTGAATAAAAAAATCTAATATGGTAAAAGTTTTGTTTGGTATAGTTTTTTTTTTACTGGTTTTTAAAAAGGATTTTTAGCACAAATTTTTTTAAACTATAAATTTTTTATTAAAAAATTGATTTAAAAAACATTAAAAAAATTAACCCAAACAAAATCAAAGCCAATTAAATAAAAATTTCTTTTAAGTAGTTGAGGAATATATAAAATTTAATTTTATAATATTCTATTTAATGACGAGCTTAAAAACATATAAAAATTTTATAATATTCTATTTAACTTTATTATCAATGGAGAATTAAAAAAAAATTATGTCGACAAATTCGGATAAATAAAAATTCAAGATGACCTTAAAATGAAGCTACATGTTAAAGAAAATTAAATTAAATGATTTATTTACAATTTAATGTTTTAAAATAATAGAAAAAATTTGATACTCTTTTATTAAAATATTCTTATATAATTTTTTTTCTTAAAAAAAATGGTTAACATTTGTTGTTGGTGATTCCATTTTTACATTATTTGTTATTGAGAATGTGAATTCTATTTTATATTTTTGCCTAATAAAACTAAATTTAGACTTAGGTTTCTTTTGGGACAACTTTTTTGTTGCTTCTTAAAGCAACTTTTTAATACAAGAATTTTAATTTTTGTATTAAAAAGCAACTTTTAAAAACATTAAACAGTCCCAAACAAAGTCTTAGGCTTCGTTTGGAACGGCTTTCTTACTGTTTTTTATAGCAACTTTTTAATGCAAAAATTTAAATTTTTGTACTAAAATGCTGCTTTAAGAAGCAATAAGAAAGCCGTTCCACACGAAGCCTTAGTTTGGGATTGACTTTTTTATTTCTTTATAAAGTAACTTTTTAGTAAAACAGTTTCTTACAAATCAGTCACTTATTATTTTAAAATATAGTAAGATCCAGAAGATGGGTACCAATTTCCTTCTTAATCTTAAGATATCAAGCATAAAATACACAGGTATATATCCAGTCAACAGCATGGAAATATGCTCAAACAACTGCCTACTTGACAAAGTGTGTACATAACTAAAAAACTATTTCTTAGAACGCTCTTGCCTGTCACCTCTGTGTTACATGCAGAAGTGGAAGCTTCAAATAAACAGGAGAGCCAGCAAGAAGATCAACAAATACCCCTCAAGTGATAAATTGGACCTTCACTGTTCCTATAGAGCCACAATGGCTTTCATGGATAGAGTCTAATAAGCTCCCTCACTGTGCGACAATAAGCTCATCGAGATCACCATCAGTACTTGGCAGCAGCATTGGTAAATCATCATCAGTAGTAAAATGGTATTTCTCACCAATAGCTCTAAGAAGTTGGTAAACTTCAAACATTGTAGGCCTCTCCTTGGGCACTGAAAGAACACAAGAGCAAGCAACTTTTAGCACCTGAAGAAGCTCATTGTCATATCCCTTCCCAATCAAAGATTTATCAATGGCATCTTGAAGAAGGGAGCTGTTTGAAAGATAGCTTATCCAGTCCACCAAGCTTCCTTTAAAGCTGTCAGGTGCAATTGATACGTTGGTAGGTCTTTCACCAGTGACCAATTCAAGCAAGACTACTCCATAGCTATAAACATCACCTTTTGGAGTGGCAGTCAGAGTGCGTCCATATTCAGGAGCCACATAGCCCAGGTCGCCAAACTCACCATTGACAAATGTGCTAAGATGCGTATCAACTGGATTCATGAGTCTTGCAAGTCCGAAATCCGATATCTTCGGTTCGAAATCATGATCGAGGAGAATGCATTTTGAACTGATATTCCGATGAAGAATCCGGGGATTGCAACTATGGTGAAGCCATGCCAGGCCTTTTGCAGCTCCAATGCTGATTTTTAGCCTAAGTGGCCAATCCAAAACATGTCTTACTTCAGCGTCAGTTGGATGCAACGAGTCATAGAGATTACCGTTGGGCATGTGTTTATACACCAGCAACCTCTCTTTCTTTGCTATACAAAATCCTAACAGGGGAACCAAGTTGCTATGCCGCACAGCACCCAAGGTATTCATCTCAGCTATGAATTGAGTCTCAGAATGCTGAGAGTCTTGCAGTCTCTTGACTGCAAAAGTAGAACCATCAGGGAGAATTGCTCTGTACATAGTACCAGTCCTCCCAGTTCCAATGATGCTTTCCACATTGAAGTCATTAGTTGCTTCCATAAGACTGCTGAGCTTCATTTTCGAAATTGACTTCTCAAAACCAGAAACCTGAATCATTAACCATGAATTCAAATAGTTGATCAGTGCTTGATAAATGAAGGAAAAAGAGATAAAAATATACAGTCCAGAATACCTTGGTTCCTCTGACTCCCTTCAAATGCTTTGCCCACATATTATCTAACAGTACTTTTTTCTTCTTCTTGACAGTAACTTTACGCAAGCAAAAGTATATAACAACTCCAACGATTAGGAGGGTTACACTGATACCAGCTACAACACAGCCAATAATGACACTAGTTTTGTCCTTCTTCGCAAGTCCTTGACACGCCGCCAATGGTGCCCCACAAAGCCCCGGATTGCCCGCAAAGCTAAAAGCTGTCATTGAAAAGTTGAATTGAGGGATAGGTCCAGACAACTGATTTTCAGCAACATTGAGGCTTGTCAGACGACCAAGAATTGTCATTTGCCATGGAATAGAACCACTAAGATGATTGTGTTGAAGGTTAATAACATTCAGAAAGCTACAATTTGAAATACCGATTGGGATTTCCCCAGTGAAAATGTTGAATGAAAGATCCAGGTTCGTCACAAAGGGTATCTTCTTGGAAATGTCAGCAGGTAGGGGTCCAGTTAGATTGTTGTTAGACAAATCTACTCCAGTTATGCTTGTACAATTCTCAAGCCCTGATGGAAATTCACCTTCAAGACCCATGTTCGCAAGATGCAGGTTAAGGACCTTGTTTTCACCTGGATTCCAGCATTCCACACCAGTAAAATGGCATATAAATCCATCAGTTGTGTTGTCGAATTTCCAATAATTTGTCAGAATACCACCAGGGTCTTTTAGAGTTTGCTTTATGGATTTCAAGCATTCCACATCCAGCTGGGATGAATAGTTTCTGCTGCTCAACAGCATCAACAACAAGATTTGAAAGAGGCTAACATAGCTTCTATTTTCCATAAGCAAAAACAGTGAATGCAAAGTAAACTGCTGTCCCAAAACCCTAAACTGTAAGGAATCCACTATTCTCTGATATAATTTTCCAAGTTATACCAAGTTGATATCTACCTACATCAGAAGTTGGGACAAGTTAGCACTACAAATCAACAGATTCCATGTACATTCTGAAATCTAGTTGAATTCTAGGACAAAAACACCACCATTGAAACAAGAAAATAAGACACATCATATTTGCAATGGTACAGGGTAAAAGTAGACTGGCTTTCACAGGAAATCTTGAATAATCAAATCTGCTTTATATTATCCCTAATGGCGTACAACACAATAAAGCTACTCATCTGATTATGCAAGGAAAACAAGAAGAACATAGACCTGGAGTATGGATATGTCATCTCCATTTTAACATAAAAGTACAGCATTCGAATCACATAATAGGTTCTCTAAAATATTGCATGTGATAAATAGTTGATGAGCATGAAATCTCTGGATAGAAAATGAGAATTCTCACAATCCTAAGCAAGAAAATCAGCATGACACTATATTTGAAGGATAAAAAACATGAAGATTAATGTAGCAAAGTAGAAAGTACAAAACTAAAATCACTGTCATGCACAATTCTTTGCTCGCACATACAAACTCTTCCACTTTTAACTGTAAATGATCAAATTTAAAGTTAAGGTCAAAATTCATTAGAATACAGGACAGAATAAGAACCAATACACAGCTTTGCACAAAATCTTCTTACTTTAAGCACACCAAATAATTATTCAATAAATTCAATACACACATAGATATGAGCAAAAACAGCTTGTTGGAAAGAAGAGTAAACCCCTATGAAAATGAAAAGCTCAATATTCATGGAAACTCAGTAAAAATACAACTCGTACTCCCAAAAGAACCAACCAAAACCAAGAAAGTGGATTAAAGAGTGTTTCTTCTTTGAAATCTTTTTATCACGATAACATAAGTCCAGCAGACCCAATTCAGAATCCCGCTGGAGCAAAATTAGGTAAAAGAAGCTAAAGAGTTGAGTCCAAGGTTAAATTTTTTGATGATTCACACCAGCATAGCCGACACACACACACACACACACAAAGAAAGAAAAGAAAAAAAAAAAAACAGCACCTTTCCTGAGGCAAACACTGGTTACCCTTAAAAATTCCAATTTTACACCAGCTCATCAATCTCAGCACGATCTAACACCAAAATTAAGAAAAACAATAAAAGAAAATCTAGAATTTATCATTAACCGGCAAGCTCCGTTGTGAAGCATGCGAACTGCAGCAAATTCGGTCTCCGAAGCCCTAACCCTAGCTGAAAAGTCATTCTCCCTTAAGAGAAGGAAAAGCGATCTCAGGAAAAGGCGAGTCGCCGATGCGATTCTCAACGCGGCATTCAACGAAGACTCTGAAGACCCTGATGGGGAAGCCATCGCTTCCTCGAATTTCCACCAGGCGCAATAAATTAATGGAAAAACCAAGAAAGGTTCATAGGCGTTCACAACTAACAGTAACAATATTATTGATTTACGGCAATGCCGTCACATCGAGAAGAAAGTAAGACATTCTTGATTAAAGTAATAATGCGTTTGGCCACTGTAAACAGTCAGGAAAGTGATTTCAGGTCTTCAGAATTTTAATTAGAAGTAAAACTGTAAGAGTGGTGATTCAAGCACTGAATAATATAATAATCAATTAACATTTGAAAATATTAGTGGTTGATTACAAGACAAATAATACAGTGTAAAGTATTTTAAATATAATGCAGGGTATTCTAATTCATTTTTTACATAAATTTATTCCGTTTTAAGGTAAAGCTAATTTGTCATCACTCTCATCGATCATTGCCTGTCTGCTGCCAACCATAACCCATTGCCCATTGTTGTCGCTAGTGTTGACCGTTGCTTGCTCAGATCATTTGCCCTTGCCACCTGCCATTGGCCTCAATTGTCCAACCACCACCATTTAGAATTTTACATCACATTCATTTAACTTCAAGTCATGCACAAAGTAATCTCATGCAATCATGTTACATTCATCGAAATAACTTCAAACATTTCAAATTCATTATAGTCTTATTACATTGTATTCAATTTACTCAACTTTCCTTCTTTTAGCAAACTAAATAGCCTATTACAGTGATCATTTGAAAACTCTTTTTTGGTCTATTTATTAGGATATATGACGAGTGCATGATGAATAAAATGTAAGAATTTTGAAATTTTATGTGTTTGATTGAAAGAAAAAATAAATTTAAAATAATTTGTTGAGAGAATTTACATTATAAATACAATATGTCGTCAGAGAATCATACACAACTCTCTATCCTTCATGACACTAGTTATACATCTGTCCAAACGATCTTTTTAGGGAGATCTACACACAACACACATGAAGTTTTTCAGTGAACCCATCTCATCTAGCATGACGCACACAATAACCAACGTGATGCATGATATGGCCATCGTGACACACACAACACTTGCACATGCCTCTCATCGACTTCCCCATGAAGTTATCTCCATCGATGTCTGACACAGGTTATACTTTTCTTGCAATAAAATATGCTAAGGTTTTGAATTAAGCAAAGATTGAATTTAACGCAAGTGCACATGTTGTTCAAGTAATAAAGACGTGAGCATTGATCCCATGAGGACTTGAACTATCCAATGACAATCCTAGTGCGGTCTATGTGAACCACACAATTTATCCTACCAACCAACTTAAAAAGAGTTTTCTTAAAGTTCCTATTGTAAGTGTTGAAATGAAAAGTTCTCTGTATAAAAGTGTTCAAAACCTATGATGGTGAACAAATTCATGTTTGCAAAAGTTAAATTCTTCTAAAATATGCTGTGAATCATAACAAATTCACTCATAGTCTCTGTTGAGTTTGCAAGAGTTTTATGTTAAGCTTTCACTCAACTATAATAATTATATCTCCTTAGATTCCATGCCCCTAGCCATCATATGTTTATACATGGTTAAGTTTCATTTCAATTCTCCTATTTGTTCCTTTACTCCTTTATCGAGATAATAAATTACACCTGATTTTAAGTTAGTGCACAACTTATGCAAGAATAAATGAAGAGCAAAAGAATTGAAAATCACATTTAAATAATTATAAGAATTAGAGTCAACTTGAGCAAAACATGATTTCTCATACATCACAACTCTAAAATTAGAAAATTAGTCAGCCATGAATTGATAAGCACACAAAATAGTTTCCATTGAATAGTAAAAATAAGATGGAGAAGGAGTTTAAGTGTATATGTCACTCTAAAGTGCTTTTACAATTGATTACAAATGCTATTTACATAAAAAATTGACTTCCCTTTTGCACTCCCTCTCCTTCACTCTCTACTGACACTCTCACACTATTTTGCAAAAGAAAATAATGGCCAACCCTCACAAGTTCGATGAAAAAATTATTTATATTAAACACCATAACTGACACTAGCACCGCAGTGCTACAAATGGTTATGTTGCGATGTTGTTGAAGTGAACTAGTACTATGGTGCTACCAGATGTCTTTGTTGTGGCATTGAGTCTAAATCGATGTGTCGTTTTGCTAGGTATCTATTCTTCTCTAGCACTATAATGCTTAGAGTGTGATAGGACATAATGATGCAGGGTTGGTGATCTTTTTCCAAAATTGTGGCCCTTTTTCTAGAATTTCCAGCATAACAAAGATCAAAGGAGAGATTTTCATAGTAAAAAAGATATATAAATAATAACATCAATTTGCACTAACAATGTCACGACACCTCTGACATCTCTGACATCGCTCTACAATCATCCCTAGGCTTGGTCATTTTTTTTCCTAAATTTTGATCCAGCTCAATTCCAAATAACAAAATAATTTTGAGTATTCCAAATACATTCTATTTATTGTACAATGCATTTAAAATATCTTTGAATTTTGAATAATTTCAACAAAGCAATCCCTCAAAGAGATCCTCTACATTTTGTTTATTAAATCTAAATTATTGTTTTTATTTAAATGATTTTGACTAAATTATTAAAATTTTTTAAAATCATTATTATTGTACACTATAATATTTGTGGAGATGAAGAGAGAAATTTTATTATCCAAGTATCATAAGAAAATTCAACACACGTAGTAATAAGATAAGTTGATAATAACTCATAAAAGACATGAGATTTATATATGGAAAACTATGGAAGATAAAAAGTCATGAGGTTAAACCAAATTGAAATGATTCTACTATTGTCAGTTTTATGTTATAAATGATATCCTTCCTTATATTTAAAGAATACATTGATATAGTATAGTAAATATGATTTTTTTAAGATCACTTTAATGCGTGTAATTTTAGAGTGTCTTGAGGTTGGTTTTATAATCAAGAGATCATTGGTTGTCAACTTAGTCATACTCCATATAAGAGAGGAGTCTACAAGCACCAGCCTTAATATAGATGTTATGCATCAATGCTGGTGTCGATAGTAGGAATTAGCCTTATTAGTGATGGTAGATATCAATACTGGTGAAGATGGTAGGGGTTGAGCTTATTTTTTATAATAAAAGTTGATGTTTCTGTCGATGACATGCATCTATATATCTTATTAACGAGGATGAACATCACTTTTATTGACAATGATGGACATCAAAATTGGGTTCAAAGCGAAGTGTTAATTCCAGTATCAATGCTAAATATCAATCTTAGTATAATGGAAGACATAAACATTGGCCTTAACAGCATGTTTCAACCTTATTGGTGGCAACAAGCATTAGCCTTCTTAGCAGTGATAGGTGTTGATAATGGTGTTAGTGTTGGGCATTGATGTTGGTGTTGGTAATAAGTAATAGTATTGTTGGTGCATGCATACATTAATGTTGGTGTCAATGATGGGCATTGGTATTAATGTTGACAGGGAATGTAGGCCTTATTGGAAATGGAGGGCATTGACAACTAATGACCATATGTATCACTTTTGGTGAAAATGAAAGATACATGTCTTGACACCGATAACATGCATTGGTCTTAATAATGATGGCGAGTGCTAGCTTTAGTTTCAATAGAAAGTGTTGACCTTGTTGGTGATAATATGGATTGATGATGGTGTCAACATTAAACCTCTAGCTTATTGGTTATGGCAAACATAGGCCTTATTAGTGAGCAAGGCATCAATCTTCTAATTAATAATGAACATCAACTCCAAGGATGTCAATGTTAGTTTTAACAATGGATGTCTACATTATTGGTGATACTATGTTTTAATATTAATGTTGATGATGAGATTTAATGTTTGTGTTGATCATGGGCATTAACTTTGGTGTTAAGGGTGAGTGTTAATCTTATTTGAAATGCTGAGTGTAGAAGTTGGTGTTATTGCCTCCCTCATAGCTTTTTCAGAGGGAATTTTAACGTATTAAGTTCCAGGATAAATTTTGGGAAGGTAGATGAGTTTGTAGTTAAAACAATACCCAGAGATTTTGCACTCATTTTACAAGGACTTTAGATCTGAGTTTTGATTTCCTATAGGTGAAAGCCCCTATAATTAATTACCCCTCCCGACCATGAGAGAGAACTTTCACTTAGGGCTAGTCATCAATAAAATATGTAAAAAATATGTGTTATTTGGCATATAGTAGCAGCATGGATTGAATATTGGAGATTTGATATTAAAAATTAGAAATTTTCACCATCTTGCGCTTAAAATAGATGATGGTGGTGGAATGGATGATTGACCCGATCAAGATCCCATGGTTCCATCATCCCGGACCATCGTAGTCCTTGGCCTACTTAGTCAGAGGAGGTAGTTGACCCAACCTGACAGAAGGATCCTTATCGGCATCCATAGGTTGCTTCGTCCAAGGGTACCTTGTAGACCTAGAGAGCGTATTTATCTAAGGGGACAAATTTGAATCCACCTTAGCTAACAGACGGCTTTGTACCCTATCAATCATACTCTATTGATTCATATCTCAAGGATTTGATGCCATTAAGGAATGTATTGGCTATGGCCATAATAGTTATCTTGTGGTGCTATTTGGTGGCAGAACCACTCGGTTCAAAGGGTCTCGAGTCATAAATGTTTATTCTATGGTGCCATTTAGTGGCAAATCTGCCAGTCAGAGCCACATCCTTACTAGTAGTAAATTATTTGAGAATATATCCTAGTATTACTTTTAATTAGGCATTAACTCTAATAAGCTAATGTAAATTCCAATTTGTTTACCCCAACAAACTATTGCTAAAGATGGATGGATTTTGCTTTATGTGGTTGGATGATTTATTTTCAATTTTTAAATATTTTTTTTTGTTTTGAAATTTTGAAAATTTTGGATTTTAAATATTTGAATGACATTTTGAATTTTTGGATTTAACCCCTCCACTTGAGATTTTCATTCAATACGTCCATCATCAGGGGTGACTTCGAGGTCACTTAAAAAATACTTAAATTTCATGAAAATTTAAGGACATTTTAAAATATTTAAAACTAACCCCTCCAGTTGAGATTTGCATTCAGCATGGCTATCATCAGGTTGTTTGGGATCTTTTCCATTATGGATTGAATCTTATCGACTATGTCAAGGTCTCGATAGAGGATCAGGTTACTCGTAGGCTTTATGCCTTTGTTGGTAAATTTATTTTATCATAGACCTTAAAGGCTTTATATGAACGTATTAAAATAAATATATCGATCGATACCACAATCATATATTTATTTGGTGGTTCAAACCGTATTGACTCGTATCTATCAATGTAAAAGGATTGGGCTCAAACTTAGGTTCATTTATTAATCCACGTAGTATCCCTAGCTAGACATTATGTGTGTACTCATAACACGTTCATCGGGGCCCATATGAGTGTTTGAGTGTATTTTATAATTATTTATTGAACCTTATTGATTCCTATTTACCCGTTTAGGACGATCAGGTTTAAATTTATTTACCCAAATAACATCCCTAGATGTCATGCATGTTTCTACAATATGCTCGTTAGGGCCCATGCAGGTTGTGTAATTACATTTACCCCTTACTGTACCTATATGTATGTATATATATATATATATATATATATATATTGGTTAAAACCCTCGGAGGGGCCTACGCGTTAATATAAGAAATAGGTTATAGAGTCCTTAAAGGAAACCATCGGCTCACTACTGCTCAAAAGAGCTACAAAACAATTGTACCTATATGTATATGAATTATGGTGCATGTATGGGGTATTTTTATAATATTTAATGAGTCTTTTACGACAGCTCTTAGTGAGGCTTTTATTTGTCGTATCCATTCTATATTTGCCCGTAGATGATATATTGAGTGCACGATGGGTCTTTCACAGCAGCCCATAGGCACTTACATTCGCTATATCACTTTGCATTTTGTTCATAGATGATATTTTTCACATATAACAGGTTTCCTATAAGAGCCCGTAAATATTTGCATTTTCTATATATCATCTGCCCTCGATTTGTAGAAGATTAATGTATTTGTTGACCATTAAATAATGGTTAATTGTAGGAGTTTTGTAAAGCAGCTATTTCATTTTGTAAATTGTCATGTATTTTATTTTTTGTTGACTTAGAACGTTAAATGGATTTCAATCTCTTTAAAATTTTCTAAGTCATGAGTTCTATTGAAAAGTTTGGTAACACCTCAGCGTCATCACTGCATAGGGGGCTCCATCATTATGTTTGGAGAAAAGAATGAAGGAAGAAGAAGAAGATGAAGGAGAAGGAAAAGAAGAGGAAGATGACAGAAAATGGAAGGAAAAGAAAGAGGGAAATAAAAGAGGAAGAAAGAAGTAAGAAAATGGAGAAGAAGAAGAAGAAGAGGGAAGGAAGAAGAAGGAGAAGAAGAATAGAGAATGGAGGAAGAAGAAGAAGACGAAGAAGAAGAAGAGGGGAAGAAGAAGAAGTTTCTTTACCTTGAAGAGCTTGGAGGGATGGCCGACGGCTATGAATCACAAGAGGGAGGGGTAGCCAACAGGAGAGGAGTGGTTTTGGCGTGATTTTTAGCATGAGAATGAGAGGGGTTCGCTTGGGATGAGAGGTTTAAGTGAGGGTTATGTGAGGAGGGTATTTTAGGTATTTTAATTTATGATTTTTTTAATCTCTCTTTCTCTCCCTCTTTAAATTTTTTATGACATAAAAATTTTTTAATCATGCATTGAGTCGGTCTCCATGTCGTCGTCATTGTCATTCAAGCACATTATCACCTTGATTTACGTGCAAAATTTAAATTTTTTTCTGGTCGACAACCCTAACCAATATGGGTGTCAATCTTGCTCTAAATGCATCTACGCTATCCATTTCATGAACATAGGCCATTTCAGTGATTTTGAATTTTTAGTCGACATGTGCTAGGTGACTTTTTGAGTGGTTTTGAGCTATTTTGCTTTCCAAATTCACCTTGCGTGATCGACTCGACTCTGACACTAGTATGGAGGTCAACAGGTTTTGATTGCGGGCATTGACAATATTGGAGATGGTGTGTGAGAACCCTTGGATTTCATATTTTTTTGTGCAGTTAGTCTCTACGAACCATCTGTACGAACTGAACAATTGCAGATTTGTCTGTACAAACTATCTATACAAACTGTTTGTACGAACTGAACAAAATTTTTTGACAGAGCCCATCGTCTAGAGAAAATTAATTATCATCTGTATGATCCGTGTACAGAGCCGATTGCCTTGGTATGAATGTAAATATCATCCGTATGAACGTAAATATCTTTTTCTCTATATATGGACCGTTTGACACATTTTGAAGAGAGAGAAAAGAGGAGAGAGAAAGAGAAGGAAAGAGAAATAAAAAGCTTGATTTCAGAGGCCGCGGAGCAATTTTTGTCTGTCGACGCAGTTGTAAGAATTGTTTGTCTCGCAGTAAGGAATCCATATCATATTTTTGATTTCGAAGATTTCGTGTTTTGGTATTTTTCTGCTCAGATTTATTTTTCCTTTACCGAAAAATATGCATGTCATTGTATTGATGAAACTTTTACTGCGTAACTTTTGGTATGTTGTAGAGATGATGATTTTACTGATTTGATGACATGATTTTACTGATTTGATGATATGATTTTACTGATTTGATTTCAATAGTTATTATCGATGTATTAATTTTTGATATATTGATTTAACGCTGCATATGATTTTATATTGTACTGATATTATAAATACGATATTTTCTTAAGTGATTTAAATGAAGTCATTGATATGATGACTTCTGTAGAGATTTGGCATACGTACGGATTTATGTCTTCATGAACTTCTGTACTGTTTACTGAATTTATTATTGATGATCGTGGATATTATTATTTTTGTACTAATTTTTGTATCCGCATTGATTCAATGATCATGTGTAAGTGACTGTCGTGATTTGACTGATTGACATGCATATTACTTCTGTACCATGCTTTGATTTCAATTATAGATATTTGGTGACCTGCTGGGCTTTTTAAGCTCATTATATGTGGTTAATGATTTTAGGTCAGGGCAAGGGAGCAGGAGTGTGAGGTTGATTAGGACTCTTTAGGTTCTATTCTCTTTTTATTATAGCTATTCTTTTGTACTCAGGACAGGATGGATACATGATAATTGTGAAGATCCTGAGAATTGTAAATGACTTTTGGGGAATGAATAATAAATGTTTACATGATGTTTTAAATTGTAGAATATGTTGTACTGATTTTACTGATGAATGGCATAGATAGCTCTGGTAAGTTGATGGTTTAAAGGATTGAAAGAATAATTCTTCCAAGTTAGATCCTTAGGTCATCACATGGTGGGCGTCAAGTTTTGATAGAAAGAGTTTTGGATTCTCTCTTCTAGAATCCTTCTTGTAGTTTCATCATCATCTCCAATTATAAAAGCTAGAAATACAATAGGAAGATAAACATCTTGGTCATTTCAATTAGAGATATGCACTTCCATCATACGATCCTTGTTAATTATCTTGATTGCAATATTTTTTTAATATATAAGTATCATAAAAATTATATGATATTGGATTCATAAGATTTGTCTCATTGAAAGGCATGTTTGAACTATAGAATTATTAAAAATAAAATTCATATGATATCAAAGTCAATCTTGAAAGTTTCTAATTTAAGTTTTTATGTCAAGATTCATACTTGATCGAAGATATTTTATAGTGGCTTATCAATTCTAATTTTCATGGATTTATTTTCCATCCAAAAAATTAAAAATTTGAAATATGATAGTTGTATAAGTTAATTATAGAAGATCCTAACCCAGAACACTTATAGGGTTTATAGATAATACATTCTTGTATGTAGTATTGGATTCAAATTTGTTGCTTTCATTCTTGTTTGTGGGTGACATATAAATCTTACTAAAAAGATGGTTTAAACTTAAGGAGAAAGAAGATAGACAAGGAGAAAGTTAGAGAAGAAAAATTATGAGAATCTAATGTAGGATGTGCTTGTCAAAATATTATGAGCTCATCATTTGATCCTTATTTGAAGTTTCATATAGAAGCTGAGTTCATTGGAACTAATTTTCTTGGTGAGCCCTCTTGGAAGAGCATACTGATTATTTTAGTAAGTTCTTTTGGCTAATTTACTTCATGAGCAAGCAATTAGTTTTAGAAAATTAATGACTTTAATTACCAAATTCCATAGATGAATAAATTTATCTTTTGAAGACTTTGTTAGATTATTCTTTAGATGAATTGGATTTTATGCGATTGAAATCCAGATTTTAGTAAATTTAACCTAGCCAAATATCAAGTTGGTTTAAGGCTAGTGACTTGTTGAATTTTCTTCATAATGTGTGTTGACTTGATTAACCTGACCCATTTGGCAATAGGTGTATGTTATCTCCCACATTCTCTTCTCTTTAAAGAAGTAACAATTAATAATAAAATAAGTCTTCTTAGAACTTAACTATGTCTAGAAAAGTGGACAAGTTGATTGTGGCCGATTATGTCGATTTAACTATTATTGTAATACACGTGCATCAAGGTTTTTCTTCATTTTCTTTCCTTTTTTCCTCTCTTGCCCTTGTTATTGCTACTTGCTTTATAATGAGATAAAAAAGTATTGATGACATATCTAATCTTAATTATCTTAAGCTCTTGTGAAAATATAAGATAGTATTGACTCACAAGCAATAAGAGTACATTGAAGCAATGTGCAACCAAAGTCACTTCTTATGAAGGTAAAGATGTGAAACCCCTAAAATTTTTAAGATTTTTTTATTGACATAGAGAAGTCCAATTCACAAACCGTCTTCGCCAGAACATTTAAAGTGCAGTGTTTTAGTTTTCCTAAATTTTTTATAATTTTTGGGCACTGTTAAAATTTCTTAAGAAATCGGCATATGTCAGTACAAATGAGATTTTTTGGATCGTCAGGTATCCATTTTGCAAACCAATTTCTCTAAAATTTTCTAAATAAAATGAGCTAATTTATGAATATTTGTTTATAATTTTTAGAATCCCTAAAAGAATTTCTATGAATTTTTTACTAAAAAATTATTATAATAATATTCTTATATATTATTAAATAATAAATAAATAAATAAAAATTTTAAAGCCATTATAGCTTTATTTAAGTACCATTTTTTCCCCAAAAAAGGAAAAGCTAAAAAAAGGAAAAAAAATTAGAAGATAAAGAAAGGAGAGGGAAAGAGGAAAACTAGATTTGGGGCAACTTCGGGTCATTTTTGTCAGTCAAACCAGTTGGGAAACTTGTTCGTCTCGAGGTAAGTCACATTATACCCATCTTAATTTTAAAAAATGCATAGTTTTTGTTAATAAATTATTTGATTAAAATTTTGTATCCGTTAGCGAAAAATATAGATAACTTTGCACATGTAAAGCTTTCACCGTGTAAATTTTTATATGTTATATTGATTAAGATTATGCACATTTTGAATATTTTTTTAAAATTTATAATGGTGGTTTCGAAATTTGCAAGGTTTTTTTTTATTAAAAAATTATATAGATGTTAACAAATAATGGTGTAGTACGACGAAAGTCTTACAATATCATTTTACACGATTGTTGATAATTTGGTAATTTTCTAAAAATGTGCATTTTTGACTATTTGGATTTTCTACTTACTCAATTACTCTTTAATTGTTATAATGAGATTATATATATATATATATATATATATATATATAATATATATATATATATATATATATATATATATATATATATATATATATATATATATATATGATTAAATCATATCTGTTATGAGCCATAAGGGGCTAGAATCTTTTGAGATTCTATATGTATCAGGGAATTATTAGAAGTTATAATGGGCAAGAATTCTTTAAGATTTTATTTGAGACGGAGATGTGATGTGTTTTGGTGCTATAAGCACAAATGAAAAGGGAGTCATAATGGGCCATAATTCTTTGAGATTCTATTTGAGTTTGAGAAATGTGATATGAATTGCTCATTGATATGAATTATAATTTATTTAATTATTTAGTATTATTATTTAATTAGGAAATAATTGTTTTGCATTTATTACATCTCTAAGTATAGTAATTTATTTTTTGAAACTGTATTTAATTGCTTTTAAATATTCAACAAAATATATGTTAAAAAAATATTTTAAAATTTAGATTTGTTTATGTGCCTTGCTAAGCTGTTGTAGCTCATTGTAATTTTACTTCTAATTTTTAGGTTTTGGGAAGTGGAAAGAGGTTGTGGAGTTGCAGTTCAAGATCAGATATGAGGTCATAGGTATTTTGCTATTTTGATTTTTTGTACAGTTATAGCTAGTTAAATTTTGTATCCTATCTCTATTTTGATTTACATCAATGATCAGCCTTAAGCCCATATCTTTTTGCTTTAGTCATGGATGTTCTCACTAGACATTTGCAAGAAGATGTACCTTGGTGTATGCTTTTTGCGATGATATTCTTCTTGTTGATAAGACTAGAGAGGGAGTTAAAAGTAAACTTGAATTATGGAGGTCAATAATAGAGACTAAATGCTTTCGCTTGAGTAGATCTAAAATAGAATATATTGAGTGTAATTTTAGTAGTTATAAACCTAGTGAGGGGATTGTGACTTTGGGCGATCAAGTCATTAATAAGAGTACACGTTTTAGATATCTTGGATTTATTGTTCAGAGTGATTGTGAAATAGATGCGGATATTATCAGCATAATTCAAGTTGGATGGTTGAAGTGGAGGAATGCATCAGGCTTGTTGTGTGATAGAAAAGTACCCTTCAAACTTAAGGGAAAATTCTATAAGATGGTAGTGAGGCCTTCAATGCTTTATGGTGCTGAATGTTGGCCATTAAAAGAGAAGCATAATATTAAGTTAAGTGTGGAAGAGATGAGGATGCTCAGGTGGATGAGTGGCTTTACCCTTAGAGATAGGATACGAAATGAGTTTATACGTAAAAAGGTTGGAGTAGCTCTAGTAGAATATAAGATTAGAGAGATTCGCCTTAGATGGTTTGGTCACATAAAATGTCAGCCTTCCAATGACCCTGTTAGGAGAGTAGAGGTATTAGATTTGACTTATGTTAAGAAAGGTAGAGGCAGACCTAAAAAAACTTGGTTAGAAAATATTAGGAATAACCTTTCTTTATTAGATTTAAATGAGAATTTAACCTTTAATAGGACACAATGGAGAAAAAGGATTCATGTAGCCAACCCCACGTAGTGGGATAAAGGCTTGATGTTGTTGTTGTTGTTGTTGTATAGCTAGTTAAATTTTTAATTATGTAGCTTTTGTATGTAATCATAAACTGTAGTATATATATTTATATTGATGAAATAAAAGAAAATTTATGGATGAATTTAATTCTAATATTTTGATGTTTTAATAGCTATGTAGTCTATAGTTTATTTCATTGAATATTGATAAAAAATTTAAAAGAAAAAAAAATTCAAAACTAGATTTTGGGATTTTTCTGTCCCATCTCAACACGATAGGACATATCCTGGTCGGGTTAGGTTGTGATAAGCTTTTATGATATCAAAGTAATAGTTTAGGAAGTTGATCAAAAATAGAGTTATAGGAATTATTCTATAAGTTTAGTAGGGTAGTTTCAAGTCTATCTTGGTGTTTATTATTTTTGTTTCATGTGCATGTGTGTTTAGTTTTTTATTTTGTGTGATCATAGATCCACCAGACCTAGATATGACTGATGGACTGAGTGTTAACCATATAACTCTTGCATATAGTTCTACTCCAATAGTTTGTTCATATACAATTTCACTGTTTTTTACTTTGATAACCTAGATGATGGATGAGGCATAGAGTAGGGTTCTTATTGTTAGATCTGAAGAGGTAAATATATATCTACATATATTTTTGAGATTGAAGCCTCTAAGATTTGAGGGTCCTATTGAGCCAAGAGCAGCAGAAGACTTATTGAGGAGGCTGAAAAAGATATTTAATGATATGTAGTGTTCTCTTGAGAGGAAGATGTCATTAGTAGACTTTCCATTGGATGGTGAGGTAGAGCGCTTGTGGATGGGCTAGTAGGTGAAAAAATTTTAAGGGAGATTGAACTCTTTGATTACCTGGGAGGAGTTCTCTAATGTGTTTAGAGTTTGTTTTGTACCACCTTTTGAATGAAATAAATATAGGAGACTTTTTTAAGACTGATTTAGGGGAACATGATAGTTATGCCGTACAAGACAGAGTTCATTGCTTTAGCTAGATATGCTCAACAGTTGGTTAGCACTCCTGCGAAGAAATGTTAGATGTTTTTTAGAGGACTTCGGGATAGCCTGAGAAAGCCTCTGGTGCCATTTCACATTTTTTATTTCTCTGTGCTTATAGAGAGAACTTGTATGATATAGAATAGCTTGATGGCTACTTAGCAGTGGTGACTGCTGGTAGAAAAATGTTCAGTGGTGAGACTAATTTTACTGGCTTTTTTAGAAAAAAGAGCAAATTTATAACTGAAGGTTACATGAGAGGTGGACAATTAGCATCTACAATAGTCTCTATCAGTGGCAGTATATCTAGTTTTGGTTTTTTTAGTGGGGCACCTATGTGATTGAGTTATGGTCATCATTCTGGTTAGTCTAAAGGATGACTAGATAATGCTTTAGAAGAGGTCAAATAGGGCATCAGGTAGCAGTGTCCATAGACAGGATTTGATTGATATTCTGAGTCTAGATCTGAGAGCTTAGTTAGACTAGTAAGGAGACCGAGGGTAGTTCCTCTAAGTACTTTTTTGAGGGATCTTCTGGTAAAATTGGTGGTTCGGGTTTAGTGTCAATGCTACCATATGGCAGTGGTCAGAGAGAACCTAGTAGTTATGTTTCTCCATCTCCAATTCGGCCACGTGTATAAAGTTTGATCAGTAGGAGGTTTAGGATGCTCCAGATGTTGTGATAAATATGATTTATATTTCTAAGCATCCAAGTCGTATTTTATTCTATTCTGGAGCTAGCCATTTAATTATTTCTAGCATTTATTTAATTTACTGAACTTGCCTTCAGTTTTACTGCATATTTCTCTTTCTATTATTTTGCTAACTAGAGGTAGTATGATAAATAGTAGATTTTATTATTGTGATATTGAAAATTCTGATAAGAAGTGAAAATCTAATATGATTTTATTGTCCATTTCCTCATATAATATTATTTTGGGTATGAATTGGTTGAGTCAATATGGGGCTTAGATTGACTACTCAAAGAAGCAAGTTATGTTAATTATGGGTAGTAAAATTTATGTATTCAATGGAGTTAGAGGTATTTTATCCTATTTGATCTATGTATTGGAAGCAAATAGATTAGGAATAAGGGTTGTATGGTATTTCTGGCATCAATATGAGATAGGAGTATAGATGCTGGTTCTCTTTCTGATATCCTGATAGTATAATATTTTTCAGATGTATTTCCTAGTGAGTTAATCAGTTTACCTCCATACAAAGCCTTAGAGTTATGTATTGACATATTTATGGGCATGGCCCTGATATCTAAAGCTCCATATAGGATGGAACCAAAAGAGTTTCAGGTTTTAGTTGATAAGGGATTTGCTCATCCTGGTGTTTTTCCCTGGGGAGAAAATGTTCTATTTATGAAGAAAAAGGATGATACAATATATATGTGTATTGACTATAAGGAGTTAAACAAAGTCACTATTAAGAACAAATATCCACTTCCACAGACTGATGATATATTCAATTAACCTGCTGGATCTTCTATATTATTGAATATTGATTTGCGATCTGGTTACTATCAGGTGAAGGTGAGAGAGGCTAATGTGATGAAGTCAACTTTCAATACTCTGTATGGATACTACGAGTTTTTGGTTATGTTATTTGGGATGACTAAAGTACTAGCTAGCATTATGGATTTGATGTATAAAGTATTTAGATATTTTCTGGATCAATTTTTTATTATTTTCATAGATGACATTTTAGTATATTCTGTTATGAGGAAAGTCACGCCATATATATGCGGAGTGTATTATAGACTTTGAGCCAACATTAGTTATATGTAAAATTCTCTAAATGTGAGTTCAAGTTGAGTATTTATTTTCTGGTACATATGATGAGTGGTGAGGTATCTTTATTGATCCACAAAAAGTTCAGGTAGTCACAGATTGCCCAAGACCAACTATTGTGTTTGAGATACATAGTTTTTTTGGTATGGTTGGATATTAAAAAAATTTATGAAGAGAATTTTTTGAGATTTATACATCTTTGATGAGACTAACACAGAAGTCAATAGCTTTTATTTGGACACCAGAGTGTGAGGCTAGTTTTCATAGATTAAAGGATTATTTGATTATTGATCTAGTTTTGGCTCTACCATCTTTACAAAAGGATTTGAGGTATTCAGTGATGCTTTATTAAGAGATTTGGGGTGTGTTTTAATGTAGCGTGGTTGAGTAATAGCTTATGCTTCAAGATAGTTGAACCCACATGAAAGGAACAATCCGACACATGATCTATAGTTGGCTGGTGTTGTATTTAGCCGCTTTATTTATACGGTGTCAGGTGTAAGATTTTTACTGATCATCAGAGTTTGAATTAATTATTCACTTAGAAGGATCTGAATTTGAGGCAAAGGAGATAACTTGAGTTTATCAATGACTATGATCTAATTATTTAGTATCAGCATGATAAGATTATATGGTGGAAGATGCTTTGAGCAGGATCCTATATCATATATGCAGCTCACTTTTGATGAGTATTTAATACGAGATATGGAGAGATTACAATTGGAGGTAATTTCTTCTACTTATTGGGATTCTGGTATGTTGACTTAGATGATCATTCAGCCTTCTTTAGAAGAAAAAATTTAGGAAGATAAAAAATTAGATGCTGAATATCTAAAGTTTATTGATTAAATCAGAAAATCTGAACTATGATTATGGTGTTATTTTTTATAAGGATAGACTCTATGTTTCTATTTATAGATATCTGAGGTAGGAGATTCTACATGAGATTCATTGTTCAAGCTATAATATTCAACTAAGAAGTAGCAAGATGTACAAAGATATGAAGGGTATATTTTGGTGGGTTGGATTAAATAAGGGCATAGTAGATTTTGTATCGAAGTGTGAGGCATGTCAGCTTGTGAAGGTAGAGCATCAGCAATCAGGAGGTCTTCTATAATTATTACCTATTCTAGAGTGAAAATGGGAAGAGGTAATGATGGATTTTATAATGGGTTTTCCCAGATCAAGGCAAAGGGGTAATGATATTTTAGTTATTATCAATCAACTAAAAAGATTTTCCTAATTTTGATTTGATAGTTAGATACGATGGACATGTTAGCATAGATCTATGCTAAATATATTATTAGGTTACACAATTTATCAAAGGTGATTGTATCTGATCGAGATGGTAGATTTACCTCTAGATTATGAAGAGGTATTCAATAGAGATTGGGAACGAAGTTGTACTTCAGTACAACTTTTCATCCACAAATAAATGGATATTCTAAAAGGACTATTTAGGTATTAGAGGATCTTCTGAGACTGTGTTTTGGATTTTTGGGGCAATTAGGTGGATCATATCCCATTAATAGTATTTGCATAAAATAAGAGTTATTAGTCCAACATAGTCATGACTCCTTATGAAGCTCTGTATGATATGAAATATAGGACTCCTTTGACTTTAATAGAGGTGGGAGATACATAGGTGATAGGTTGAGCCTTTGTGAATGATATTAGTGCAAATATCAATTTAATTAGAGAAATGTTGAAATATGTACAGGATAGGCAGAAGAAGTATTATAATAAAAAATACAAGTTGGTTGAGTTTCAAATTAGAACCTTGGTTCATGTCAAAGTCAGCCTATGAAAGGTTTCAGTAGATTTAGGAGAATTAATAAGCTCGGTCCAAGGTACATTGGACCTTTTGAGATCATTGAGCAGATTGGTAGTTTTGCTTATAAGTTATTGTTATTTGATTATATGTGTGATATACATAGTGCATTTCATGTATATTCTTTAAGAAAGTATGTGTCTGATTCTAGGAATAAATTATATGCTGATGAAGTTGAGATTCACCCGAATCTACAGTATAGGGAAGAATCTGAAAGAATTTTGGCATATGAAATAAGAAAATTAAGAACCAAGTAGATTCCTATGGTCAAAGTATAGTAGAAGCATATAACTATCATAGAGGCTTCTTGGGAGAAGAAATTTGATATGGGATAGTTGTATCCATGTTTATTCTGACTTATTCTATTTTAGAATGTCGATGATGACATTTTTCTTAAGGTTAGTAAATTACAAAATCCTTAAAATTTTTATAATTTTTTTGTTCACCCAGAGCAGTCCAATTCACAAAATTGTCTTCGTCATAACATTTATAGTGCAATATTTTAGCTTCCTTAAAATTTTTATAATTTTTGGACACTATTGAAATTTCTTAAGAAATCAACACCACATGGTACAAATGGGGTTTTTAGGACTATCAGGTGTCCATTTTACAAACCAATTTCACCAAATTTTTTTAACTAAAATGAGCTAATTTATGAATATATTTCAGTAATTTTTAGAATTCCTAAAAGAATTGATATGAATTGTCTAATGAAAATTTATTATAATTATATTATTATATATTATTTAATAATAAATAAATAAATAAATTATAAAGCAATTGTAGATTTATTTAATTGTCATTTGGTTTTACCAAAGTAGGAAAAAGCTAACAAAAAGCAAAAAAAGAATTATAAGAGAAATAGAATAAAAAAAAAGAGGGAAATCAAATTTTGTCAACTTTGGGCCATTTTTGTATGTTAGTCCTGTTAGGAAACTTATTCATCTCAAGGTAAGTCACATTATGCCCATCTCAATTTATAAAAAAGTATAATATTGACAAACTTTTCTATTAAAATTTTGTATCTATTAGTAAAAAATTTGGATAACTTTACACAGGTAAAATTTTAACCGCGTAATTTTTTATATGTTATAAAGATTACGATTATGCACATTTTGAATATTTTGTAAAAATTTTATAATATGGGTTTTGAAATTATGTGATTTTTTAATGGAAAATTATCTGGATGTTAAAAAATAGTGATATAGTATGATAAAAACCTTATAACATCATTTTACAAGATCGCTAATAATTTGGTAATTTTTTAAAAATTTGTATTTTTGACTAGTTGGATTTTTTTTGTCTACTGTTATACAACATTGAAATTTGGATACATGCTCAATTAGTCTTTAATTGTTATAATGTGATAATATATGTGTATATATGATTAAATTATATTTATTGGGAGCCATAAGGGGCTAAAATCCTCTAAGATTCTGTCTATGTCAGGGAATTGTTGGAAGTTATAAGAGGTCATAATCCTTTTTTATTCTATCCAAGACTAGGATAAGTGATATATTCTGGTGATAAGCACAAATGAAAAGGGAATCATAAGGGGCCATAATTCTTTGAGATTTAATATGGGTCTCAGAAATATAATATGAACTGCTCTATGATATTAATTTTAATTTATTTACTTGATTAGTATTATTTATAAATAAGGAAATAAATGTTATGCATTTATTACATCTCTTAATATAGTAATTTATTTATTAAAACTACATTTAATTGCTTTTAGATATTTAATAAAATATTGATAAAAGAATATTTAGAAATTTAGATTGGTTTGTGTCTCTTGCTCAGTTGTTGTAACTCAGTATAATTTTACTTTTGATTTTTAGGATCTGGGAAGGGGAAAGAGATTGTGGACTAGCAGTTTAAGATAATATATGAGGTTATAGGTATTCTTCTATTTTAATTTTTTATATAATTATGGCTAGTTAAATTTTTAGTTATGTAGCTCTTGCATATGATCATCTAATGTAGTGTAGATATTTATTTTGTGAAATGAAAGAAACTTTGTGGATGAATTTAATTTTAATATTTGGATATTTTAGTAGCTATATAGTTTGTAGTTTATTTCATTTAATATTGACAAAAAAATTGAAGAAAAAAAAAATTCAAAACTAGATCTTGAAATTTGTCTGTCATGGCTCAACATAATAGGACATGTCCTGGTTGGGTTGGGTTGTGACAAAAGCTAAAACAATGGAAGTGAGTAAAGAAGTTACTGATCATGCCATATTAGTCTTCACCATAGTATTTTGATTGTAATATTTTACTTACACGAATTTTTTCATAATTTTTTGGTACTAGTGAAAATTCTTAAGGAATTAATATATATTAGTACAAGTGAAGATTTTGGGACCATTAAGTATCCGTTTTGCAAACCAATTTCATGAATATTTTCTAAATAACATGTATGATTTTATGAATATTGTTTTGTAATTTTTAAATTCCTAAAATAATTTATTTGAATTTTATACTAAAAATAATTATATATAATATATATATATATATATATATATATATATATAGATATATATATATATATATATATTAATATTATAAATATTATTTTATTAAAATATTTGAAGCCATTCTAAAACTTTGTTTTCCTTTTTCCCTAAGCATTCGACAACAGAGTCATTTTAGAGGTTTTAAGAGAGAAAAGTTAATAGAGAAACTAAAAGCTCGAATTTGGAGGCCGTGGTGCAATTTTTGTCCGTCGAGCCTGTTGGAAAAATTGATCGTCTCATTGTAAGGAACATTTAACATATTTTTTATTTCAAAGATTTTTGGTTTTTGACATATTTAAAATCAAATTTGTATTTACGTTACCAAAAATTATGAATAACTTTATATTGGTAAAACTTTCATCACGTAACTTTTTGTATATTATAGAGATCATGATTATGAGTATTTTGAGTATTTATTTGATATTTTTTACTGAGTGATTTTGAAAATACAGTGATTTTTGTCTACCCAAAAATTTATTTTGACATTTAAAAGAATAATATAGTACAATAAAAATCTTAAAATATCATTTTATACAATTCCTAGCATTTTAGTAATTTTTTGAAAATATGCTTTTCAGCTTAATAGGATTTTTTGTTGTCTACCGTTATGACATTTTGGGTATTTTTTAAATTAAATTAAATTATATTTTATTTATTGCAATGCATTAAAAATGGATGTGAATATGTGATAGAAATTATTGTTATAGTATTGTGATAGTACTATGTGTATAAAAGACAAGTAAAGACTGGTTGACCCATTAGTTAAAGACTGATTGACCTGTACATGATGGTGGGCTGACGGGCTTTGCTTTAGATATTATGGTTTGGTATTATCCTCTTGTGATTCACATGATAATTATTGGGAGTTATAAGGAGATGATTACTATGCCGATGAGGAAAGAGTGATGACTCTATTTATTGAGCTAATGGTTTACTGATACTGATACAGTACTAAAAAATACCATGATAGCCAGGACTTCTTACTTGTTTAGTGTGACTACTGAAATGTATGTTTTTTTAGAAATTGTTCTTATTATTGAATGAATTTATTGTTACTACACGGATTTACTGTTATTGTATTATTCTTTTGCTCATGCCACCAGATTATTATTATTACTAATATTGATACTACTTGATACTACTAATTCACTGTAAAGATATTAAAGATGTGATATACTATAGATACTGATACTATTGATTCACTATACTAATATTAAGCATGTGATATACTGAGCATATGATATAGAATGTCTGAATATCATGTGTAGACTCTTATATAATTTTACTACATTGACATGATTTCGATAGTATTTACTAATATTTTGATTTGATACTTTATAAAATTTTTATATTGATTGATATTATGAGTATGATGATTGTTTTATAGATTTAACACTCACACTGGTTTATTTTATTATAAGCTTATGTACTATAGTATTTTGTTGTTTATAGATTTTATTACTACTACATATAAATTTTACTATTTGTTTATTGATTCAATGATCATATGAATGCAACTATTATGATTTGACTGTTGATATGCATATTACTTCTTTGCCGTGCGTTGAATTCCATTTTATGTTTTGGTGAACTCCTAGGCTTTTTAGCTCATTATATGTGGTTAAATAATTTCAGGTCGGGGCAGGGGAGCAAGGGTGTGAGGCTGGTCAGGATTCTTCAGGTCCTATTTTTTTGTTATTCTTTTATACTTAGGACATGATAGTTATGTGATGATGATTGTATAGATCCTAAATAGTGTATATGATTTTGGAAAATAAATACAGGATGTATACATTAATGTTTTAAATTATAAATATATTTTGTTGTTTATTATTGATAGATGATATTATATAGCTCTGGTTATTATTTACTAAAAGATTAAATTAATTATTCTTTCAAATTAGATTCTGGGGCACCTCATATTGATTCTTCCAGACTTCCTTATCATGAGAATATTACTATAAAAGATGTCAACAAGGACACTTCATATGTGGATGTTATTGCTAACCTAACTAGAAAGGCTAAGATTTATTTGGTTTCATTTGTGGATATAGTTCTAAAGTTTACTAAGAGTGAGCTCTAGATAATTACTGTAGTAGTTATAATTGAAGAAATACCTTTTCATAAAGGGATAACAATCCTTTTATTTTACACTCTAAACTCATCATGTTTTTATGAATTAACCAAATGTCTTAGTGATTACAAGGTGGAAGATTCTCATTGAGCATTTGCCAGTTCTTGAGTTATTTTTTTATTGAGTTAAATAGTCTTTTTGTTCTATATGTGACTTCAATAAAGGGTTTAGCCACTAATTAAGGAAGGCTTATTTATACACACAATATAGGGGAGACAACACATTACAAGTGAAATTTTGAAGATAGATCAGGAAATCATTGTTATAGAGATCCAGTAACATTGTCCAAGAGATAGTCTGACTAAAGTTGGGCAGTACAGAGATACAATACGAGAACCATTATATGACAATGACTACGTATCACTAGGTTAAAATTCTGACATTCTGTAAATATTCTTACAGTAGTGCTTTTTAATATGCGCAGATCTAAGAGCTAGCTACTATGTTGCACACATGAAATCCTCACCCTTTCCAATCCTCACACTTCATACATTCTACCTAATAGAGTATGACTGCATCTATCATATGACGACACGATAGCTCCATAGTAATTTGAGTGGATGACTAGGCAGCACTTTTGCTCTATACTCTGAGCCTTCACTTGAACAGAGCATCATATTCGATAGTCACAAAACTGACATACGATCGATACAACTCAGCTGGCTCTATCTGACTCTCACATATTCAACTAAAGTATACACTGTAAATGTTCTAATATACACATTTATTATACAGAGTCTATCACATAATACATCTGCGTTAGGCAAGCTGAGCTACAACAAACTAGAATTCATGTTAAACTCGCACAACTGAGACGCACGATAGCTCTGAGAGAGTGACATTAACAGACTTAAGTACTGACTCGAGAAGAGATTAAGTCTAAGGTTTTGCCAGTGACATGTACATAATGATTATAATTCTATACACTAGAGAACTTAGTCTCTTTATGATCACATACTACTTATCAGTTAATTATCTATGAGGGTTGTGAGAGAGGTTGAAGTTTTAAAATTCAACACAGAGCAGAATTTGCATTGGTTTCTTTTGGGAGTAATTAATTTGTATATTTATTGTTAATCTTAGATCATACACGTTACTAGCAGAAATTCTTGGGGGTGGTGGGGGGGGGTGGGGGGGCGGGGAGTGGGGGGAGTATTTTTTGGAGAGCTGTGAGGAGCGAGTGCGTATAGAAGGGGGGTGGTAATAAAGTTTTTGTGATAAGTGTTTTATGGGTTGTTTATGGCAACTTGGTTGGATTAGGTGTTGTTTTGGGATGTTTTAGGTATTGGGTATTTGTTGTGGGGGGAGGGGAGTGGGATTACACTTAAATAAGATTTAGTTTGGGTTATTGATGTAAGCGGGTATTTGTTTAATTTGGTGGTGTGGTGACGGTGGGTGGTTTCTTTTGTGCTTGTGGGTTGTTGTATGCTGGTTCTATCATATTGTAATTTTGTGATGGTTGGATGGTGGAGGGGTGATGGTGTGGGGTGAGTGAGGGTTGACGTGTGTTTTTAATAGTTTGGTAAGTATATATTGTGTGGTGTTGAAAGGGGTTATGTGAGGATGAGTTGTGTTTTAGTGTATTAGTTTGTGGGAGGGTAGTAGGTTGTTGATAGGTTGAGGATAGATCTGGGGTTTGTTTGTGGGTTGATGGACTGGGGGGGGGTTAAGATTGAGATTGGGGTATGGGGGAGTGGGGGGGGAGGGGGGGTGGGGGGGTTTGGGGGGGTGGTTTTGTGTGTTGGGGGGTAGGGGGGATGGGGGTGTGGGGGGGGGGGGGATGGGTTTTTTGGTGTGTGGGTTGGTGGGGGTGGGGGGGGGGGGGGGGGTTGGTTTTTTGGTGGTGGGGTGGGGGGGGTGGTGTGGGTTTGTTTGGTGTTGTGTGGGGTGGTATTGGGGGGGAATTGTGGTGTATGGGTTTGTATTGGTTTGTGGGGTGTGGGGGGTTGTTGGGGGGTGGTGGGGGTGTTGGTGATAGAGGATGTGGAGGGGATTGTTGTAGTTGTGTTCGTTGTGTTAGGGTGGAGTAGTCTGTGGTTTTTGGTTGGTTTGTGTGGTTGGTTATGTGTGATGGTGGTATGGTAGGTGGGGGTGTGGAGTTGGGTTGTTTGTTGGTTGGTGGGGAGGGGGTGTGTTGTTGGGTTTGGGTGTGGGTTGGGGTGGATGGAGTGGATGAGGAGGGTAGGAGAAGGTGTTGGGTGTGAGATTGATGAGTGTAGGGGGAGTTTTGAAGAAGATGGATGGTATATAGAGTGGGTGTGATAGATTGTTGGGAGGAGGGAATAGGTATTAGTGGTAATAGTAAGTAAGGGATACGTTGTTGAGTTAGTTAGGGGGGGAGGTAGATTATAGTAGTTATGGATGAGTGATAAGTTGGGTATTGGAGTATATATATATTGGTGGTGGGGGGTGTTTGGATTTGAGGATGGTGAGAAATGATGAGGTGGTGGGTGGTCTATCTATATTGGGAGTGACATATGGTGATGAGTGTGATGTATTTTAGTGTTAGTAGTAGAGTGTTTTGGGATTGGGAGGAATGTTTAATTTGAGTTCGTATTAGGAATTAAGTTTAATTTAGTAGGGAAACACAACAATATAGGGGGGGATCTATCTCTGTAGTTATAACAACACAACACAACTTTGGTTTTGGTGGGGTTGTGAGGTAGTAAATGATATTGTGGATAAATGAGTTGAGGGTGTTTATTGAAGTAGAAAGCTTACTCTGGGTCTAAGGGCCTTGAAGCTATATCTCATATTTAATCTTACTCTTAATACCAATAACAAACTCATTGGTTAACTCCCACTTGATTTATATCATTGGTCCTAGTCACCAAATTTTTAAATATGTTTATATATATATATATATATATATATATATATATATATATATATATATATATATATATATATATATATATTCAACCACGTGCATATTTTCTTATCGAAGTATTATTAATTATCCATTCAGTTTTTTATCATGGTTTCTTAGACAATACTTAGCCCATAGCATTTTCTTCATCTCTACCCAAGGAAGGTGGTGCCTTCCTAACCTTTCTTAACTAAAATAATAGTCCAATAAATTTTTGCAAGGCCAAGAAGTTTCATTTTAACAAAGGTGGTTCTTTGATAGTTATTAATGTGGAATTCTGCTACCTTATAGTATTCCGCAGTATCACTATACCATTAGAATGCTCTCTGCTTTTTCTGTTATTTAGCATTATTCCCCACTACTTCTTTAACTAACTAAAGGACTATAGTACTTTTACCTTTTTGAGAGTTGCTGCACTTTTTGTAGAAAGCTGAGCTCTCTTATACCGGAGAAGAGGCTTGAGCAAGACAGTTTTATCTTCTACATTGAAATTAGCTACAGTAGTTCTACTGTTTTATTGAAATTATCTTGCATTGTCCCCTGTTTTTCCATTGTTCTATTGCTTCCACAACAACTTGGTATCAGAGCAATCCAGTCACCGAACAGAAGCAATTTCCTGAAGACTTGAATGTGCTACTGGAGCAATTTGCGGAAGTCATACCGGCTGATCTACCGGACGAACTGCCTCCCGTACGTTCTATACAACACCAAATTGATTTTACACCTGGTGCGTCATTGCCGAACCTGCCTCATTACAAGATGAGTCCCGTTGAACACCAACGCTACAGAAAATTATAGATGAATTGTTGGAGAAACAGCTTATTCAACCGAGCCTTAGCCCGTGTGCCGTTCCAGCATTATTAGTTCCGAAGAAAGACGGATCTTGGCGTATGTGTATTGACAGTCGGGCCATCAACAAAATTACTATCAAATACCGGTTCCCTGTACCACAGATTTGAGGATATGTTGGACTACCTAGCAGGGGCACAAATTTTCTCCAAGCTCGACTTGCGCAGCGGCTATCATCAAATAAGGATCCGTCCAGGAGATGAGTGGAAGACGGCCTTTAAAACGCGCAAGGATTATTTGAATGGAGGGTGATGCATTTGGCTTGTGTAATGCACGGCCACCTTCCTACGACTGATGTCCGAAGTCTTGAAGCCTTTGTTGGGAAAATGCTGCGTGGTTTACTTCGACGACATTTTGGTGTTCAGTGCTTCACCTGAAGATCATTGGGAACACTTAAAGAGTGTTTTTGAATTGCTCCGCAGCCATAAGCTGTATTTGAATAAGTCGAAGTGTGAATTCGCCACCTCTGTCGTGCATTTCATTGGATTCATTGTTTCAGCAAATGGTATTGGCATGGATCCAAGTAAAGTGTCCGCAATCCAACAGTGGCCGCAACCTCGGACCATAACTGAAATAAGGAGCTTCCATGGTTTAGCTAATTTTTATAGGAGATTTATTCGGGGATTTAGCTTAATCATGGCCCCCATAACCGATTGTTGCGGTCGAGCCATTTCCGTTGGGGGGAAGATCAACAAGGAGAGCTTCGACACCATCAAGGCGGCCCTGAGCTCCGCCCCTGTTTTGACAGCACCTGATTTCAACAAACCATTTCAAGTCGACACGCGATGCTTCAGCCGTAGGGATTGAGCTGTGCTTTCCCAAGACGGCAAACCCGTCGAGTTCTTTAGTGAGAAGCTGAGCCCAACTAGACAGAAATGGTCGTTTATGAGCATGATTAACGCTGTCGTCGCCGAGCCCTAAAGCAATGGGAACATTACCTTATTGCACCATGACTTCATTTTATGCAGCGATCACCAACCTTGCAGTTCTTAAGCACGCAGAAGAGTATCAACCGTATGCACGCTCGGTGGGTTGTTTTTTTGCAAAAATTCAGTTTCATACTCAAACACAAGTCCGGTCAACAAAACCGTGTTGCAGATGCTTTGAGCCGGCGTTCCGCATTGCTAACCCAGTTGCAGATAGAGATTACGGGCATGGAAAACTTGAAAGATCTTTATTGTACAGACAAGGATTTTGCTACTCCTTGGCAAGGGTGCTCGGCCGGACAACCAACAGATGATTATACTTTGAGGCATGGCTACTTATTTAAAGGCAATTCTTTGTGCATCCCTGAGTCTTCCGTGAGGCTCCAGTTGATTACCGAGATGCATGCGGGTGGCTTGGCAGCCCACTTGGGTAGAGAAAAGACATTGAACAAATGAAGGCAAAGTTCTTTTGGCCCCATTTGCGCAAAGATGTTACTAGATTTGTACAGAGGTGCCCGTTTGTCAACTGTACAAAGGAAGTAGCCAAAACACACAAGACTTTATTGTCCGTTACCTGTACCGATTTCTATTTGGGAAGATCTGAGTATGGACTTCATACTAGGCTTGCCGCGGACAAAGAAGGGGGTTGATTCCATCATGGTGGTGGTGGATAGATTTTCGAAAATGGCTACATCATAGCCTGTAAGAAGACAGCGGATGCTCTCGGCGTTGCCCACTTTTTTTTAGAGAGATCATAAGACTACACGGACTTCCCCGAAGCATCACCTCACCGATCGGGATGTGAAGTTCGTTAGCCACTTCTGGAGAGAGTTGTGGAAACAGCTACAAATTGAGATCAAACTGAGCTCGGCATATCACCCGCAAACCGATGGACAGACGGAGGTAGTAAATACGCACTCTTGGTAACATGCTCCGCTGCTTAGTGCAGATCATCCGAAGAAGTGGGATGACATTCTCAGTCAAGCTGAGTTTGCCATAACTCAATGCCAAATCGATCTACGGGTAGTGTCCTTTTAATATAGTATATCACTAAGCCACCTAACCATGTTGTAGACATTGCTGTCATTCCTAAATGTCACAATTCGGCGGCTACCAAACTCACGGGAGACTTCAAGGCCATGCTCGACAACGTCCGCAACACACTCCAAGCTTCGAACGACTCCTACAAGCAGAAAGCTGATGAACACCCGCCGCGCCAAAGCTTTCAAACAGGGGAATTGGTAATGGCAAGATTCAGGAAGGAACGATGCCCCACTGGAACTTATTCCAAGCTTAATCCAAGAAAGCTTGGACCATTGCCATCAAGCACAAGATCAGCGACAAGCATATGTACTGGATTTACCACCGAGATCTTCACTTCTGCCACTTTCAATGTGGCGATCCAGTCCTTATTATCCGCCGACACTGCCGTCATCGAGATCAATTCGTCAGATACGAATTCTTGAAGTGGAGGAGGATTGATGTGGAATTCTGCTACCTTATAGTATTCCGCAGTATCACTATACCATTAGAATGCTCTCTGCTTTTTCTGTTATTTAGCATTATTCCCCACTACTTCTTTAACTAACTAAAGGACTATAGTACTTTTACCTTTTTGAGAGTTGCTGCACTTTTTGTAGAAAGCTGAGCTTCTCTTATACCGGAGAAGAGGCTTGAGCAAGACAGTTTTATCTTCTACATTGAAATTAGCTACAGTAGTTCTACTGTTTTATTGAAATTATCTTGCATTGTCCCCTGTTTTTCCATTGTTCTATTGCTTCCACAGCAGTTATCCATTTGGTACCAATAAAAAAAACTCATCTATTTGTGTAAGCTAATCTAAGAACCTAATGGGGTTATGGACTCCATCATATGTAAGATCATCTGCCTTAACCTTTTTTATTGGCTCAATCAAGGTTTCATGATTGCTAGGTTAATCATTTCTTTAAAGATTCCTCAAAAGTTTCCTTCTAGGTTTAATGTGCTTTCTTGGATTTTTTAAGTACGTTTCTCTTATGGTTTCAATTTAATTTGGCATCAAGCTAAAGGTTAAACTTTTCTTTGGTTTTAGGGTTTGAACCCTAAAACTTTTGGGTTGTTATGTTCAAAAAGAGTTTTGGGAATTTGTTAAACTTTTCTTTAGTTTTAAAAGTCAACTAATATATCCCCCTATTGGTATTATTCATTTGATCTTGGCTAACGAACTTTGATGGCATGATGCAATAATGAAGGCTATGAGACACAAAATTTTAATGTATTTTTAAATATGTGATACTCATTGATTTTAGACAAATGAATAGAGATATTTTTAAAAGTTATTTTATAAAATTTTACAAAGTTGTAAATCATAATTAAAACTAAAATAATACAAATTATCTAAACAAAAATAAGAATAAAATCTTAAAATTACTTAAGACAGGTTTTCCTATGTTAATGGGGATCATTTTGAGGTTTTATTTGATTTAGTGGTTAACTCCCTCACTGATTAATATGTTCTCAAGTCAATTAATATTATATGTGTTTAAGGTTGATGGCTAGGTCAATATATATATGGAGACGACTAATCAAAATTCTTGCACAAGTTAATATAATTGCATCAAACATGTAATCTACAATAAAAATTGTCACCACCCTGCCCAATAGAATCTATTACACTTGAATAAGTTATATCGTGTAAGGGACATGACTATGAATTATTTCCTCCCATGATTTAATTGGAAGAATTATTTTCCTATTTTACTCTTTTTTCAATACACAATAAAGGGCCGTTCTAAAATTATCTAATATACAGAAATAAAAATAAAAAATTTATTTTTATATTCATAAGATAACTTTTGAAAGAATAATTTGCATTAATCATGGTTTCACTTTCCATTTTTTATACTTAAATAAATTCTAAAAACTATAAAATACTTGAATAAACTTATAATTCTTATCAGATCCAATTGAAGTCATTAAAATGAACTGAACACTATATTAGTGGATATTACATTGCCCCCCTCAAAAAATTCCACCCTTATTATTTCTTCACAAGCTATCAGATATAATAAAGTGCGAGCTTGGGTTAAGACATAATCTATCCTTAGCGCGAGTATGTCCACGACTTGGGACCTTGAAGGGGAAACATGCTGAAGGATACTACACGAAAATCAGAGTCTTATCATCTTCAAGGAATTGACTTTCAAAAATACAAAATTTCATACTTGAAATACTATAGCCTAATGCTTTGGATCAAAATATTTTCTCAGCCTATCCTGAGTTATTTTCAATCTATTCTTGATTATATTGATATCCTTAGTAGCATCATTTACCAGTTCATGACTCATTAGCTTCCTCTCACCCATTGATGCCTATGACTATTGTGTCCTACACTTCCTACCATAAAGTGTATCATGCGGTGCCATCCCAATACTTGATTAGAAACTATTATAATAGAAAAATTCAATTAGAGGAATGTGATCCTCCCATCTCTCACAAAAAAAATTTAATACACATGATCTTAACAAATCTTCTAACACTTGAATGGTTCTCTTAAACTACCCATAAGTATACATGTGGAAAGTTGTATCAAAATTCAACTTGGTTCTGAAATTTTCTTTAGTGTCCCCATATAATCTAGAGATGAACTTGTCATCATGATAAAGAATGATAACCTTGGTTATTTCATATTGTCTGATAATGTCCCACATATATGATTGAGCCAATCTCTCTATTGAATCAATCTAACTTATTAGAAGAAAATGGGTTGATATCATTAATCTACCAACCATAACCAAACATCATCATAACATTGCCTTAATCTTGGAAAAAATATTACAAAATTTATTGTGATCTCTTCCCATTTCCACTTCAGAATAGGTAATGGCTACAATAATCCACTAGGCCTTTAATATTCTGCCTTTACCATCTGACATATTTCACACTTATGAACAAATCATGTCACCTCACAATTCAACATAAGCAAGGTTGAAATATACTTTCAGATATTGTGGTAATTATAATTCGATTGGATTTTCAACATAAATCTTTAGTGATATGGTTATAGTGTAGGTCCAGATGTGATCATGACCATAATACAAGTGACACATATTTTTGAAGAAATGGTTATGGCATGAATGAGGCTATGGTGCGTAATTAGATATGACAATGATCAAGATGCAAGTATGTACCACCATAAATAATTATTGACAAATTAACCAATTTATAGCATGTCTCCTCATTGACCAGTAAGCTCATGAAATCATTCTCCATGAATTATGGCTAAATCAACTCCGTGAATGCCCCGTTATCAATCAACGTGGATTGCAATTAGTTGTATAGCGAAGTTTCAACTCTTAATTATGTATACTTTATATTATGTAATCCTCCTATGATTATATAAACATTGGCCAAAGATAAATTCAAATTCAAATAATTTGCGGTCCACTTCATTTGTTATGATTTTAGAGTTATTCTTATTATTTTTTGTCTCCATATCTCACTCAATGAAAATCCATTAAAGATCAGTAAGTATCTTATCGTCATCATCATCATTCAATAACTTTTGTAAAGACCTTTGAGCATTCACACATCATCTTTTGTTCGCCTTATATCCACAACAAAGGAAGATCACACTCATCACCTCATACATCACAACGTCACGTTTAAGGTAAAGCATTTTCTTTAGTTGTAAAGATGCCCATAATGCAAAAGATTATCTCAATTTCTATTTCACAAGGATGACCACTTCACTAAATATATGCTAAAAATGTCTTTCTTCATGATGATCCAATGAAAGAAACCTATAAGAAAGTCTCCTAGGGTATCCATCTTTTGCCCTTCAGAAGTATGCAAATTAAATTGTTCCTTATATGATTTATGTCATTCTTCTAGTTTTAGTTGACAACATCATCACGATTTGGACAAATTTGACTCTAATTAATCATTTTCAACAACACCTTTAGGGCACATTAGATATGAAGAATCTTGGAGTTCTGAGTTGTTTCCTAGGTTTGGAAGTACACAATTTTTTTGGTACATTTCTAAACTAATATTAGTAAACACATGATCTGATTACTTTGACAGGTCTTCAAAATTCTTCTCCTAAGAATATTCCATTATAATTAAATATAAAGTATCATAAAGAGGAAGGAGATCTTCACTTTGATTTAAACTATTTGACTATAACATGATCATATATTTCTTTTATAGTTCGACAAGTAAGTCAATTTATGCAAAATGATTGTGACTTCCATTTGGTTACTATTCGTCAAAATATTTGATATCTTATTAGGACAACAAGCTGTGATATGTTCTTTTCACATGATTCTCCTCTTCAGATATAGTGATGTAGATTCTGTAGGGTGACCTAATATTCGTCGATCAGTCATAAGATGGTGTGTATTTGTTGATGATTCTTTGATCTTATGAAAGAGTAAGAATTAATCTCGTGTATCTAAATCATCCACATAATTTAATATCATGTCATATTTTCTTCATGCTTAGAAATTATATGGTTACATGGACTTTATCAAAACTCAAATGTTCTCAAGAAAGTCCTACTCCTCTACATGTTGATACTACAGGCATAATCCAAATCGTCACCAATCTAGTGTATCATGAGAGGACCAAGTACGATTGTCGCTCAATTCAAGAAGCCTTTGATGCTCATATTATTTGTCTTCCTCGCATCTCCATAAACCTTCAAATTACAAATAGATTTACAAAAGCATTAACCAAACAAAGGCATCAATTCTTAGCAAGCTAAATGATGTTTCTTAACCAATCAACATAAATTTAAGAGAATATATCAACATATATAAGTAATGAGAAATTAATCTCAATGAAATATGGCTAGATTAGCTTAATATCAAAAAAATTATGGCTAGATTGGCTCCATGAATGCCATCTCATCAATCAGTGCGCATTGTAATTAATTATATAACTAAATTTATACTCTTGGTTGTGTATACTATAATGCAAGTAAGGTTATGACATAAGTGCGAAAACATCAATAACTATTTGTAGGTTTACTTACATTGTCTCAATTAATTGAAGGTTATTTATTCAATTATATATTAACACGATGTGTTAAAGGATTCATATTATAAATATTCAACAAATTTTATGCTGACTGTAGACTGACTAATACAAACTTCCAGATTATTTATTCAGGACTTGGGACCTAACAACAGCCGAATTTTTTAATTACATGGTTATACCAAAAATAAAAAAAATAAAAAAACGTAATGGCCTTATCCTTGTCCTTGACTGATCACACCGTATGGTGCCATTTTAAGACTTCAAATCTGCTACAAAGTGTGAATCAAAGAGGGTCAAAATAGAACATTATACGTAACAAAATACATGACAAAGGCACCCGAAGAAAGGTGTATGGCTAAATAATGCATTAATAGGATGCATTGGACCACCACTTTCATTTTCTTTTCCTTTTTTTTAACTTCAATGTAAAGCCTGCTTTATCCAAATGACTTGGTAGGCATGATTGAAAAGTGGGAATAAACACAACTAAGGCTTAATTTAGGACTGTTTTCTTACTTATTTTTTAAAAAATTTTTTAATGTAAAAATCTTTTATTCATAATTTTTTTAACTAAAAAACTACTTTAAAAAACAATAAAAAATATGTCCAAAATGAAACCTTAGTCTATTGATTGAAAAGTATGACTACTAATCAAGTAGATTTGAATTCGAATCTTGAATATGTAATATATATGAATTTCCTTTAATTAGCCTAAATGTTTAAAAAAAATAGGGGAAAGCAATGAGAGAAAAACTAAAATAAATTAATCATATCATAAAACATTCATCATTTAGATCTTCTATATATATATATATATATATATATATAAGATTTTCAACACAGTAAGAAAATAGTTTAAAAAGGTGAGAAAAAAAAATATGTACAGCAAATATGCTTTTTTAGGGTGAATTTGAAAATTATTAAAATTATTAAAATTTAATTAATTATTCTTCTATTACACTCAATTAAAATCAAATTCTTAAGTTGTTATAACTCCCAAATTTTCCTTTTACGTAGGGAAAACTAAAAAAAAAAAAGTATTTTGATTTAAAATTTGATAGAAAAATTAGTCAACTGAATTTTGAATGAAAATTGAAAGAAGAAAAACTATTATGATTAAAATTGAATATATACCCTCATATGAATAAAAATAAAAATCATTTTTTTGAAATAAGAATTCAAGTATTATTACAAATTTATTTATTTAAATTCTTTCCCTCTATTTTAAATTTATTTTGATGGAGAAAAAATGATGTACATATAGAAGAAAGTCCTCTTCCCAACCAAAAAAAAAAAATCTTTCTTTCGACTAAGGCTTCATTTAGGACGGCTTTCTTATTGCTTCTTAAAGCAGCTTTTTAATACAAAAATTAAAAAACTATTTTAAGAAGCACTTAAAAAGCTGTCCCAAGCGAAGCCAAGTCTATCTCCTCATTATAATTCAGCACAAAACTAGACTTACAATTCCACTGCATTTCTTATGAGTTTGTCCACACAACCAAGTTCCTTATCATGCAAACAAGACACTTATTCTTACAAGATCTAAAATCCACAAATCCCATGCTACTTGACCACCCTCACTACATTCTTCAAGAAAGATGATCACTGGAACTGAAGATTTTATTCATACCACTTCGGCATCGATCACTCGCGAGCAATCAAGACGACCTGCTTGCCGACATTGCGGCCGGAGAAGAGGCCGATGAGAGCAGCAGGAGCATTCTCAATTCCTTCAGCAATGTCTTCAACATAGACCAGTTTGCCTTCCCTTATGTACTGGATGACGAGCTCCAGGAACTGAGGATACAGGTGTTTGTGATCTGGTTCGATGAATCCTTCCATTCGAATTCGCTTCGCTATGATCAAGAAGAGGTTATGAACGCTATCTTTCTCTGTGAGATTGTACTGTGATATCATCCCACAGACGGCTATCCGGCCATGGTTTCTCATGTTTAACAGCACAGCATCAAGCATTGGTCCCCCAACATTTTCAAAGTAAATGTCGATTCCATCAGGAAAATATCTGTTGGTATGAATGCAAGTGTGAGGATAGGCATAAATCACATAGAAGCTTACTAATATGGATTGATGAGAGCAGAGAAAATGTAATACTGTACATCTTTTTAAGTCATGAAGGTTTCGTTTGGGTTGACCTTCTTATTGCTTCGTAAATCAGTTTTTTAGTATAAAAATCAAATTTTTTTACTAAAAAACTGCTTTAAGAAACAGCAAGAAAGTTGTCCCAAACAAAACTGAAATCTAATTTTTATTGCATGAAGAAAATATGCTTAGTAGATTTGCGGGCCACCGATGTCTTCTTTAATAAAGGGACTCCGTCTTATGTTTGTGCCAAAGAAATTAGAGTTATAATTATCTGCAATCAAATAATAGTAAAATACATGCCAACGGTAACAAGACAGCCATTTATTCAGTGAAAATAGAATTTTAGGATATTTTAAGTTTGAAACAGACTTCGCCTATTTCCCAACATGTAAAATCACATTAGAAAGATCTATAGGCAAAATGTCTATGTTCATCTGTGAAATGAAGAAAATAATGAGATATTGGCAGTTTCCTTGTGCAACATGATGGTTATAAGACAAATTCAAAGGTTTATAAACAATCAAGTAAGGATAGCTGAATGGAATCACGTATGATACTGACCTTTTCAGAGCAGCATTGAGATCATGCTCCTCTTTGTAGTTAAATGCTTCATCAAATCCAAACTTGCTCTTAAGGAGATCGACCTGATAAATCAGCCATCATAATAAATCAGAATGTAATTCAATAAGAACGGTTTAGACATTTAAAAGAGCAGAAAAAATAAGATCACGATATCCAAGAAAAATTTTGTTCAGAATAGATCTCAAAAGTCATTGAATTTGCTTTAAGATGAGTGCAAAGCATAATAGATAATTAATATTGCACTCATCTCAAAATACATCTAAATACTATGAGATCCATCATGACTATTTTTTAGTTTTCCTCTTTAAAATCTCATGATTTACTTATTAAATGTGTAGAATGATTATTATTATTATTTTTTTTTTGAATGATTAATTCTACCTTCTCCTGAGAGCCTGCACTTCCAACCACGTAGCAACCCATTAACTTGGCAAATTGGCCAACAAGTTGGCCAACAGCTCCTGAGGCGGCTGAAACGTAAACTGTTTCACCCTTTTTAGGGGAACTTATTACATTGAAACCAACGTAAGCAGTAAGCCCGGGCATTCCTAAATAAATTCACAAAAATAAATAAATATAACAATGTACGCTGGAGCAAATAAATATAATCACAAGAAAACTGTAAATTACTCAGAATATGCCATTCGAATTCAAGTGGTTGTAGCTAAAGTTGTTGCAGAATTATTGCGAGAAAATAATGTTTTTTTGAAAGCTCCTATAAGCATTACACACTATTTTCCTCCTGAAAAAAATCCAACAACTTATTCCAAGTACTCTATACTTTGGTGGATCTAGTTACAAAAAGTTGTTTTCCATCATAAAAATTTCTAAAAGCAACAAGAAAGCTATAGCCAATCAAGACTATGGAAGCTGTTTGAAAAACAAAGCTATGAAAAAACTACCCCAAGCAGGCTTGTAATATTCATGTTATAGTATATAGTTCAGCTTCATCTACAGCAAATCAACTTCTATATAGAGCAAACCATATGTACAGCAAACTGCTTTCAAATTTATGAATCTTGTGAAGGAACACATTGCTTTTTTAAAAAAACGGGAGACCTGCCATCAATATTCAGTAGTACTTGAACCAAAAAAAAAATTCAGTAGTAGTTCGTTAACATGCAATAAAGAAAACCAGAATTATCATAATGTAGTACCTAGAATTCCTGTATAGTAGGAAAGCGGCACATCAGTGTACTTAATTTTGACCAAAAATTCAGGTGCTTTTATAAGAGTATATTCTTCCCATCCAGTAATCCCCCAAACCAAATCTCCAGCTTGGAAGTTCGGATGACCAGAATCCACAACTTTACCTACACCATAACCAGTAATAACCTGCAAATCAACAGTGACAAATCATAACAAGTGACCATTTAGATAATTATCCTCAAAATGAGGGTTTGAATGACCAAAAACAAGGCAACAAAGAATTATTAGACTTGCAGGATCGAAATGATTTTGTATTTTATGAACATCACCTAGACAACTTGGTCATATTAATTTTTTTTTTTATTTGAATCCCATCTGTGATGATCATTTCATGCACCTGTAAGACTACAGAAAACACAAGGAAATATTATACAAAATATGAATTGTGGCTAAAAAAGCATCTGAATAAGATATAATTATAGGGAACATGCATAACTAATGCACAGACACTGTTTTTAGACCATCTGGTAAAGCTCCGACCATAGTGGGATAAAGGCTTGATGATGTTGTTGTTGTTATTGGGAAAGCTGTGAAAAAAATCTAAATTCGAGATAGAACACAAATTCCACTTGCACTTTGCTTCTATGGGCAGTAATTTTATTGTCACGGAGAGCAGATCACAATAAAACTTGATCACGATTTCTGTAGTTAAGTCCAGCAAATGCTGATGGTTGCTTGTTTTGTTGCAAAATAAATTAAGAGACTATGAATTTCGAGGCTGCACAAATCAGTGTGAAAGATTAGAACTACATGAATATTTTTCTTGAAATTTTAGAGAAAATAAAGAGTAGATATGGGCACAATTGATATCATCATCATCATTAGTTTCTCTAATCTGTTTAGGGCCTACATGTTCAGGATCCTGATGCTCCATTTGTTCATTCTAATTACCTAATGAGGTGTTAAATTTATTATGAAAATAAACAAAACAAACAATTTTTATTTATGCAACCTTTAATCCACCCTTTTTCTTTCTAATTCACTTGACTATAATTTATAGACCCATTTTAATGAAGTATATTTTTCCTGCTTTAAATTCAATAGATATTACTCCCATCATCCCTCTAACATAATTATTCATCGATTCATCCTTTTTTAATTTCATATTTGTTTATATACGCCTCAGCATAGCTGAACTAATTCTTATTTCATAAAAATTAGATTCTAAGTCTGCATAATTTTCGTCTCTCTAATACTCACAATATATTTTTTTATTCTAAAGACCTGACCTTAATTAAATTCTCATCTATATCCACATTCTTATTATATAATAGATTCAAGATAGTTAAGCCAATCATGCCTTTAAATAATATTAACAATATATAATGATATACAGTGATGGCCGAGGGCTTCGGAAGAAAGAATTCAATCATAGAATTAGTCTTCATCCTCCAATATGCAATTGTGATGCCTTCCCTTTCTTTATTATTATTATTATTATTATTTATTACATAAATAAACAAAGGAGAGGAAGGGAGAGGAGATCAGAATCAGGGACAGAACTGTTGATCGAGTCAGAGATTAGGGCGAATGAAGCACGCAGGTCGTATAGTGATGGAAGCCGGAGGCAGGGCCTGGCATGTTGACTGCTCGAGTAAGACCGCAGGGAGGTGTTGGGCCTGGATGGATCAGGGCCAAACAGCCTAGAGCCATTAGCTTGAGGAAGCCAGAGGTGAGAGGCCTGGCATGCGGGTTGTTCGGTCGGCTTCATTCACGTGAGGAGTAGTTGTCGGGGTCAGCTGACAGTAGGTGTGAGAGATGGATAGCATGTGGGATCTGTTCAAGGGAGTCAAGGCAGAGAGCAGAAGGTCGGTGGAAGGTGAGGTTGTCATTCACGGGTGGGAGCAGGCGTTAGAAATCGAACTCAAGAAACTCTAGAGCATCAGTGCAAATGCCCTTGAGAGATGTATCTTTCGTTCTTCTATACTTGTGAGGGAGTTACGTGGAGAGGAGTGGGCTCATGGGTTAGTGGGATCGTGGGTCGCTTGTGGGGGCCGGTCAGCTAATCAACAGTCAACAGTAAATAACAACAGCAGTCATGTATACCCTAAAGTGTACAGGTATATAGATAGGCACTTTTGTACATATGAAATAGAATTGTAAAACAAGCTGAAGTCCCTATCCACCAAAAATTTATAGATCCTGAAGGACAGATTAAACAGCTAATATTTTACAATTTGACATGCAATGATGAAGGATAAGCTACAAAACCTTTAGGAGGAATCATAAACTCTTGCAGCTTTGACTAGATGACAAGACTAAATAAAACTAATATGTAATTTGACTTGCTAAAACTAATGAATCTCTAATGAGAGAAGTAGTTTGCAAGAAAGCATGCAATTCTTTTAGTTTCAAGTTTTGCATCTTTCTATTCAATGAATAGGTGCTTTCACACCACTGCCCCTTGTGTATGAACGCCTCGATCAATGCCCATGAGCTGTTGCTGGATGGCACATGCAGCCACAATGCCATACCTCCAGCTCCTCTACTTGACAGCTACCCACCAAACTCATAGATGTCTCAACTCACCACCCTCATGACTAGCACCTCGCATCTCCAATAAAACAATTTGTTAATCAGGGAAGTATCTGAAGTCCTTCCCATCACCCTATTTCTCCCCTTAGTGACACTTGAGGAGAACATGATGCCTCTATGAACTTCCCTAGAGTTGAAAAACAGAGACAGAAATATTACTTAGAGAAAGGGGATGCAAAGACAAGGCAGTAAAATTGGGAAGGTTTTTCTTCTATATTTTAGATTAAGTAAAGAGTCCTTAGAAACAAAGCTTCTGGGCCTCTAAAGCTTAAGTCAACTCTCAAACGACTTTGATAGACAAATGACCATAAAACTCATGTAAGTTTCTCAAGCGATCAAGCTAGCCTCCCAGACATAAAAATTCACTTCATAGTGATTGAGCATAGCTTATAAGCCACAGAAGCTTGAGTTAGTTAATGGAGCATAACTCCTTAGTAACCAAAGTTCAATTTGAAATAACCAAGCACAATATTCAAGCAAAAAAACTTGAGTCCATTTTCTAATAGATAAATGGAGCAGGAAAAACATAAAGATTGAAAAAGCTCATAAGAAGCCTTAGGGCCAGCCTATCAAGTATTAAAGAATCTTAATTCAAGTCCTCAAACTTATTTTAGTTTTACGTCATGGGGCATTAATAGCCATGAAGGCCATAAATGGAATAATTTGATATCAATAAGATCGGCAGGCCAATTGTGATGAGGAGTTCTATGAAACAAAAATGTTGAGTGACCTAAATCCTCTAAGAGTTGATTAATGATCTGAGGTTACAATAATATTTTCTAAGGTTGGAAAGTCATTCTATAATAAAGCCGAGTGCTTTGTCCTATATATATTTCAAAGTATCCAAATGAGATTCATGTCAACATCCTTTAGCTATAATACTCTTCCTTGGATGGCTAAACTGCTTCATTAATATAGCTCGGGTTTTCATGAAAGAGATCAACATCCTTCTCAACATCAATGATAGTTTGCCATGATAGCTACACCTTTAGCATAAAAATATTGTTCAAGGTTTCTTGTTGACTCAGCTTATTTAGCTCAATTAATGGCTTCATCGTAATAAACTTGTAACTTTTCAACTCAACTACCTTCTCAGAGCCTCAGCCTACGAGTGAACCATTGTGAGATCACCCTGAAGATGAACAATCTTTTCTTGATAAGTTAAATAATTTTTCCCAATTCTATAACATCGGAGGACTCAACAAACATATGTTACTTTAGAGTTTGCAGCTGACTCTTATTATTCTTGAGTTTCTCCTTCATTAGTAGAGTCCATCCAATTTGACTTAGGCGTTGACTAATATCTAATTTATCTCTCAACACTTCAAAAGTTAGGAACCTCTAAAATTTTGGTCACTCAATGTATCGAAAACCTCGAAAGTATGGAAGGAGGGATCTTATGCATTAGCTCCATGTTCGGATTTGATCAACTAAATTCCCCAAAATCCAACATCATTCCTCAACATCCGATGAAAAGGAACTCAAGGCCGCTTTTTAGAAATAAGACTCCATCCCCTTTGTCCCATTTTCATTCTAAACAATAACTCCATCTTCACCATTCTCACAAACATGTGCTTGATGAGACTAGAAACTCCTTGACATGATCAACATCATTAATATGCATACATGATGATGTCAACTTTGTTCCTAACAAAAACTAGGGTTGATGTAAAAAATACAAACCAATGCTGCCATCTCTTCAAGAGGAACAACACTTGTATCATCCACATCATTTGTGCAGACCTCGAAAAGATGAATAGAGAATGCCAGTAAATTCTAAGTTGATGATGGTGCAACCGGAGGCGCCACTATAGTTGCAAATGTTTATTTAGGGATGACATCATACTTCATGCTGAGATCCCTAAATAAAAACATCGAACATATTATTCAAGTTGACATCATGCTTCGCACTGAGATCTCTAAATAAATATTTAAAATCATCGAATACGAATATTCCCTTAAGTAAAGGAATATGACAACTTCTCTTTCAAAGTATATGCAGGTAATTCTCCAAAAAATTTGGGGCACCGCCTTTTCCACACACCGAGACTTCAAAGACAAGGAAAGAAATATTTTTTGTGACTACATGCTCCAGCAAGTCGAACTAGAGTGGCACAAGTCCTTCAGCAGCCTGAAGCTTAAGGTTCGAATGGGTGTAAGAGGTCGGACTCAACAAGCTCAAATGTGACTGAGTCACTGGCAGCTCCATTTACTCAACAAGCTATAAAAAAAGGTTGTAATAGATGAACCCCTATTTGGTCAACCTGTCAGTAGGGACTTTTAGAAAGCACAAATGCTTATATTACTTGATAAGTCAGAGTGGTTGTAGTCCGAAAAAAATTGCTAAGTGATCGGAGAGTCAAGGTTACAATAGAAAGATGTATATTTCTCCAAATAAAAGAACAAGAGAACTGCCCTTTTCAAAATATACGTAGCAAGGAGTTTGAGATATCGTCTTCCACAATGTATTGAAACTTCAAAAGTCGGAAAAGAAGACTTTTATGACTACATATTTCAACAAGTTAAGCCAGAGTGGCACAAGTCTTTTAACAGTCTCAAACTTAAGGTTTGAATGGACATAAGAGGGCAAACTCAACAAGCCCAGATGTGGCCAAATCTCAGGCAAATCCATCTACTCAACAAACCATAAGAAAAGCCGTAGTAAAGGAGCCCTCATTTGGTCAACCTTTAGTAGGGACTGTAAGAAGCACAAAAGCTTATCTAACTTGACGAGTTCAAATAGTCGTAGTCCACTAAATTCTCCTAAGTCACTAGAGAGTCAAAGTTATAGTGGAAAGTACAAGTCTCGATCAACAGCTACCAAATGCATGTAAGCTCTAAGATCTCAAACCATGAAGGATGACTTCCAATCCGCAAACTTGGGGAGCGCATTTCTCCATAGCTCAAGTCTAAAGCTTGAATGGGTGTATGAGATCGGACTCAACAAGCTCAGATGTGGCCAAGTCGCTAACAGCTCTATCTACTTAACACGCTATAAGAAATGCCACAGTAGAGGAACTCCTGCTTCAGCAGTCAGATGACAAGAGCTGTTAAATCCTAGCTCACCCAATCTGATAAGTTTAAGTAACCCAAATTAAAATCTTCTCGAATGATTAAGGATCAAGATATTATCTATATTTGGTACTACTAATCAAACCAAAAACCTGCGAATTTTTTAAAAAATTCATAAAACACAAAATGAGGATCGAATGAATTCTTCTTAAACAAGTTCATCAAAGCACAAAACAAAGAACTAAAAGTTCATATAAAACCTAAGACTAAATTAAGAGGACTTTTATCATCGAAAAATCTATTATGCATAAAATTCTTGAACGATCAGCTCTTGCAATTGGCCTGATGTAAACCCAAAGGAGTTTATATCACTGGCATCTACTCCTTCATTAAGCCCGCCAAAGCAAGAAGGTACGCAAATCCCTTAACAAGTCGTCAATAACAAATCTAATAATCCTTCACCAATGTTTGTCGCATAAAGCATAGGATAAAAGAAGTTGAAATCTCAAAAACTCAAACTAAGTTATACAAAGAGTACAACTGCTGACTCTAATAGATGGCTAAAGCAATAACACTCATAACTTTCTTAAAAAATAGAGGGGATCTTAAATATTTATTTGGGTCAATATCGTGCTGCATGCCGAGATTCTCAAATAAATATTTAAGATCACATATAGTGCTACCGACACAACCATAGAAATCACAAAAGCAATAAAAGCAAAACTCGTCAACAACTGAATTAATTAAATTGCTTTATTTTGTTAATTCAGAATTTACATACAAGTTTTCAATTTATATCTTTTTTACAAATTTACATCAGCCAAAAAAGAGAAAAAATATATTGTCCTTCGCAAAGGACTAAAATTTGTCTCTTAAATTTATGCCTGAAGAGGAAGTCGACAGCTCCGCTATGCTCCTTCCAAAGACTATGTATCCTACGCTTATGTAACAGAAATGTCAGCAGAAAGGAGAAAGATTATGCAAATATATGTGAAGCTGCAAAAAAAAGGTGTAACTGAACAGAGGTCTCATGCAAAAACTGGCTGAGTAGGTGTCCCGCTCCTCCTTGAAGTTGTGTAGAATAATAAGGATATTAGTGAACAACTAAAGAAATAAAGGAACTGCACAAATTAATAAAAACGTATATGAGCTGCAACCCTTGTAGTAGCTAACTAACTGATATCCTATTTCTGCAAGGACTTGCGCAAGTTAGTAAGGCATCATCAATATATATATATATATATATATATAAAATTGATAGTGTAAAAATAAAGTGAAAGATATACCTAGAGCGTACTTGAGTGAAATCTCCTACAGTCGCTAGTTAGCTGACATCCTGCTCAGCTGGAACCTACAAAAGACACGAAGCATCGCCAATACAAGTATAAAATCAGTTTAAAAAGAAAGGAAAGATAATGTATCTAGGCCAAGAACAACTATAAAAAACCTGAGATGGTAAAATCTTGCAAGCTGGTGAATTTACAAATCTAATACCGTCACTTTAGCTTCTAGTATCCGAGCTTTGCAGATTCACCAACTTGCAGGATTTCGCTGCCTTAAGTTTTCTATAGTTATTCTTGACCTAGGTAGACTCTCTTCTCTTTCTTTTTTAATTGGTTTTTATACTTATACTGACAATATTATGTGTCTTATGCAGGTTCCAGGTAAGCAAGTATCAACTAGCTAGTTATTGCAATAGATATTAACTCTTGTACGCTCTCTTTACTAGCTTTCATTTTACTTTTACACTACCCATTTTATATATATATATTGATGATGCATCATTAATTTGCGTAGATGACCACAGAAATAGGATATTAGCTAGTTAGCTATCATATGAAGCTCCAGCTCAAGTACGTCTTTGTTAGTTTATGCAGTTCCTTTCTTTTTTAGTTGTTCACTGATATCCTTGTTAATCTACATAGGTTCCAGAAGAAGTGGAACACCTAGTCAGACAGCAATTGTAGGAGCCTTTTGCTCAAGCACACCTTTGTTTTTTATAGTTTTTTATATATTTGTATAATCATTCTCCTTTTTCTTGACGCATCTGTTGCATTGTGCAGGTCCCATAAGCACAAGATGTTCAATCTTTGGTTGGAGCATAACGGAGTTGTCAACTTCCTTTTCATGAATAAAATTAGAAGACATATTTTAGTCTTTTGTGAAGAACAATGTACTTTTCCCCCTTTTTTTATTAATGTAAGCTTACAAAAAGATGTAAATTAGAAACTTATATATAAATTATGAATTAATAAAATAAAATAATTTTATAAATTCAGCTGTTGACGAGTTTAGCTTTTACTATTTTTGTGATTTTTGCGGTTGTATTGGTAGCACTGTAGGGTATTTAAAAATTTATTTGAGAATTTTGGCACGCAACGCGATGTCGACCCAAATAAATATTTAAAATGTCCCATATTTTTTAGGACAGTTATGAGCGTTATTTCTTTAGAAATTTGTCAGAGTTAACAGTTGTACTCTCTACATAGCTTAACGTAAGTTCTTGAGATTTCAACTTCTTTTGTCTTATGTTTTGTGTGACAGACATTGATAAAAGGTTATCTGATTTGTCATTGCCAACTTCTCACTGGATTTACGTACCTTCTGTCCTATGTTTCTTGCTTTGGCAAGCTTGATGAAGGAGTAGATGCCGATGACCTTTGGATTTAGGTTAGGTCAGTGTCGAGAAGTCATTGGTCAAGAGCTTTGTGCGTAACAGACCTGTTGATGACAAAAGTTCTCTTAATTCAGCCTTAGGCTTTATGTGAACTTTGGGATAATTTCTTCAATTCTTTGGTTTGTGATTTGGTGAACTTGATGAAGGATTCCTTCAATCTCACTTTGTGCTTTACAAATTTTTTAAAGAATTTGCAGGTTTTGAGATTGATTAAAAGTACTAAATGTAGATATTACATTGACACTTAAGCAGTCGAGAAGACTTTAATCTGAGTTACTTGAACTTATTAGATTATGTAAGGTATGATTTAAAAACTCTTATCATCCTACTGCTAAAACGGGAGTTTCTTTTCTGTGGTCTTTCTTATATCGTGTTGAGTAGATGAAGTTGTCCGTAACTCAATCACAACTAAGCTTATTGAGTCCGACCTCATATGCTCGTTCAGACTTTAGACAGACTTAAGTTAAGGAGAAATGCGCTCCCTAAGCTAGATTTGCTGGTTTGCGAATTTGAAATAATCCTTCGTGGTTTGAGATCTTAGAGCTTACACGCATTCGGTAGCTATTGATCAAGACTCATACTTTCCACTATAACTTTGACTCTCCAGTGACTTAGAAAAATTTAATGGACTACGGCTACTTGAACTTGCCGAGTCATATATGCTTTTGTGCATCTTATAATTCCTACTGAATGGTTGACAAACTGGGGGTTCCTCTACTACGACTTTTCTTATGGCTTGTTGAGTAAATAGAACTGCCAGCGAATCAATCACATCTAGGCATGTTGAGTCTGACCTCTTAAGTTCATTCAAACTTTAGCTTGATGTTGTTTAAAGACTTGTGCCGTGTTAAACCGGTCCACTGGACCGGTCCAGGCGGGACCGGCTCAGACACGAACAGGGCGGAAAAACTTCCGCCCGCTGGGATGCCGAGCGAGCCACACAGCGTGCGGGAGCCAAATAGGAAAGAAATTTTGGGGAGTTAAGAGGGAAATTTGAATGTAGGGACTGTTTAGGGAATTCCTTTTGATTTGTATGCATTAAATAGTTGTTTTTCCTAGGGTTTGAGTATCTTGAATTTGGCTGAAATTTGAGATCTCTTAGATTTAGGTTTCTTTGGGCTCTAGCGGCATCTAGAGATTTGGGAGAGATCGATCCTCCTCTCGAATTAAGAATCAATTGTATCTTTTCTATTTTCTTCTTCTTCTAGTGAAATACAAGCTTCTACTTGTGTTTTTCTCTACGTTTTCCCTGTTTCCTGCTATTTTTCTGCCGTTGACAGCAGTTTTGCTGTTGAATTTTCACTGGTTTGGGTTAGGATTGCTTGCGAACTCAAGTATTACCTTAGGGTTACTTGCGAACTCAAGTGTTTCCTATCAAATTGGCATCAGAGCCTCTTTTTTGGGACCGTTGGGGGCTGTTTTCCTGAGATTTCAGCGGATTTTCTTGTTCCGGAAGAAGATCTTCGTAAATCTTGAGAAGAACGATAGCCGGAAAGAAGGTTGAAGTCTTGGAAGGCGAAGTCGGCCAATTGAAAGCCGATTTGGAGGAAAGATTCTTCAACTTTCAAAATCAAATCACCTCCAACAATGAAAGGTTGGAGGGGAAGTTCACCGCAATGGAGGAAATGATGAAGAAACTACTTGAGAGGAAAACCAATCCGGCGACATCGGAAGTAAGAGAGACCACCGACGGCCATGGCATGGGAGGAAATTCGAACCCTTTGCGGGGGAGGAGAAATTCGGAGGTGGAGATTCTAGAGGAGGAGAACGACATGCCCCCTCTGGAACCGCTTTCTAGAGAGGAGATGAGTAGGGGATACGACCAAAGGGAGGTTAATTTGGTTGGAAGAAGGGAAGACTTCTATCGCCGAGGTGCTGAATTTGAAAGAATCCACTATCGAGGTGCTGATTTTGAAGGAGGAAGGGAAGAAATTCATCGTCGAGGTGCTGAATTCGAAAGGATTCAGCGTCGAGGGGCGATTTTTGAAGAAAGAAGGGAGGAACGTCATCGTCGAGGTGCTGAATTTGAAAGAATTCAGCGTCGAGGTGATGATTTTGAAGGGAGGAGGGGAGAGTACGAAGAGGGATTTGAGTATAATCGTCGGAGGGATGATCGGGACACATGGGGAACTCTTCCCTTTCGAGGAATGGGAGGTTATGGAGGATACCTGGGGGGTGGAGGAGATTCAAAGGTGAGAAAGCTGAAAATGCCCATCATTGAGGGTGAGGATGGCCATGGGTGGATTTATAAGGTGGAGGGATATTTTGTTGTCAATGGGCTGACGGAGGAGGAGAAATTGACAGCAGCGGGAATGTGCTTGGAGGGAAAAGCCTTAGCCTGGTATCAGTGGCGTGATAGACGGGAGCCTATCCGGAGCTGGCGGGAGTTCAAAGAATGCTTATTAGAGCGTTTCCGAGCAGATGAGGGAGGAGACTTCTATGAGCAATTCTTTGCCCTTACCCAGGAAGGCGCGATGGCAGATTACCGGGACAGGTTTGAGTATCTGGCTAGTAGGCTGGATCATATCTCGGAGTCAGCCCTGGAAGGGAATTTCATGAAGGGGTTGAAACCGGAGGTAAGAACAGCAGTCAGAGTATTGGAGCCAAGGAATCTAGGCAAAGCCATGGAGTTGGCCCAGTTGGTGGAAGCCAGAAGAAGTCTGAAAGAGGGACTCGAGGAAACTACTCAGGAGGCTCTTACAGGACGACGACCACTCTTCTAGCACCCAAGGGGCCTGCATCAGGCAACAGTAATGAGACCACCTGGGAGAAGCCAGTAGGAGGAGGGAGTGGGAAAAATTTCAAGAGGCTGACAGAGAAGGAGATGCAGGATAAGAGGACAAGGGGGTTGTGCTTCAGATGTGATGAGAAGTACATGCCAGGGCATAGGTGCAAGGACCGAACTCTTCAGGTTCTCCTTGTCTGTGAAGACGAGAAAGACGAGGAGGGAGGTGGGAGCAGATCCGGAGAGGAGGAGAAGTTGCACTTGGATGTGGCAGAAGTCTCTCTAAACTCAATAGTGGGATTCAGTCTGAGTCATACTATGAAAGTGAAAGGAGAGATAGCTGGCCGTGAGGTGGTGGTGCTAATTGATAGTGGGGCTACCCACAATTTCATTTCCACTCAAGTCGTCAACCAACTGGGAGTAAAATTGGTGGACAACGGTTGTTATGGGGTGATGATAGGTACAGGTAAGGTGGAGAAAGGCCAGGAATCTGTAAAGGAGTGGTGTTGATCATCCAGGGGATTCAAGTAAAGGAGGAGTTTCTTCACTAGAGTTAGAAAGCACTGATGTCATCCTGGGGATGAAGTGGTTGCAAACCTTGGGGGAAACCAAGGACAATTGGGGAGCACTCACGATGGAATTAATGGTGGATGGGAGAAAGGTGATTATAAGGGGAGATGCAGGGCTATCCAAAGCCATGAAATCACTTAAGACCATGATTAGGGACATACAAGAGGTGGGGGAAGATTATATGGTGGGACTACACAGGCTGGATGCGATCAGATTGGAAGAGGGAGGGGATATTCCTCCTTCCGTGCAGCCCTTGGTTCAGCAGTACAGTAAGGATTTTCAGTCATCTCAAGGATGGCCACCTCCACCGGAACACGAGCATATCACCACCTTGAGGACAAGGTGGATTTTTGGGAGGGGAGTATTGTTAGACCGGTCCACTGGACCGGTCCAGGCGGGACAGGCTCAGACACGAACAGGGCGGAAAAACTTCCGCCCGCTGGGATGCCGAGCGAGCCGCACGCCGTGCGGGAGCCAAATAGGAAAGAAATTTTGGGGAGTTAAGAGGGAAATTTGAATGTAGGGACTGTTTAGGGAATTCCTTTTGATTTGTATGCATTAAATAGTTGTTTTTCCTAGGGTTTGAGTATCTTGAATTTGGCTGAAATTTGAGATATCTTAGATTTAGGTTTCTTTGGGCTCTAGCAGCGTCTAGAGATTTGGGAGAGATCGATCCTCCTCTCGAATTGAGGATCAATTGTATCTTTTCTATTTTCTTCTTCTTCTAGTGAAATACAAGCTTCTACTTGTGTTTTTCTCTACGTTTTCCCTGTTTCCTGCTGTTTTTCTGCTGTTGACAACAGTTTTGCTGTTGAATTTTCACTGGTTTGGGTTAGGATTGCTTGCGAACTCAAGTATTACCTTAGGGTTACTTGCGAACTCAAGTGTTTCCTATCATGCGGCTATAACTTAACTAGCTGAAGTATGCAGTCATAAAAATCTTTTTTTCAAACTTTCAAAGTCTCAACATATTGTGAAAGGTGATATGTCAAACTAATTAGAGGACCATCTGTATATATTTTAAAAAGGGCAATTGTCTTATTCTTTTATTTGGAGGAATACACATCTTTCCACTGTAACATTGACTCTCTAGTCACTTAACAAAAATTTTCGGACTACAACGACTTTATTTATTGAATCAACTAAGCTTTTGTGCTTCTAATAGTCCCTACTAACTGGTTAACGAAATGGAGGTTCCTCTACTACGGCTTTTCTTATGACTTATTAAGTAGACGGAGCCGCCAACGAACTCGGTCACATCTGAACTTGTTGAGTCCAACCTCTTACGCTCATTTGAACATTAAGCTTCAGGTTGCCGAAGGACTTGTGTCACACTAACTCGACTTGTTGGAGCATGTAGTCAAATTTTTTTCCTTATCTTTAAAGTTTTGGTGTATAGAAAAGGCGATGTCCCAAACTTTTTGAAAAATCACCTACATATACTTTGAAAGAGAAACCATCATATTCCTTTATTTGAGGGAATATTCGTATTCGACAATTTTAAATATTTATTTGGGGATCTCAGAGCAAAGCATGATGTTGACCCAAATAATATGTTTGATGTTTTTATTTAGGGATCTCAGTATAAGGTATGATGTCAACCCAAAATAACATATTCAATGATTTTTTTTTTATATTTTATTTAGGGATCTCAGCGCGTAGCACAATGTCGACCAAAATAATATGTTCGATGGTGCTTAAATATTTATTTGGGAGTCTCGACGTGAAGCACGATGTCGATCAAAATAAATATTTAAAAATATCTCGTCTTATAGGGAGATTTTAGATAGGTTAAATTTGACGTTTTGAGATTTTAAATATTTATTTGGGGATCTCAGCACATAGCTCGATGTTGACCCAATTATATATTTAAAATGCCCTGTCTTGTAGAGAAAGATTTTAGGTAGACTTTGTATTTTAAAATTTTAAATATTTAGTTAGGGATTTCTGCACGCAGTGCGATGTCAATCCGAATAAATATTTAAAATGCCCCAAGTCTTATAGGGGATTTTGATAAGATTTTTTAAATACATTCTTACAACACAAGAGAAGTTTAAAATATAAAATATATATGTTAATAAGTATGTATGAAATACATAGTATATTAAACATAATATTTTCTTGGGCAATTTTATATGTGGTTTTTCTTGAAGCATCGACCATTGATCGTCACCATGGGCCTCTGATCATGAAATTTTATGAAGTCTAATCTCGTCGAGCGCATTGAGCTCTTCCATTCTCAATCAAGCATTTTGCTCTTGCATGAGATCATGCTAAATAGCTACCCGTAGAGACGGTAGCTCAATCTCTAGTGGTAACACTACTTCAACCCTAAATACCAATGCATGAGTGGCTTTGGTCGGCGTTTTCTAGGTTGTAAAATACTCCCACACCGCTTTTTCCATCTTAGTGTGCCACTCTCTTTTGTTTTTGGTGAGAATCTTTTTCAGCAATTTCACTAGTTTCTTGTTGAAAACCTCCATCAAGCCATTGGCTATTGGATTCTATATTAATAAATATCGCCAATTGATTTTGGTCGATCGATGAATTTATAGATTTTGGTGTTTTTGAATGTTGTGTCGTTATCCTAGATCATGCGGCGCAGTACACCTAATTTGTAAATAACGTTGTGGTTGAAAAAGTTGATCACATATTCATATGTGATCTTTTTAAATGTAATCGTTTCTGCCCACTTAGCAAAGTAGTCGTCGTTACCAATATGAAGCAGTGTCCGACTGATGACGGCGGATCTATCGGCTCGATTATATCTGTGCCCTAGCATTTGAATGGCCAAGATGATACAATAGGGTTTAGTGGATGTGGCAGTTGATGTATAACATCATCGTGAATCTGACACTCGTGACACCACTTAACATGGTCAATACAATCATTTACCATTGTTGGCCAATAGTAATTCATCCTCTTGATTTGAGCGAACATCTCAAAACTTGACTAGTGTACGCCATAAAATCTTTTGTGGATTTCTGCTATCACTCTATCAGCTCTCTTGGTCACTAGGCATCATAGTCACATTTGATTAAAAGTTCGTCGATACAATGTATCATTGACAAACGCGTATCACAATGCTCTCTTCCAAATTTTCGCGGCTAGAGATTTGTCTATTAAGAGTTTAATTTCTTTGAAATAATCAATAAATGACTGTCTCCAATCATCTTCTTCTCCGATGTCTAGATAATGCCACTACCATTCTGAGGCAACACTAGCTTTGCATCTCCTTTTGGCTACTTGATATTCATCTGACTGATTATCAACAATGATTTGTTGGAGAGATTGAGGATCAACCAAAGTTATATCCTGTTGGCTTGAATCTAGTATTTCATCTACCTACGAGAATCGCAAGATTTTTGGTTCTAAGACCGGATGAGTGTAAACTCCGATCAATATAAGCTCCTTGTCGTTTGTATTTTCTATCTCCTTGGCTAATTTGGCCATGCAATATGCATTGTCGTTCTGGCTTGAGAGCTTGTCGGCTATAATGGGTCAACTCGAGTTTGCAAATCTTGTAGATGTCATAACTTGATTTATCACAAGCTGAGAGTCGCCAAAGATTTGGAGGTTTTGTATTTTAACTGAGATTGCAATGTTTAGACCTACTATTAGGGCTTCGTATTCAACCTCATTATTGGTTCGGGGTTCAGTCAAACTAAACGAAAATCTCATTATGTCTCCTTCAGGCGCTTTAAAAATGAGATTGATGCCAGCTCGGGTTTTTGTTATATTTGGAGGCAGCGCAGGTTTAATCGATGAAGCTCCGTCGAAATACATCTTCCAGACTTATAATATCTCATTTTCCTCGACCTACATGATTTGTTCATCTGACAAATCATTGTTGAGCAGAGATTCTGCAGATATCGGATGCACGACCAGAAAAACAGCTAAAGCTTGCCCATTCACCACCTTTTATTGCATATATGTGACATCAAACTACAGTATTATCACTGCCCACCTAACTATACGACCTGTCAATATTGGTCTTATCATTAAGAACTTTAGCAAATCAATCTTTGATATCAACATAATTCTATAAGACAGCATATAGTGGCAGAGTTTCTGGACTGCAAAAATCAATGCCAGAGAATGCTTCTCAAATGGAGAATACCATACTTTTGCTCCAATCAGCTTTCAATTGATGTAGTATATCACATTCTCTTTGCTCTCTTCATTGTGTTGAGCCAATACTGCTCTGAGGGACTCTTCCAGTGCGGCAACGTACAGGATAAGAGGCTTCCCCAAAATTGGCGATATTAGAATAGGAGGATTTAATAGGTTTCTTTTGATACTATCAAAAACTTCCTGGCATTTTGTGTCTCATTTGAAGCAAACATCCTTCTTTATTAGCTTTGAAAACGACTAGCACTTACCTGACAGATTCGACATAAAATTGCCGAATGAAAGCCCTGCCTTTGCAAGGAGCGATGCTGTGGAAGGTTTCTTGGCAATGGCATCTCCATAATTGTCTTGATCTTGTTTGGGTCTATTTCGATTCCTCGGAGACGAACAAAATATCCGAGAAATTTCCCTGAGAACCTGAGAGCACATTTGAGGGGATTCATCTTCAAATCAAATTTTCTAATCCTCTCAAATACGATCATCATGCCATTTAGATGATCTTTTCGGTCCATACACTTGACGACGAGTCATTTACGTAACACTCGACCTTCTGATGAATCAGCTCATCGAAGGTGTGCGTTATCGCCCGCTGGTAGGTGGCAGCAGCATTTTTCAGGCCAAAGGACATGATTGTGTAGCATAATATGTTGATGGGCGTTTGCGCCATCTTGATTTGAATGTAGCCCAACGATCCGTCCATAAAGAATAATATATCATAGTTGGATGTGTTATCCACTAAGAGTTCTGACACTTGGAGCAAAAAATAATCTTTTTGACACGTCTTGTTGAGATCCCGAAAGTCGATGCAAACGTGAATTTGTCAATTCTTCTTCTGGCATGAACAATATTGGTAATCCAATCAGCATATTTTTCTTCACGAATAAAGCCTGCATCTATAACCTTATTCGTCTCTGCAATCACTTGTTCCTTGCTCTTAAATCTCATTGCTCCTTGGAGCTTGCTTGAAGGGCGTTGTATTTGATTTAATAGCTAATCTGTGAATTGCTACATCAAGGGATAAGTCGGGCATCTCAGCATATGTCCAGGCAAAACTATCCTTGAATTCACAGAGGAGCTCTTTCATTTCTTCAACTTGCTCTTCGGGCAGAAGGGCACTAATGAAGATTAGGCGAGGATCTTCTTTTTCTACTAGATTAGTCCAAAATATAAAAGGAAAATCTTCCTAATTTCAGCACCTTCTTTATACATCTATTTTCTCAAAATAAGTCTTTATGTCAGTCTCTTTTCAACTTAAGGACCTCAATGTTTATAACTTCTATTGTTATTTGTATTATGTTTTCTAACACCCTCTGTTTCAATAAATCCAAGCTATAACTTTTGGCTACTACATCACCAGCTCCTCCTGGTTCTTTGGCATCATCTTAAAGTGGTGATTTGTACCTACCCAATTAGTACTTTCTTTACATATTTATAAAAATTACTTTGTTTTCCCTCAGATCTCGATACATTAAGTAAACTTGTTACAATAGGCTCATATTTAATGTTCTGTGGGAGGATTTAGATGCATGCCATTCTATAGTTTACTTTTATTAATCTTTTTTTCACCGATTAGATATATATTTACAATTTATGCGTGCTTTTTGTTGTTTTATTTGGTTTCTCACCACCTGCTGCATAGAGATCTGCAACTAAAGCCAAAATCAAACTAACCAAATTATGCTTGCTGATTTAGTTATGAAACATGGATGCTCTACCCATAATAAATTAGTTTTTAGTGCTAAAATAAAACAACACCAACCTTACCCATCGTAGCACGCCCTTGTTGCTTTTAAAGTTGGAACAAATTAATGAGAATTGTTCTGCTTTTAAAATTTAGGTAACATAGTGTGGTCTTCGAAAAGCCTAATGAAAATGAGAAACCAAAGTTTTATTTAGTTATAGGGATCAAGATTTTCCATGACAATGATCAAGCTTTCCCATGGGCACAAATGTCTATGGTAAATTATATTTCAAGTGCGATAGTGATAACACTGATGATTAAGGAATTCAAATGGTCTTCTTAATTCAACAAAAAAGGTCTAGGCACCAAACTAGCAAAAGAATGTTCAGACTTAAAGACTCGACCAAATGAAAGACAGCAAGGCATAAAATAGCAGAGTGACTCAAGTATTAACAAAATGATTAAAAGCCTAGAGTCCTCTCCCAAGGAACTCAAGTGACATTAAGTCAACTGAATTTGGCATGAAGGAGATGGATAAAAAAGCACGCTAAGTTCTTAATATCCCTAGAAGAGGAGTGTCCAAAAAGAGGGTAGAAAGGTCATCCAACTTCTTGAGAAATGATGGAAAGAGTATAGGTTACCAATAAAAATGATAATAACTATACAAAAACTATAATCACAAAGGGAGCTAAAGGAATCAACCCAAAGAACGAGACTTACATTGCCTTAACAACTAGATAGAAAAGGCCCAAACTAGAATCACAATACTCAAAAGAGGTATACACCTTGACTAATGAGAAACTTGGGTTTACAACTCTATAAAAACCTATGATGCATGGACACGGACACGGCGACACGGACACGACACGACACGGACACGGGACACGGCTTTTTTTTGAAAATATAGGACACGGGTACGGCGCGGACACGGCAATACATTTTTTTTTATAGTGTATATATATTAATGTAATATCATATTAAAAATGACAAACAATAATAAATGAATGACATGATAACTTGTCTAGCTTATAATATAAAATATTTAGTTCAAAATATCTAGTACAACCACAAAAATATAAGCAAATAATCACTTACTACAACATCAAGCATTCAAGCTTCAACTACTATGATTAGCTTTAGAGGTTTGTTTTTTGCCTTCAATATCATCATCATTGAATATCACTACTTTTAACTCTGGTTCAACAAGAGAAAGATTTGTAATTGTGCAAAAAGAGAGGAGATGAAAATACCTTCACTGCCAAAGAGAAATGAAAATGAGAATATTTGATGAATGGGTATTAAATGCAGACGTTGATTTGGTGTTGTGGATATGAAATAAGAAATTTAGTTTAAATCTCATCAAATATAAGAAATTATATTTTTAAAAAAATTATAAAATATTTAAGATACGCGTCCAACACGCGTGTCCAATTTGTTTTTAATATTTTTTAATCGGACACGTTTTCGGCGTGTCCGACACGTGTCGGAGGAGTGTCGGACGAGTGTCGTGTCGGACACGGTGTCGGACACTGCACGCCTCTTTGAGGAGAAGTGTCGGTGCATCATAGATAAAAACTAGAGAGAGTTGCCTAGGTTAGGTCATGTATCAACACGCAAGATAAAGGCCCTCCTAAATCTAATATAGTCAAGAGTTCGATAAGATTTTTCTTTCACCCATCAAGAATATTACTACAACGAGGCTTACAATCAAATCCTAAAAAGATCAAAAAGCCCAATGATTGACCTTATATCCTCAAAATGGGGAACACCACTAGTATCCACAAATATAAATTTTAAGTACGTGTAGTTTATGTCTGTCTCATGCAATATAGGATGGCCGGTAGGAGAAATGGGCTTTAAGATCTTGCCACATTAGCAAGATTGCCCAACATGCACATGAGGGTTATTATTCAGATGATGACATTGTTTTTAGCAAACAAATCTCAGACCTTCTAATGATTATGCATCGGTAAGAATTTACTAGTTAGCCTATGTCTATATCCAAGGATACATATCTTACATTGGTATATCATATCCGACTCATGGATCTTGACAACTTAATATGCACTTTTGGTTTATAGGCTAGTTGAGTATTCTTTTACAATTTAAATTTTTTTTTGAAAGTTGGTTAAATTGATGAAAAATTCAAGAGTGTTTTTCTTTACTTTATTTTGGATAGAAAATTTTCCTTATAGGTTTCTTCGTGTATCTAAAGCATGCAATCATTATAGGCAATTTATAGTGATAACATTAAATTTCTAGCCATTAGAAAAAAAAAAAAAAAAGAGAACGTGCAGTGAGGTGGAAAGAAGATAAAACAAAACATTCCAGAATCTTAACATGGAATCTTACTTACCAAGGCTTCTATCCTTGCACTGTAAAGACTTAGCCCAAAAGTGCATCATAGAATTTTTATGACAAAAGGGGTATTTTTATAAATATTTTTTAATATAAGCTTTAAATACAATTCCTATATGTCTATCCATTGGTATGAAAATTTTCAAGGTACGAAAGAAGAGAGTGCGCGTCTGAAATGCATTTGTGAATATATGTATGCATGAAGGGCACTACAATAATATAGGTCACACAACCACTCTAATATGTGAGTATGAAATTTAAGTTTACACAACTAAGATAGCTAGATTAATAGAAAGTCTTGAGACTCCAGTTAATTGACCCACAAGGACTTGAAAGAGTGTAAGGGGAGTTTTGAGAATAAAACATGATAAGGAGAAAATGGGTCTTCTAAGCTTGCCCATAAGCATGATGAACTGATATGAATATAAGTTTCATTATGCATATGATAATTTCATTATTAGCGTAGTTTGCATGCAGGCATGTCTCAGACTTACTAATGATTAAGCATCAATAGGTATTTATTAATTAGTCCTATACCCTAGGAAGCATGAACAATGCTTATATATATAAAAAAAAAAAAACAAAAAACAAAAAAAACAAAAAAAAAAAAAATGAACAATGCTTATATATTATATCTGGCTCATGTCCTTAGGTAGCTTAATCTACTATTATAAGTTATAAACTAAACAAATATTCATTTACACATTTTTTTATTATAGAAAGTTGTCCAAGGGGCTGAGGAATTCAAAAGTTAAGTTGACTTGATTTTAGATAAATTTTTTACCTTCTGAGCCTATTCGTGTATCCAAACCATTCAGAACATTACAAAAACTTTATAGGGAAAACAAAAAATCTCAAATTAGTACTAAGAAAGTAATACGATAGTACACACAATGGGGCTGGAAGGAAAAAAAATGAGCATTCTAGATACTCACTCACTATGACTTATATTCTGGCATTCTAAGGGCTTGGCCCAAAAGTACATCACAAAATTTTTATTACATAAAAGAGGGTCAGCTTCATTGACCCACTGTTACAATGATTTTAATTACAAGCTTTGAATAAAATCCCTAGATGCCTATACATCAATAATAAAAAATACAATGCATGTAGTAGCAAAAACCTACAATGTGTGAAATGCCAGAGTGCACCTATGTGAATATTCGTATGCATGAAGGGTAGACAACAATAACAAAAGCTACAAAACCGCTCTAATATGTGAGAATAAAATTTATGTTTACACAATTAGAATGGTAAGATGACTAAAAATTCCTGAGGATCTAGTTAGCTAACCCAAAATGACTTAGTAAGAGTTTAAGGGGAGTTTGGTAATAAAGTTCCAAAAATCCCCATTCCTGACACTTACCAAATTATCCCCAAATGCAAGGCTCAGTAAGGGTTAAGGATAGGTCAGGAAATACGAAGTCTAAGAAGGTACGGGGAAAGAGGAGTAACAAATATACTTGTCGCGGTATAGTACTCCGAGAAGTCCCTTGTTTCAAGCATGAACAACTCGTATTTTGTAGCGTTGTTGGGTAGCTCTTAATGGAGGCAACCTATGTCTCTTTCCTTAAAAAACTAAGAGGAGAGCAAAAGAAGGGTACTGTGAATAAGAGTTGGAGAAGCTAAAATGACTCTTGAATTTTAGACATCACAAGTGCCAAAAAAACTAAGAGCCAAGGTGAACGAGCAAAAAAAGAACTCAAAGGAGAGTTTATTATAGGCGATGAGGGTGTGTTAAGAGGCCATATAGCATCCTACAGGATCATCCTACCTCTTAAGACCACTGCAAAGTGGTCAAGAGGGCACAAGGCATGATCCGCTGCCAAAGAAAATCTTTCAGCTTTTACATTGATGGCTGATTTAGGTATATTCTACAAGAAATTATGCAAATTTCAGCTATTTTTAGAACCTCATACTAGAGAAATTATTAGATATGGGCTATATACATGCAACGTGCGGACAAAAAGTGGAGTGGAGTGCTAGCTATTCTCACCTAATAATAATTTCTCCTTATACTACAGCCACCTGAAACAACTGTAAAGGATTGGGTGCAGATTCTAAGGAGAGTTTATTAGGTCAACACATTTACAAGAAAAGTAATTATTAGCAATCAACCCAAAGAAATAATAAAACTCCTCTAATCTGCTGCTTCCACTTCCACAGCACAAAATTCCAAGAAGAATATATGCCGATTTCGTCCATTTTCGGAGCCTCTTACTGAAGAATTGCTAGTCATGGACTACATACATGCCTCGCGAGGACAAACAGTGGAGTAGATAGAGTACAAAATTAATTTATCCACACCTGATAATTTCTCCCTATTATGAAACCCAGCTGTAACAACTGAAAGCTGTTTGGTGCAGATTCTAAGACGATTTGATTATGTCAACATATTTACACGGAATTAAATTATCTCCAATCAAACCAAAGAATACAAAACTCCACTAATCTGCTGCTTCACATCCGCATCACAAAATCCCAATTGAAACCAGCCGAACAAGGTCAGCAGCCTTCACAAAATAAAATTGAACTAGACAACGAATTCTTGACAAAGATTAAAAAAAAAAAAAAAAGGAATCCGAGCATGGAATAGAACTCACAGATCCGGGAATGAAAGCATCAGTGTAGCTCTTGACGACGGGCTTCGACATTTTTCCCCGCATGTATGGGTCGCAAGAAAGGTAGAGATTCTTGAGGAGAACGGCATTAGAGCCGGTCGGAACTTTGAGCTCGAGGTCGGAGGAGCCGAGAAGTAGGTCCTCCTCCTTTGGGTACCCTGTCACATAGTCCTTGAGAGTGATCCGTTTGTTTTTGACCTTCTCTGTAGACATTTTTTCAAAGCCCTAAAATCTGCAGATTGTTTGAGAGAAGTAGAAGAAGACGATCGATACTGAACTCGCAAAAGAAGTGCGAGGCTGCTTTATCATATTGTCGTAAAAAGCAGCCCAAATCCCCTCAGCGTCAGGGCAAATTATTGGGTCAGGTGACCGAAGGCGGAAAATAAGTTCGGACATCCAATAAAAATTTGCCGCGTCACCTTGCGCTTTAGTTGCGCTTTTTGACTTGCGCTTTAGTTGCGCTTTGGTTGCGCTTTAGTTGCGCTTTGGTTGCGCTTTAGTTGCGCTTTTTGACTTGCGCTTTGGTTGCGCTTTAGTTGCGCTTTAGTTGCGCTTTACCTGCGCTTTAGTTGCGCTTTAGTTGCGCTTTAGTTGCGCTATTTTTAAAATAATATTTTATTAATATCCGGACCTATCTCTGCGTTCGGTCACCTGACCCAATAATTTGCCCAGCGTCAGGGCAAATTATTGGGTCAGGTGACCGAACGCAGAGATGGGTCCGGATATTAATAAAATATTATTTTAAAATTAGCGCAACTAAAGCGCAACTAAAGCGCAACTAAAGCGCAACTAAAGCGCAACCAAAGCGCAACTAAAGCGCAACTAAAGCGCAAGTCAAAAAGCGCAACTAAAGCGCAACCAAAGCGCAACTAAAGCGCAACCAAAGCGCAACTAAAGCGCAAGTCAAAAAGCGCAACTAAAGCGCAAGGTGACGCGGCAAATTTTTATTGGATGTCCGAACTTATTTTCCGCCTCCGGTCACCTGACCCAATAATTTGCCCAGCGTCAGGTTTTCGTCTTCACGATTATGTCGATTAAGGCGTGATAAACGTGCATTCATATTTTTTTAGAGGTAGGAGTCAAAATGTCAAATATAATAAATGATAAATTATTTAAATATATATTATTGTTATAAAAATGACTTATATGTCTCTTCAGATTTAATTCTAATATTTTATTTATATTTTGTTTGAGATTCTTTTTTATTGGTTTATTTCTTTGCGACATTTTGATCAATTAAGACAAATTCATACACATATTACAAATGCAAAACTCAAACCCAACACTTGTTAGTTAGTAGCCAATGCTCGCTCTTCCAAAGAAGTTGAATAACAAACACCATCCTCTACGACAATGGATGTCATTTGGTGACAGCGCTTGGTTAAGAAGTTTCAAGTGTTCGTTGATAAACCAACAACACTTTGTTGTGACAATATATTTGCTATTTCTTTACACATAACTGGTGCTTCAATCTCAAACCTAACACATTGAAATTAATCATCATTTTATTCGTGAGTGTATTAAGTCCAAAGCTATTGCAGTTCATCATATTTCTGTGGATGATCAACTTCATGATGTGTTTACAAATCCACTTTCTCCAGTTAAATTCACCACTCTACTTCCCATACAAATGATTATTTATTATGCTAGCATTCAACCTCTATTGCTCTACCCCTGTCACTCTGGGAGAATTTATTTGGTGTGAAATCTGGACGTAGCTCTACGTCTGGACTCCAATTAAATCTTAACACGTGGAACACGGTCACACGGCTATTTAATAATATTTCATATTTAATTTTGTTCTTATTGGCTCGATCGACCTGACCAAAGGTTCAGCATTCCGTTAAAATTTGGGTTTTAAGGTTGGCACTCATTTTTTAATGAAAATGTCCATTAATACTCCGCAATATATAAGATTTTAGCTAAATAAATTTATGATATATACTGAGAAAGAGGAAGAGCCGATGAAGATGACGAATAATTTGGAAGATGATGTTTATTTTTCATGCAGATGATATGCTTACTCAACGCGGATATGAAAGGTGGTATACAAATGTCAAGAAAGAGGAAGAATTGAAGTTGAAAAAGCTGCAGCTTGAAGGAATAATAGTTTTTTTGTATACCCCTAACAAGTGTCCAAGGGGGCAATGCCCCCTGACTGGGATGGACCTGTCCGGTTAGAGAAAATCTGGAGTTTTGCTTTCACTGCATTTTAGCAGTTAATCTAAATTACATAGTTTGAAATTATCTATCATCATAACATTTTATTAGTTCAAATCATATTATTAAAAGTGTTTTCAATAAATTTAAATTTGTAAGGATAATTTTCTAGAAATTTACAATGTGTACTTCACTATGCTTTTATTGTGTTTTAGCTACACTTTCATTGTGATTTTGTTGCGCTTTATCTGCACTTTCATTGCACTTTTACTGTACTTTGGCAGTTAATCAGCAGTTTCGACCATCTTAAACTTAATTTTCAAACCTAAATTGCATAGTTTGAAACTCTCTATCATAATCACATTTTATTAGTTTAGATCATGTTAATATAAGTATTTTCAATATAAATTAAATTTGTAAGGATAATTTTCTAGAAATTTATAATCTGTAATTTAATGCATTTTTGCTTTTGTTTTAGTTGTGCTTTTACTAAGCTTTTGTTGCGCTTTCACAACGCATTTGTTGCGCTTTCACTGCACTTTGGTAGTTAAATCAGTAGTTTCAACCATCGTAAACTTAATTTTCCAAACTAAATTGCATAATTTGAAACTATCTATCATAATCACATTTTATTTGTTTAGATCATGTTACTATAAGTGTTTTAATTCACTTTGCTTTTGATGCACTTTAACTATGCTTTGATAGTTAATTAGCAATTTCGACCATATTAAACTTAATTTTCAAAACTAAATTGCATAGTTTGAAACTATCTATCATAATCACATTTTATTAGTTCAGATTATGCAACTATAAGTATTTTTAATATGAATTAATTTGTAAGGATAATTTTCTAGAAATTTATAATGTGTGCTTTTGTTGCGCTTTTGTTGAGCTTTCACTGCGCTTTGGCAGTTAATCAATGGTTTTGATCTTCTTTAATTTAATTTTTAAACTAAATTGTATAGTTTGAAACTATTTATCATAATAACATTTTATTAGTTGAAATCATTTTACTATAAGTATTTTCAATATGAATTAAATTTGCTAGTATAATTTTCTAGAAATTTACAATGCCTAATTCACTGCACTTTTGATGCGCTTGGGCAGTTAATCAGCAATTTTGGCCATCTAAGACTTAATTTTTAAAACTAAATTGCATAATTTGAAACTCTATCATAATTAAATTTTACTAGTTCATATCACGTCATTATAAATAGTTTCAATCCGAATTAAATTTGTAAGGATAATTTTTTAGAATTTTATAATGTGTAATTCACCGTGATTTACTATGCTTTAGTTGCGCTTTTGCTATACTTTTGTTGCGCTTTCACTGTGATGTGGTAGAAATGCAGTATTAACAAAAAATTGTAGTATTATAAATAAAATGAAATATAGTATTAAAAAATGTATTATTATTTTATTAAAAATTACAATTAGATATAATTAAAGAATTAATCAAAGAATGCAATACAAAATGAATCACTGATAATATAAAATATACAAAAACATGTTTCTTTCTTCGTTCAATGTGATTCTGATAAAAAACTTTGACATTTCATCTTGCCAATTTTCTTGTTCTCCTTAATCAACTTTTCTTTAATGAATACTATGCATGTTGCTCTACCTTACAACTGCTAGAAGAATTTGTTTGTGTTAAGGATTGGATAAAAAGTCCTAAAATTTCTAAACTTTCTCCTGGAAACAAAAAGAGTAGTCAAAGAGCAGTGAAAGCACAGTCAAAACGCAATAAAAGCACAACAAAAAAATAGTAAAAGCGTAGCAAAAACACAGCTAAGTGCAATAAAAATGCAACAAATGCACAATAAAAGAACAGTGAAAAACTAAAGAAGTCGTTATACAAACTAATACCATGAAAATAAATGCACAACAAAAACACACTTAAAGCATAGATAAAATGAGGCTAAAAAAAAACTCAGAAATTTCAAATTGAAAAAAAAAAACCTAGTTTTTAAAATAGATGAACTCAATTTGCCATTAATATATGTGAATATGCAACAAAAGTGTATGAAAGGTGCATCAAGTTCTTGCACTTATTTGCATGCGGAAACGAACTTTTGTACTGATTGGAATGCCGAAGGAATGCAGTGAGGCATCTCAAATATCGAATGAGAGAGGAAGTGAGCAGTGAAATGTCGGGATGAAAAGTAAAAGACCTAGCTCCAACCTTTTAAACGTTTGCAAATTCAAAATTTTCATCTTTGGGTTGGGTCAGGTCGATCAGGCTAACAAGACATAAATAAAAAATAAAATCCAATTGAATATCAATGTGTCCACTCCACGTGTCAAAATTTAATTGGTGTCTGGACATAGAGCTACATCCAGACTCCGCACCAAATAATTTCTCCACTTCTAGAGGTGCAAATGAGTCAAATTTAGCTCAATTTAGGCCTAACTCGATTTCACCTTCCCCGTCTGAACATGTGTCATGACTCTACATTCTACTTTAACCTTTCACAGTTCTGTGGATTTTGATTCTGCAATCTTGAGTCACTTGACAAGTAATTAGTCGAGCATCTTGAGGATTGAACTCGGGCTTGATAATCAAATTAGCTCAAAATTCTAGTTGAGCTTAAAATTTTGCTTGAGCTCGAGCTTGAAACTCAATAAGCTCAATTTGCAAGCTTGTTAACTAGTCGAGCTTGTGTTGGCTCATGAGTCAGCTTGACTCGGTTGCACCCATAATCACTACTAACCAAATTACTTTTTTGATTAATCTTAGTTATTTGTTCACATTTTTTTGGGAAAATTAGGGGCATAGCCCAATTTCATTCCACAATAAAAATAACTACAGCAAAGCTAAAGGCAAAAAATACAACTCAATAACCCATGAGTGAATGCATGAAGAGTTGAAGCAAAAGCAATGCTCAGTATAAAAAATAGGAAAAAAGGACAAAACTAAGTTAACTCAGAATCAATGAAAACACATAACCCAAAAAAGGGTTCCAAAACACCAGTATGAAGCAACCAAAAATCCCCTTATTGGTAGCAAGGACCATCGAAGGGGAAGCAAAAAATTTAGAAATGGATTAATCCTAATCCACCAAAAAGCCCCCAACAATCAAAATATCAAGCATATAAAAGATTGAAGCAGGTGAAGCACAAAAACCATATCCTCAATCCAAGACACTCAGGTAAAGATGCAGACCAGCATAAATTAAAAAATTTATATCAGAAAATGGATTCATCATAGTCCACCAAAAAGCCCCTAGCAAGCGAAAAGCACCCGACAAACATAAGCATGAAGCAGCTAAAGTATAGAAACCACACTCCATCTAAGGCACCTAACATAAGGTGTAGTCATATAGAAAGGGGCCAGGTAGGGAATCAGTTGGTGAATTCCCTCAGAATTTTTCCAAGAAGCAATCTTAAGCTGAAGAGTCTTCTTAATTTTAAAGCAAGTAGACGTGGCACTATCAATTTCATTCCCGAACCTTATAGTATTTCTTTCTCTCCAAATATAATAAAGAGAGAGCAGATAGCATGATTACCGTTTGTGCATAACCAACTACTTTCATATGTACCATTAGATGCATTGCTCCTTGTGTATATAAACCCACGTTATGTTCTTTTGCAAAAGGATGAGAAAAATATATTATACAGTAATAAGTTTTTTATGCACTTAATTTTTATGTTTTATGCATTTGTCATGACTTATTTTGTTATAATAACTAATGCTTTCATGTACATGTGGAGGTTGTTCCAAGTGACACATATTCTTTTCCAAATAAAGTCTAAAGCTTCGTTTGTGATGACTTTCTTACTGCTTCATAAAGTAGCATTTTAGTTGAAAAATTTTAATTTTTGTACTAAAATGTCGCTTTAAGAAGTAGTAAGAAAGCCTTCCCAAATGAAGTCTAAGAGTAGAGCTGTCAACATTTGACCCGACACGAAAACCCGATCCGAACCCGACCCGAAAATTTCAGGTTCGGGTCAACCCGAACCCGAACCCGAACCGGGTCGGGTTCGGGTTAGAGATTTTGACCCGTTTGTAAAACTGGGTCGGGTTCGGGTTGACCCGGAAACCCGAAATCGACCCGGTTTGACCCATTTTTAATTAATTTAATAGGATTTTAAAGGATTTTTATGAAATAAATAAATGATATTTCAAAAAATTATAAACATTGTTGCCCAAATTAAATTAATCTTGATTTATTTTAAATTAATTGAAGTAAATCTTACATTAATTAAATTTAGATTTAAATAAATTGAATTAAATAAAAAAATTTAATAAAATATACCCGAAGCAGGTCGGGTTTGGGTTGGGAAAACCGACCCGTTTGCAAAAACGGGTCGGGTTCGGGTCGGGTTGAACAGTGTCGGGTCAATTTCGGGTTGGACCCGAACCCGACTCGTGACCCGTTTTTGACAGCTCTACCTAAGTGTCTATTTGAAATTGCTATATTTTTTTTATAAAGATGGTTATAAAGCTATTGTGGAGAAAGCAACTTTTTCTTTTTAAAATTATTACAGAGGGTAATTTCTTAGCAAACAAAATATCTTGAAAGCAATGAAAAATCAGTGCTCGAACATAAATTGTGGTTGCAGTCTGAAAAGCAAAGTAGTAAGAAAGCTGTCTCAACTAAAGCTTAAGTTTGTAGAAAGAAAGTTACATCAGCATTTTATAATCTTGAAAAAATTGCAAATATGATACATTTTAGCATCAAAATCATTATTTTTTTTAAAAAAACTATGTATTTTATTCTATGCATCGCACTATGGATTTTATGGAATAGATATATTTTAGGTTTTAAGAAAACTTATGATGACTTGTTCAATTTTCATATGCCTTTTCAATAGCTTTGATGATCTTATGCTATCAATAGTAACAATGACATTGATATTGACTAACAACTATGATGACATTGATGCATTCCTTCAGATATTATTGTGCCACTTACAAATTGAAATAAACATTATCAAAACTATATATATAAAAAAGAAATAGTTAAAGTTTTTAGTTGATATATTTGCCATTGCATTTACATTTTAATCATGCTACATGTTATTTTATAAATATTATAGTTTGTTGAATTTTTCAATTTGATGCATTTTTCAATATTCTTCATGTAGCCTATTTTAAAGCCTTATACAAAATAGTTCCTTGACTATTTTAATATTAATAAGCATATTAATATCTTGCTCATTAATTTAAAAAATTTATAAGATTAATGCTTCATTTGGGACATCTTCTTACTGTTTTCTAAAGCTGCTTTGTAATACAAAAGTTTATTATTCAAGAAATTTTTGAACTAGAAAGTTGCTTTAGAAAATAGTAAGAAAGTTGTCCCAAGCGGGACGGCTACAGTTTTTTGAAGGTGATCATAAAGTTGTTGTGATGCAAATAATTTTTTTAAAAATAACCATAAAAGGTAACTTCCTAGCATAAAATTGTTTTTAAAGTAAAAAATAGTAGCCAAATAGAAACTATGATTATACTCTAACAAGTAAAATAACAAAAAAGTTAGCTTCGTTTGGGATAGTTTTCTTACTACTTTTTAAAATAATTTTTAGTATAAGAATTTCTTAAAAGCAGTAAAGAAAATAGTGACCAAAAGTTGTCCCAAATGAAGCCTTAATTTCAATAACAAAGCCTAAAGTTGTCCCAACTGCACTAAGTAAAGAAAAATTTAATTTTTGCATTAGAAAGTTGTTTTAAGAAATAATAAGAAAGTTGTCCCAAACGAAATCTTAATGTTGTAATAAATGTTTCTTATATTACCCAATAAACAAAGCAAAACACAATTCATAAAGCAAAAAATGGGTTAAGAAACCAATAATAAATAGTCATTAAACATAATATTTTCTTAAGATCATTCCTTAACATAAGGTATGATCTTCTGATGCCATTTTCATTGTTTACAATTAACTAAAAGTGTAAAAGTTTTATGTAATTATTTTAAAGTGAATATTAGAATGAATAGTTATTTTCATAAAAATTATTCTAATATTTTATAAGAATATAAGATCTATGTCCTTTTAAAAAGGGGATTGTATCTTAAATTTTAACATAATAGATTGTGATTATACAATATTAGAAACAAAATACAGTCAAACTCTATACATGCTTAATAATTCAACTTTGGTTTACTTTTTGACATCAAATAAATTTCAATATAATAATATTATAGAATTTTTAATATTATATACATTTTAAATTCTAATTATATTTTTAATTTATTAATTTTTAAAAGTAAAATTATATTCATTTTAGGCATGTTCAATTAAATAAATAAGGTCACAAAATATTCACCGTTACAAATAGTCAAAGAGAGAATTAGGCTTTGTTTAGGATAATTTTTTTCTACTTTCTAAAGCAAATTTTCAGTATAAAACTTTTTTGAAAGCAGTGGCCGAAAGCTATACCAAACAAAGCCTTGATAATCCATTGTTTTTTGTAATGGGAATCACAAGAAGTGGTTATTGATACGCTTTTGATCTACAATCAATTTGGTATCGTTCAATTTATTTTGTTGCTTCACATTTATTTATTTTGGAAGAATTTATTTTTTAGTATGTCATTGGAAAAAATTGCAAATTTAATACATTTTAGCATCAAAATCATTAATTTCCTTTAAAAATTATGTATTTTATTTTATCCATTGCACTATGGATTTTATGGAGATAGATATATTTTAGGTTTTAAGAAAACTTATGATGACATTGTTAGATTTTCATATGCATTTTCAGCAGCTTTGATTATCTTATGCTATCAATAGTAACAATGACATTGATATTCAATAAAAATTATGATGCATTGATGACATTCCTTCATATATTATTGTGCCACTTGCAAATTAAGTAAACATTATCAAAATTATATAAAAAGGAAATATTTAAATTTTTTAGTTGATATATTTGTCATTGCAATTACATTTTAATCATGCTACATGTTATTTTATAAATCTTATAGTTTGATGAATTTTCAATTTGATGCATTTTTCAATATTCTTCATATAGCCTATTTTAAAGTCTTGTACAAAATAGTTCCTTGAATATTTTAATATTAATAAGCATATTAATATCTTGCTCGTTAATTTAAAAAATTATAAGATAAAGGCTTCATTTAAGACATCTTTCTTATTGCTTTCTAAAGCAGTTTTATAGTACAAAATATTCCTATTCAAGAAATTTTTGAACTAGAAAGTTGCTTTAAAAACAATAAGAAATATGTCCCAAAAGATACCTAAGGATCATTTGTGATGGCTGCAACTTTTTGTAAAGGTGGTCAAAAAGCTATTGTGGGGCAAATAATTTGTTTAATAGTAGATATAAAAAGTAACTTCCTAGCATAAAATTTTATTTAAAGTAGCAAAAAAAAAGTAGCCAAATAGAAACTATAATTATACTTTAAAAAGTAAAATAATAAGAAAATTAACTTTGTTTGGGATAATTTTCTTACTTGTTTCTAAAATAATTTTTTTAGTATAAGAATTTCTTAAAAGTAGCAAAGACAATAGAGACCAAAAGTTGTCCAAAATGAAGCCTAAATTTCAATAACAAAGCCTAAAGTTGTCTCAATTGCAATAAATAAGTAAAGCAAAATTTATTTTTTTTTGTACTAGAAAGTTGCTTTAAGAAACAATAAGAAACCCGTCCCTAATGATTAATGTTGTAATAAATGCTGCTTCTATCACTCAATAAATAAAACAAAATATAAAGCAATTCATAAAACAAAAAATGGGTTAAGAAACTAATAATAAATAGTCATTAAACATAATGTTAAGATCATTGCCTAACATAAGGTATGATCTTCTTATGCCATTTACATTATTTACAATTATCTAACTAAAAGTGTAAAAGTTTAATGTAATTATTTTGAAGTGAATATTATAATGAATAGTTAATTTTATAAAACTTATTCTAATAATTTATAAGAATATAAGATCTCTGTCCTTATAAAAAGGGGATTGTATCTTAAATTTTAACATAATAGATTGTGATTATACAATATTAGAAAAAAAATACATAAAATTTTAAAAATACAGTCAAACTCTATATATGCTTAAAAATTCAACTTTGGTTTACTTTTTTAGAGCAAATAAATTTCAATATAATAATATTATAGAACATCTAATTTATATTCTCAATTTTATTAATTTTTAAAATTATAATTATATACATTAAAAAATATAAATCAAATGTTCTATAAGAAAGGGGATAATAATGCTTATATTCAAGTCATTAAGGATATGTATGTAGAAGTTATTACTTGTGTTCAAAGACAAGGCGGTTTGACCATGTATTTTCCTATTTCAATTGGTTTATATCAAGGATTAGTCTTAAGCCCATATCTTTCTTCTTTAGTCATGGATGTTCTCAGTAGACATTTGCAATAGGTGATACCTGGTGTATGCTTTTTGCTGATGGTATTCTTCTTGTTGATAAGACTAGAGAGGGAGTTGAAGGTAAACTTTAATTATGGAGATCAACCATGGAGTCTAAAGGCTTTCATTTGAGTAGATCTAAAACTGAATATATGGAGTATAATTTTAATAATAATAGATTTAATGGGGGATTGTGACTTTGGGTGATCAAGTTATTAATAAGAGTATACATTTTAGATGTATTGGGTTTATTATTTATAGTGATAATGAAATAGATGCGGATATTATTAGCAGAATTCAAGTTGGATGGTTGAAGTGGAGGAATGTATCGGGCTTATTGTGAGATAGAAAAGTCCCTCTCAAACTTAAGGGAAAATTCTATAAGATGGTAGTGAGACCTATAATGCTTTATGGTGCAGAATGTTGGCCATTAAAAGAGAAGCATAGTATTAAGTTAAGTGTTGCAGGCATGAGAATGCTCAGGTGGATGAGTGGCTTTACTCTTAGAGATAGAATATGAAATGAGCTAAGCATATACATGAAAAGGTTGGAGTAGCTCTAGTGGAAGGTAAGATTAGAGAGAGTCACCTTAGATGGTTTGCTCACATAAAATGGTGGCCTTCTGATGACCTAATTAGGAAAATAGATGTATTAGATTTGACTTATGTTTAGAATGGTAGGGGTAGACCTAAAAATACTTGGTTAAAAATATTAGAAATGACCTTTCTTTATTAGATTTCGATGAGAATTTGACTCTTAACATGATACAATAGAGAGAAAGGATTCATGTAGCCGGCCCCACAATGGGATAAAGGCATATTGTTGTTTTTGTTGTTGTTGTTGTTGTAGGAACATGCAATTAAATAAATAAGGGCATAAATATTCACCGTTAGAAACAATGGAAGATAGAATTAGGTTTTGTTTGGGATAGTTTTCTTACTACTTTCTAAAGCAGCTTTTCGATGCAATTTTTTTTGAAAGCAGTGACCAAAAGCTATCCCAAAGAAAGTCATGGTAACCCATATTTTGTTTAATTTGAATCACAAGAAGTGGTTATTGACACGCTTTTGATCTACAATTAATTTGTTATAGTTCAATTTATTTTGTTGCTTAACATTTATTTATTTCAGAAGAATTTATTTTCATATGTGAGCTGAAATTATATCTTTCGTACCTAAATTGTGTTTTATGATGTAATTTGGTGATAATATATTTGCAAATAGAAAACATATGGGAGACATTAATATTCAAGATGGAAAATTATTAATGATTTCCAATTGTATAAGTTTAATACTTTTTAATATTATATATAAATTTATTAATTTATTTAACCATTTAAATGGTTCAACAATCGAACCAGCTAGTTTTCAAAAATCGAGATCGATTTGTTGGTTACCCAGTTGAACAAATGATTCATTCTGACTAGTCCATTGCTAAAGCAATTCTCAGTTTTGAACATGGGCCAGTTACTTGATTGATTCCATGTTCAAGTAGTTGAATCGATCGATCTTGTTTGGTTTCTAAAACACTACTTAAAATTATAGTTTTGGTAGAAATTTAAAAAATGGGATTTTAATAAGGCATATTTTTCATATTATGTGGATGTGTGTTTTCAATAGTTATGGCACTTCACATTTTTCTTCAGTAAATCATTTTGATTTTAGGTTTCAAGAGTTCCAATGCTTTGCATACTGGAATAGTCATTTTATTAAAATGTAAAAAAATAATGTGATAATTTCTTATAATATAATTAACCTTTAATATATATTATTGATTTACAAGTATCACATAATATAATATTCATGACAATACAGTGAGAGATTACTGACTAAATTTTATACAAATATCCAACACATATAAGATAAGAAGAAACCATGGATTTTGGCCTAATTGAAATAATCATTTATGTATATGAAATTATATAAATCCACTTTTTTTCATAATTGGAGGAGATGAGATTACAAAATTTTAAGCATTTGCTTAGTCTCTTGTGATTATAACATGGATTGTGGAAAAAATACTGGAATGTAATGATGGCAGTCAAGAGATGCTAGTTGTCAGAGATGATCGGGCAATGGTGATAGAGAGGCACCGATTGAGCAATAACATTTGCTAGTAATGATTGTTAGCATTGAATGTCTAATACTAGAGCTCTTCATATCTCTGAACTCATATCAAGTTCAAGTAAGGTGCCCTTTATGTAGAGAATGGGGCTTAAACAAATGGGATCATATGAACTTGATGGAAGTGGTTTCAAAACAAGGGGTGGTCAATTGGTTTGAAATGAGCGTTTAAACACTTAAGGTCCACCTTGGTCAACTATGATTGACTTAGTCAACCATGTCAAACCAAAGTGTGAGTTTGGGTTCAATGTGTTCTTAATGACATTTAGGATCCATTGGGATAGGTTTTGAAGATTTATAAGGGAAGGCTATATTGACTTTTGGGGAAAAGACCAAAACCCTTTTAAAAGGCATTTTGACCTGTAGTCAACCTTGGGTCAAACTGGATCCAAGAAAGTATACAGTATTGATCAATAAGTCATGAAAAAGGACATGAGTGTGGTTGGATGGTTTGAAAAGAGTCCCAAGATCAAATTCCATTAAATGGCCAGTGGCATATGCTATAAATATTTGAAGGTTTTGCAACCTTTGGGAATCAATTCAGTTTCTAGAGCTAAGGACCTCATAATGGGTTCAAATTTGGTGGGTTGATCTTAAAGACATATCTAAATAATATGCTACTGATAGACCCTAAATCAGAGGTTATTTGATTAGGTTTATTAGTGACAGAAAATTCACCCATAAGGGTTTTAAGACCAAGACCCTTAACCCTAGGATTTGTCTTGGAATGTTGGATTTCGATTAAATTTTAGAATTGACTGGTTGAGTTTGAATTATCCACATCAATGAAAATTAAATGAATGATTGAGATTGATTTGATATGATTTAAGAGTTGATTGAAAGTTGGTATGGGAACTGAATTGAGGGGTGGAACTGGATTTGACTGGACTTGGATTTATTGTTGTTGTTTTTTTTTTTGGCTAGGACCTATATGGATAAGAAGTGGATATCTTCTAGTCATTAGGTCACCAGAAAGAAACCCAAGTGTGTCCTAATAATCTTATATAAAAATGAGATCAACATGTTGTTATAAGCAAAATTATTTAACGGTATACAATCTTCCACCGAAATCAAAAATACAAAACCTTAGCAAATCTTTTAACATATGAATAACTCTCTCAAACCACCCATCTACCTTGGGATGAAAATTCATAATGAAATTCAACTTCATTCCTAGACCTTCGTGGATACTCTTGCATAACTTCAAAGTAAATCTTTCATCATGATTATAAATGATAACCTTAGGAATCCTACGCAACCTAACAATCTCAGTCACATATGGTTGAGCCAATTTATCAACTAAATATGTTCATCTCATAGACAGAAAATGAGCATTCACATTTAATCTATCTATAACCATTATATAACATCATGGCCTTGCTTAGACCTGATAAAACCTATAGCAAAATCTATTATGAATTCCTCCAACTTCACCTTAGAAATAGGCAACGACTATAGTAATCCACTGGGTGTTTTATGCTTAGCTTTCACCATCTTACATACTTCACACTTAGAGACAAACACTGCCACCTCCCATTTCAACCTATGCCACTTGAAAATCAGCTTTAATACCACAATACATCTTATTATTATTGGGACAAATAATATATCTGAAGTAATGACTTTATGCAAAATCTACTTTCTCAAGTCATTGCTACTTGGGATCCACATCCTATTGCTACAAAAGAGGATGCCTTGATCATCCAATTGTAGTTCAGGTCTATTTTCATAATAAATTTAATCTATTTGACTCAAATACTTTTTATCTTCCATCTGAGCTTCTTTAAACCTATCTTATAATGAGGGCCAAATTATCATCTGGGAAATGACTCCAGTAAGTGTATTAAATTAATTACCACTTCTAATTCCAAACCTTTCATTCAATGTTTAATCAGATGTGATCAAACTAATTGCCACTCTCACTTACTTCCTATTGATAGCGTTGGAAACCACATTTTCTTCACTAGGTTGATAAATGATTCCAAATCCTTAATCAACTCTAACCACCTTCTCTGCCTCACGTTCATCTCCTTCTAGGTGACTATATACTTTAAACTCTTATGTTTGGTGTAGATCTTACATCAAATACCAAACAGATAATGTCTCCAAATATGTAGAACAAATATAATAACCACTAATTCCAAATCATGAGTTAGATAATTCTTCTTATGTGGCTTCAACCATGGAAGCATATATAATCACTTTTCTATTAGGATGTAGCACACATCCTAAGCCTTTCAATGAGGTGTCACTATACACTTGGAATCCCTTCGTATTTGATAGAATAGTTAATATAGGAGGCAACACTAGATACTCCAACTTAGAAACTTTATTTATATTATGGGGCCTAATTAAATGATAAAACTTTTTTAGTCAACCTTGTTAGTGGGATTTAAATCTATAAAAAACATCTAACAAATTTCTTGCAATATCCTACCATGCCCAATAAACTACCAACCTTAGTCACTGATGATGGCCTCAACCAAGCAACCATAACCTACACCTTTTAGGGAGTAATCCCTTCTTTGCTCACATGTGCCTCAAAAAGTGACATAGTTCAAACAAAACTCACTTTTAAAAATTTTAGCCTAAAACTTATTTTGCCTTAAAATATCCAAGGCCAATCTCAAATGAACTGCATGCTCCTCTTTAAAGTTTGAATAGACTAGATTATCATCAATAAATATAATGATAAATTGATCCAAATAATCTTTAAAAACTCTATGCATCAAGTCCATAAATACTACTAGTGTATTAGTCATTCCAAATGACATAACAACAAATTTATACTACCCATATTTGGTACTAAAGAACTTATTTGCCATATCTTCAACCTTCACCCTCACTGATGGTAGCCCAACCTCAGATAGATATTTGATTCACTATGGTGTTGTGCCTGTCACCACCTCGATATATAATTCTACCTTCCTTTTTAGAGGCAATCTAGAAAATACCACATGAACAATATTGAAGAACTCTCTTAATATTAGAGCTTTATTAATGCCTCTATTAAATTTATTCAATACATATGTTAGAAATTTAGAGTTTCCCTTCCTCCAAGTTTTTTTCTACTTATAATACATAAACTAAGGGCAATAAAGTACTTATGGCACCTTGAAAAAAAAAATACTTCTCCTTCAACACATAAACTCACCTAATTCTTACCATAATCAATATGAGCTTGATGCTTACTTGGCCAATCCATACCCACTATGAAATCAAATTCCTTTAAAGGTAATACAATCAACTATGATTCTAATTTCCCTTTGTAATTTCAATCTCACACCTACTAAGTTGATTATCAACTAGAAAATATCCATTGGGCAATATAACATACATAATAGGAACTAATAATTCTCAAATCAAATTTATTTCATTCAGTGCATGCTCAAAAATAAAAGTATAGCTTGATCCAGATTCAAATAAAATATGACAAGATAATGTAGATATAAGGGTCATATTTATCATTATATCCAGTGCCTCCATCATCTCTTACTGAGTCAGACTGCAAACTTTGTGATGCTCTAGAGCTACACTTGCCATTATAATAGACTCTCTTGAAACTCCTCCTGATGACTCTGCCAACTACCTTCCCCACAATCTTCCTCCACTACGGGTTGAAAAAGCCTCATTGACTGCACTAGAAGGCGCAGGCTTATGCCTTTGACTTTAGCTATTTCTAGCTTCAGGTATGCCTTCTAGTGCTCTCTACAAACACTATGTCACCTTATTAATAGTCTAGCCACATCTAAAGTGCTAACTTGTACATGTATTCCTTCTTTTGTTGAATATACATATAGGAGTGCTACTAACTGATATTGATCCTCTTACACTCATAGACACTGCAGGTCCTCCCCTCTTAAAATCACCAATATCCAACTAAACTTCTTCCCGCTAACTATTCTCCTAGATGACTCTCCTCTAAATATCTTCTTGATCATGTCCCACCTATGTTAGGTGGACATTAGATCATTCTTTACCAATTATGCTCTCTCCATGAGCTTATAAAAGTCACAAATGTGGAATGGAACCAAAGGATGCCTCAAACTGTCTCTCAAACCTTGTAAAGATATATAATATTTATCTTCTAAGTTACTAACTAACTAAGGAGCATACCTTATAAGAGCTATAAACTCAACCTCATACTGAATCACTACTTGCTACATTAGATCAGCCTCAAGAATGACTCCTGCATATGTTGTTTGGTAGATGACAACATGAATCAGCTCCTTAAAGTCTCTACAAACTCTTCCTATGAGCTCTATGAATTTAATCTGCCTTAGAATTTATCTCTCTACTAGCTTATCCAATAGTGTTTTACTTCTATATCTAACAAAAAATAAACCTAATGACACCCTTATACCCTCAAGACACTATATACAATCAAATGATTTCTTTATCCTCATTAACTAATATTTCACTCCTTGAGGCTCTATAAAACCCTAAAAATGAGGTGGCTTCATTCTTAGACATAATTATAAATTCTTATCTACCTCTTCTCATCTCACTACCATCATCCTAGTTTGAGCCTCACACATATGTTGGGCCACTAAGACAGTAAAATACATCATAAAATCAAATGTATAGTCCCCACATTACTCTAAAATATAACAGCTCTACTGGAACTCTATCCATTAACTACTTTAGAATATTGGGGGTCCATGTGCATCAACACTTTAGTCTATATCAAAAGAAAGAATTTCAATTACACATATATATACCATATCACATTTAAAACTTTTAATAATTCCAACTCCTAACTCCTTCCCTCTAGAGCTATCGATCATTTCTATAGCTTTGGTTATAATCTAACCCTTCCAAACTATTACTCTGATACATCTTGATGACACCCTAAGATCTATTGGAATGATTGAATACCTAATCCTAAAATCAAACTCAACTTAAAATTCAAAGATAACTCATAGCTACTAAAATCCAAACCAATAATAATATATAAAAAAGTATCTTTTTGATTTCATTCCCAAAAGAACGTATATAATAATCCACTTCACATAAACACTATACATCAAAAGAATTAAAATTGGATTACAAAAGAATACCTTAACTGTCATGATTTAAAGGTTCCTGCCTCTACCTCTGCCTTACTTTGTTAGGCCTTTCCCTTTTCCTAAAAGTAAAAGAACCGCAATAGAATGAGTTACACCAATTGAATAGAATTCTACCACTAACCTATCACAAATATCAATATTCATTTACTTTATTTAAAGATTAATTAATGATAGAACAAGGTTATATAATAGCAAAAATAATTACTATCATATACTTGGCTTTAAAAGAACTACTTATGCTTTCACATGTTACATTACCAGGAATATTAAATATGTCATAGATCACTTGTTAATAGGGTTTATCTGTGAAAGTATGATGTAGGATGTTATGTTACAACTTAGTTTTTCAAAATTATATTTATATATCATGTGAGTTTTTGATGATATCAAAATATTATTGTGTTAATTACTATTTCTCCTAACACATTTTGAAAAAAATTTATATGCATTGTTTGTGTGTACTAATATTTTAGGAAAATCATACTCCAGATTGCCAAATACTTCAAGTCAGATTAGATTAAAGTTTCTTGTAATTGAAGTATGTACTTTTTCTATTTTTCTTGAGTCTGAGAGAGTGTGATTATAATTGAGTAATCGTGCACACACACACACTAGGGGAGTGAGTTAAAACATATATTTTAAAAACTAATTGTATTGTACAATTTTGGAATCACACGGGATGATTTGACATGAATGTTCCTCCATAATGAAGTTAATCGAACCATGCCTTAGAAATTTTCTTTTGTACTATTCATACTGTACAAAGTTGGCTTCGTACAGACAACTTCTAGATTATGAAATGGGTGCTTACCTGATCGTTCCATATGAACAGATTAATTTTTTGAACTAATTGTACTATATAAAAGTACTTTCATACAGACGACATCTATAGTATGAAATGGGCTCGTCTATGTTTGTACCATACGAAGCATGATTTGATTTAACTAGTTCGTTCTATACAATGTTGGCTTCATACAGATAATGTCCAGAGTACGAAATGGGTGCGTACTAGTTCATCCCATACGAACAAGTAAAATTTTTGAACTATTTATATTATACGAAAGTATTTTCATACAGATGACGTCTAGAGTATGAAATGGGCTCATCCATATTTGAACCATATGAAACATGATTTAATTTAACTAATTCATAATGCACGATATAGGGTTCGTAGAGATGATGATTAGAGTACGAAATGGGGTCATACATTATCATACCGGACAAGCCTGTTCATTTTTTGAACCGTTCATACTATACGATATAGGGTTCATACAAACGAAGACTAGGGTATGAAATAAGGCCATACATTATCATATCAGATGAACATGTTCATTTTTTGAACTATTTATACTATACGATGTCAGTTCATACATACGATCGCAAGAGTACAAAATCAATTCGTATAGTATTGTACATGGATTTTTGAACTATTTGAATGTACGAAGTATAATTATACTATACGATCCAAGTACGTTCAACTTAAAATTCTTAGTTTTTTAGATGATTTTTTTTTTTAGTTTTTCATATATAATAGTCATTTAAACTGACTGTCCAAGATACTTCTACGAATTTTCTCTTGGAAGTGAGAGTGAGAGTGTTTGGGAGTGAGAATTTTTTTTTTTGAAAATGCCAAAGGCAGAAATTAAAAATCTAAAAACAGATACAACCTAGGAAGTTATAGAACACCTATCACATTCCTCTTTAAGCAAAGAAAAAAACAGAGGGATCATGCTATCACTAAGATCCTCCCAAACAAAATTATCAACTAAAGCCAATTTAGCACAAAAGTCTGCTAAACGGTTACAATTCCTATGAACACAATGAAAATGAAACATACCGAAATCCTCCAGGAAAGACAAATCTTCCAAATCATCCTTGTTGTGCTGATCTTTCTTCACCAATCTTTGTAGGTGCTTGATCACATTTTGATTGTCCCCTTCAATGACAATCCCTTTAGCTTCAAACTTCCAAGATTTATGGAACAATTTCATTTCTCGAATAGCCATGAGCTCAAGCAAACCAATATCCCAATGAATACATTTGATTCCAAAAGCAAATAAGAACCTCCCTTTGCTGTCTCTAAAAATTCCAGCAATACCAGCCATATTGGAATCAAGAAGTGCGGCATCAAAGTTTCCTTTGATCCAGTCGGGTGGAGGGGGTGCCAAGAATAACTAGACAGCTTCTCAAGCTGATTAGCACCCCAGTGATCCGATAGGATACCATAATTAGAAGAAATAACAGCCACATCAATTACTTTAGCTGCCAAACAACTCAACCCCGTTTCCTTCCCACCATGAACAACCTCATTCCTACTTTTCCATGAGTAAAAAACTGCAGTGCAATAGAGATTCAACAAAAAAGGATTGGTCCGAGCTGCCGCTTTTAAACCTTGTAAACATCCAGTCCAATTCCTGAATCTAGGAACTTTGAAACCCCATCCTCCCAAAGTGTTGAACAAATCAGTAAGAAAATAGCAATTCACAGCTACATGTTCTTCATTTTCAACAGCTAAACAACCTCTTGGGCAACCATTAATATTAGAAATTCTCCTGAAATTTAAGAATTCCAAAGTGGGAATACCTCTATTCACTAACCTCCACCAAAAGCAATGGACTTTAGCTGTTAGTTTGCTTAACCGGAGCCATTTCCAATCTTCATTGCTGCAGAGAACCGATTGTTGAATAGATCTGATAAGAGCTGCAAGCGATTTACCAGAGAATTTATAACAAAGCTCTCTGGAATCCTTACCCTCTCCAATCTTCATCTGAACAATTAAATTTACAAGTTCTGGACCGAAAAATTTACTCAACTCCTCCTAATTCCAAGCTTTATGATGAATAAAACAACTGAGTTTAGGAACTTCCTCCACCATAACATTGACAAAAGTAGGCCATTTGGACAGCTTATTATTTTGAATCCATATATCTTCAAAAGGATCAATTGATTCACCTGTAGCCACATTCCACCTCAACAGGGGTTGTAATGATTTCATACCGCTGGTCATTATCTTCCATGTAACCGAGCAGCTTTTCCCATTCAATTCAGTATAAAGGACTTCTCCATACTTGGCCCTTAAAGTCCTGTATAACAAGGAATCAGATTCTTTAATAAACTCCCAAGCAAACTTAGCTCTCAAAGGCCCCATCAAAGCAATAGGAGAATGAACCCCAGCTCCACCTCCAGCAATCGGCTTACAGAGCACATCCCAAGATAAGAAATGCATTCCAGTGGTATTATCTGATTTCTTCCAGATGAAATCTCTACAAATCCTTTCCAATTTCTTCAGGATATTAATGGGAATTAAAGCATGAGAGACATAGAAAATCGGGATAGCTAATAAGATGGCCTTCACCAACACAATTCTACCAGCAAGAGAAAAGTATTTATTTCCCCAACTATTGATTCTAGAAGAGACTCTTTCGAGCAGAAAAAGGAAATCAGATGATACCACTCTTCTCAAACAAAGATTTATTCCCAAATATTTCATTTCCTGCACCACTTTAAAATTTAGAATTTTGGATAAAGACTTCCTCTTTGCTCTATTCACCGAATTGCTAAAAAGAATGGCAGATTTTTTAGCATTAACAGCCAGCCCAGTCCAGTTGCAGTACTCCATGATGCAGTCCTTAACAATTTTTGTTTGCTTCGAGTTGGCTTCAGAGAAAAGAAGTATATCATCTGCATAAAGAAGATGGGATATGCAGGGAGCCGATGCAGCTACTTTAATACCAAGATTACTCCCAATATGGTGCAAATTATTAGACAACAATTGGGAACATAAAATAAACAGATAAGGAGATAGAGGACATCTCTGTCTAAATCCACTTCTAGCTTCAATCCATTTAGATTGCTTCCCATTAAATAAAATAGAGAATCTAGCATTAGTAACACATTCCATAATCAATTTAGAGAAACCTTTTGGAAACCCAAAGTAGCTAAGAGTATTTTCCAAAGCTTTCCAAGAAATACAATCATAAGCTTGTTCCATATCGATCTTCACAGCCATCAATCCTTTTTTCGATTTAGAAAACCTGAATTTATGAATAATTTCTTGCACCAAAAGGATATGTTCAGATAAGGATCTACCTTTAAGAAAAGCAGCTTGGTTTTCCGAAATTAATTCATGAATAACCAAATTCAGTCTATTTAAAAGAAGCTTAGCTATGATTTTGTATATAGACATACATAAGCTGATAGGCCGAAAATGAGAGGGATTAACCGGATTTTGTACCTTGGGAATAAGGACAATTAGAGTATCTTTCCATTCCTTGTTCATTATACCAGTCGAGATGAACATAAAGATAGCCTCCCATATGTCCTGAGCAATAATATTCCAATACCCCTTGATAAAAGAGTATGTGATTCCATCAATTCCCGGAGATATGTTGCTACCCAAGTTAGAAATGACTTTCTCAACTTCATCCCTAGTGAAATCAGCCTTAATTAATTCAATGCTATCATAGCTAAGGCCATTGATTCTGCTAGGCCAACCGTTAATACTACAGTCACGATCCTTCCATTTTTGAGAGAAAAAGCTCAAAAGAACTTGTTCAATTCCATCTTGATCATTCACCATGTTGCCCGCATTATCTTTGATCTGTCTGATAGAGTTACCGTTCTTCCTACCATTAGCAAAGGAGTGGAAGAATTGAGAATTAATGTCACCCTCCTTGATCCATTTGACTTTGATTCTTTGTCTCCACCATATGTTTAATCTTGCCAAAGTAATATTTAATTCATGGACTTTGGCCTTGAGAAGCAAAATAGACTGATCAGATAAACCACTTCCATCGGCTTCTTTATTTTGTAATTCATCCACTTCTGTCTTTAGTTTGTCTTTGAGCTCCAACAAGCTATTATGCTTTGACCGGTTCCAAAAAAACAAAGTCCTTAGCACAAACCAAAATTTTTTATTTAAAACCTCCATCGGATCACCAACAAACTTCTTGCTCCAAGCTTTCTTGACAACCTGGTAAGCAACAGGTTACGAAAGCCACACATCTTCAAATCTCATGATCTTTGGATGTTTGAAATTTTGAAATTCGACCTGCAGAACCACCGGACAATGGTCAGAGGCAACCCGTGCAACATGCCGGTTGACAGCCATTGGAATAGCCTCCAATGCTTTGGAATTGAGTAGACATCTATCAAGCCTTTCCCAAATACGAGCTCCTCCACTTTTGTTATTACACCAAGTGAATTTAGGCCCAATGACTCCCACATCATGGAGATCACATCTACTCATGAAGGAACTCATATCTTGAGAAGCAAGAGAGAATTTGAATTTTTTACCACCCCTTTTCTCTTCTTGTGAAAGTATACAATTAAAATCACCTCCGATAACATACAGATCATCCAATGACATGTGATTTCCAAGGCACTCCCATAACTCCCTTCTACTATACATATCTCTACTCCCATACACCGTAGAAATAATCCAAGAACCTTTATTAGCTATACAAAACTTCCCAATTACACATTGCTCATTAGCTGAAATTAGTGAAAAATTAGCCAAATCAGATCTCCACATAACTACAATACCTCCAGATGCTCCAGTAGAGGGATAAAGAAAAAAATCCCACTTATTGCCCAAGTACTTATTTAAATCCCATTTCTCCATTTTATCAATTTTAGTTTCCACCACCCCCACGTAGATAGCTTTCCAATCACTAATAACTTCCTTCAAATAAAGAGGGGCTTCCTTCTTATTTGCCCCCCTATAATTCCAGAAAACAAATGAACTCATTTAGCCACCAAGGGGGAAGGTCCCCCGCCCTTCTTCCTGCCAACTCCTTCCTATTTTTTCAGTCTTGAAGAAAGATTGAGTGGTCCCAACGACCTCAGTTCTTTTTGAAGTTTTGGTTTTGCTTTCCTAGCAAAGCTTTCTCCAATGGTTCCACTGTCAAGAGCAATTCCAGATAAACCTTTTTGAACCTCCAATCCCCCAGAACACCCCAATTCTTCATTCCCAACTAATTCTCCTTCTTCGATGTCAAGATTATCTGGAGAAAAAATCTCTGAATTGATCATGCCGACATTCTCCTCTTCAACTTCATTAAGAAGATCAAATTTGTTTCTACTTGGTATTAAAAAAGAATTGGCAGGAGGAATTTTCGAATGGTCTTCGGGTAAACCAGATCCACCTAGCACCTCACGGAAAGGACCATCCGGAACTTCAATCACTGGTTCCAACAATACCTCCTTAGCAGAGAGATCATACAAGTGAAATTTGTGAAGGATTCACAAGGTTGCCCAAAGGTGAGGATCTGTTTGTATGTTCTTCTAATATCTACCCTACTTCCTTGAAGAATTTTGAGAGAGGATCTTTGGAGAAGATCCGGTACTCTATTATCACAAGGAGGGTGAAAAGTATGTGGTACTCTACTGTTACTAGGAGGGTGAGAAAGGATGTCGGTACTGTACCATTACCAAAAGGATGAGAAAGGAAGCTGATTCTCTGCCGTCAGCAGGAGGGTGAGAAAGGATGATGGTACTCTATCGCACTAGGGTTTGGTGGAAGAGAGGTTATTATAAGAGTTTCTCCGCCTTGTTGTGGGAGCAAAAGGAGAGTGAATTTGGTATATTGCAATATGTGAAGAGGGAGTCTTCAGGGAGTGGACGTAGGTCTAGTTGGACCAAACCACTATAAAATTTGGTGCTTCTTTGTCTTTACTTTTTATTGTTTTTTATTTTCCACACATTTACTTTTTGTGGTTGAAAATTTTATTTTGTGAAATTTATTATTATGCATAAAATCTTAAATTGGTTTTCTAAATTGCCAATTCACACCCCCCCCCCCCCCCCCCCACCCCCCTCCTAATTAGGCTTGGGATAATTGTATTAGGTTTAACAAGATATTCGAACTTTCATGTTAAGCCTAAGTGAACTATCCCTAGGCACACCAAGAGGGGGGGGGGGGGGGGGGGGGGGGGGGGGGGGGGGGTTAATTAATAGTTTAAAAAATCTATTGTTCACTTTTAAAATAGAACTTTATATATATATATATATAAATATATATATATATATATATATATATATATATATATATATATATATATATATATATATATATATATATATATATATATAATTTTTCAGTAATTAATAAAAGCAAGCAAACACTATTACCTGATGTGGAATAAAATAATTTTTTCAGAGGTTATAAAGATGGTGATGGTAATCTAATCAACATAATAAAATAACTATCATGGATTTCAACCAAGCAATTATCATAGAAATTAAATACTGAAAAGTAAAATGTGGAAAATAAGAAATCAGAATAAGCACACCAAAATTTTATAGTGGTTCAGTCAAATAATGACCTACATCCACTCCCCGAAGTCGTCTTTTTTTAAGTATTATATTAAACCTTTAGTGTCTGTCTTTTAGCTCCCACAGCTAGGTGGAGGAGCCCTTACAATCTTTTCACCAACTCGATGCAGCATAGAACTTTGACCTTCATTTTCACCCTCCTGGTAATGGCAGAAAATCATGACCTTCTTTTTCACCCTCCTAGTGAATGAAAAGAACCTCGACCTCTCTTTTCACCCTCTTGGTGAAGACAGAGAACCTTAATGGTCTTTGAGTTGAAGAATCTCTTTGCAAAGCCACCTAAGAAACCTAGACATACATCGGTAAGAAATAAATAAATACACTTGCTTGAAGCAAATGTGTGAACCCCTCATACTACTTCTCCCTCACACATAAGCTCTCCCTTTCTTCTTCCCAAAGCACTCCTAGATCCTTTCTCTAAGCTCTCTCTCCATAACACTTAGAAGCCAAAGACTTGAAATAAGTCTAATTTGGGAGATTAAATTAAGGCCTCACAAAAAGCCCTAGAATTCAATTATGGTGACTCTGATTATACAGTACAATCCGAGATCATATAGTATAATTTGTACAAATAATAAGGCATTTTATGATCAGTTTAACAAGTTATGTTGATCATCTAGTACGATTAGTTCAAATAACCTGGATTATCATCCCGTATGATTAGCGACAATAAAATATCATCCCATGTAAATATCAGGTCATACAATACGATTGGGTCCAATCGTCCTGTATGATCTAATTGGATCAATTAATCCAAAAATTTCCCTTAATTATAGGATTAATTTAGGAAAGATTTAATTATATCGTACAATTTGATAACTATCGTACGGTACAATTAGTTTAAATTTTAAACTTCAAAATATTACCTAAATTATGATTAGTGGTTGGGATCTTGATTTCGACTGATCATTTTGTATGATCTGAATCGTATAACATGATTAGTTCAAATGGCTTCAATTATCATAATTAGTCATTTTGATATTTTTTGTTTAGATGACCGTATATTATGATATGTATCTTATAGTAAAATTAGTTCAAAAAACTGAACAACTAATTTTGTCACTATCTCACTACCTTGAATGTGTGTGTACGCGGTCACCATATTTAGTATCCACCAAATACATAATTTGACTCAAGAAATATAAAAATAAGGAAAGGCAAAATTATAAAGTCATCTAGACACTTAACCCTATTCTATCCAGTCTTTAGATGATCAATTTTGTATAGTGTACTATGGACCTAAAATATTAGTGTACTAGGAAAAAATAGATATGTAATAATATCAATTAACAGGATATATCATAGTAAGGAATTCAATAATATTTGTTATCATCAAAATCATAGGACTTGGGTCCATATTTACAACAATTTGCACATGACTTTCTTATTTCATCAGAATTCATATAGAGTTTCAAAAATTATCAGAACCAAACCAGGATATCAATCATACTAGGCTTATTAACCTATTAAAATGTGTAATACATATGTCTAATGCACATGTCCCAATATCTACTTATGACTCCCTTTAACCTCCCACACCCACATATAACAAGAGAGGCCATAATAAAATAGAATAAAACAAAATAACCTCCCACACCCCCTTTCTAAAAGCGGGACTATAATCTCTCTCATACCCATACAGGATAATTGGGGCCATTATAGAATACATAGGGCCCTTGTATCATTTTTAAGAGTGCATGTATAACATTTAAGAGATTATAAATCCTCATATGCTATACCATGAATGAAATAACAACTTATAGCTTTAATTCATGATTATATTAATGAATGAATTATTAGAATTTTTAATAGAAATTCACATTGAATTTTATATATAAAAGATTACATACTAAATATTTTCCATTTCATTTTAAACTTTAGAGGAATAGTCAGAATAGTAGTTTATTTCTTTTATATAACTATCATGAGAATTAGAAAGGACTCATTTATCCATTATGTAAAGAAATCAATGTATGAAAAATCAATAGACAGAAATTCAAATTTTTATAATAAAAATATTTAGAATGACAAATACAACAACATACTAAAGTTGCATAATAAAATTGTCATAAAACTTGGGAAAGACATATTTTAATCATATCTTTTTTCATAGAATTTCTACAATTGGAATTAGAGATATAAGTTTACAATTCTACCTCATGCTCTACAAAATCTTTAGTGGGCTAAATGGATAAAACCCAAGCTTTGGACTTTGAACTATCTCCCTTTCTTTCTCTTCCTTCTCCTCTTGCCCTTTCCTTATTCGACAAGGTGGCTAGCATAGGTGAGGGGTGGAAATGGATATATATACACCCATTTTGACCTAGCACCATAATGAAAACCATCCCAGTACTGATGCACTCTAATAGAATATTTCATATGCAACAAAATTCCTCAAACTTAAAAGTTGACCAATATGGTAGTGCCACCTAGTGCCTAGTGCTCTCTCAAAACATTCTTCCGAATAGAGAAAATAATACCACAGTGCCAACCATCCTAGTGCCACAGTATTCCTAGAGTAATTTTGGCAACTTAAATTTCTCTATTTTATTTCAATTTTTGGGTTTATCTAAGATTAATTATGCACTATAAAACTTAAAAATACTATCTAAATCAATTTTTAGCTAACTTCATAGTTTACATTAATTACTTGAGTTTAGAGTGTTGGGTATTACAGTGACATTTCCTTCTATATATGTGGGAAATGTTGAGGGAGTGTTCTAATGCTGAGCTCACTATCTGAGAATATCAAGGAAATTTTAGAAGATTCCAGTTGACCATTACAACGCTGTAGAGATTTGTGACATTGATCACTAAAATATGTTTTAATATATAAAAATCTAAATTTATTTTCATCACTTCACCCTAACCCCTTGTTGACCTCATTTCTATATGAGGTCACTATGACCTACTATCTAGGTCCTTTTTGGAAACCTAATGATTAGCATGTGTTCACTTGTCAGGCATGTGGAAAATTCTAATCCATCTTTAATCAAATTCAAGTCTATTTTCCTTGAAAATTTACAGTCAAATTTTTAACTTCAAACTCCAGTCCAACCTTCAATCAACCATTAATTAACCATTAAATTATATCCAACCAATCTCAGTAACTCATTTGATTGCCATTGGTGTGTGTATTTTAAACTCAACCATTTAAATCAAAAAATCCAATCCAAATCAAAGATTCCAAACACAATCTTAGGGATAAGGACCTATTTCCTAAAACCCTTTCTTGGTGATTTTTTTGTCACCTGAAACCTAGTCAAATAACCTAAAATACTGATTCTTCATTGTATATTTATTAGGCATGTCCCAAGGGTCAACCCTCTAAATTTAAGCTCAATGTGAGGCCCCTAGCCCTAAAAACTGAATTGATTTCCAAAGGTTATAAAACCTTCAAATATTTATAGCCTATCACTGGACTTGCCATTTAATGAAAATTGACCTTGGGACCTTCCAAAAAATCTTTGAACATGCACATAACATCTATTATGACATGTTAATGAATAAAATTCATTTTTATTAGGGATAAGTTTGTGTAATAACTAGTATTTTGAATTTGCCAATTTTTTCTAGAGTGATTATAACTCCAAATAGCAATTCGTCATTGCCATAGTCTTTTAATCGTAGTATTCTACTTAATTTATTTTTTTTTTTATAATTTTTGGGCACAAGTGAAAATCCTTAAGAAATTTGTACCTATCTGTACAAGTAAGTATTTTGTGATTTTTAGATGTATGTTTTACAAACCGATTCACCAATATTTTTTAAATAAAATGATTTATTTTATGGATATTTTCTTGTAATTTTTAAATTCTAAAATAATTTATATAAATTTTATACTAAAGAAATTAATTAAATTAAATATTATATTAATATAATATATTATTTTATTATAAAACATCTAATGGCACATCATAACTTTTTTTAAAAAAATTTCCATTCTTAAGTTTGACAACAGAGAAATGAAATGAGAAATTAAGAGAGAGAAAAAGAAAATTGAAATTTTGGAGGCTATAGAGCGATTTTTATTAGTTCGGGCCAGTTGGGATATTCTCATCTCGCAGTAAGGAACCTTTACCCTATTTTTTATTTTAAAGATTTTATGTTTTTGGTATTTTTTTATTCAAATTTATGTTTTCGTTACCGAAAAATGCAAATAACTTTGTATTGATAAAACTTTTGCCGTGCAACTTTTTATATGTTACAAAGATCAAAATTATGAATGTTTTATGTATTTATTTGAGTTTTCAATGGATGATTTTGAAAATATAGTAATTTTTATCTACCCCAAAATTTATTTTGACCTTTAAAAATATGGTGTAGTATAATAAAAGTTTTAAAATGTCATTTTATACAATTTCTAATATTTTAGTAATTTTTTGAAAATATGCATTTTTGCCTAATAATATTTTTATTATCAACCATTATGACATTTTAGCTTTTTTTAATTAAGCTCAATTATACTTATTTACTGCAATGTATTAAAAATGAATGCGGATATAAGCTTGAGTATTAACTAGTCACTATTATTGCTATAATATTATAATAATAATGTGTATGTGTAAAAAATAATTAAAGACTTGTTGACCCATTGGTTGGAGACTGATTGACCTATACAAGATGGTGGGCTGACGGACTTTCCTTTAAATAAAGTGGTTTGGTGTTATCATATACTAATTCACGTGATACACTTATTGAGAGTTATAATGAGATAATTACTGTGCTGATGGGAAAAGAGTGATGACTATATTTATTGAGCCAACATTTTACTGACACTAATACAATACTGAAAAATACCATGATAGCTAGGACTCCTTACTTATTTAGTGTGACTACTGAAATGCATGCATTGAGGTGCTATTCTTATTATTATATGGATTCATTATTACTGTATGAATTTAGTGTTACTGCATTATTCTACTACTCCTACCATTGTATTGTTATTATTACTGATTTAGATATTGATACTATTTGATACTACTGATTCAGTGTATTGATATTAATCATGTGATATACTGAGCACATTATATAGAATGTATGGATAACATGTATATATATATATATATATATATATATATATATATATATATATATATATATATATGATTTTATTATATTGATTTGATTTTGACAGTCTTTACCAATATTTTGATTTAATATTTTATATGATTTTTGTACTGATTGATATTACTAATACAAAAATTGCTTTATAGATTTAACACTCATACTATTTTATTATTTTATTGGCTTCCGTACTGTAGTATTTTACTGTTTATATATTCTACTACTACGGCACATGAATTTTATTGATTTTATACTAATTCAATGATCATATGAATGTAACTGCTATGAGTTTACTATTTATATGCATATTGTTATATTACCGTGCTTTAAATTAAGTTGTAGGTTTTGGTGACCTATTGGACTTTTAAGCTCATTATATATAGTTAAATCATTTCAAGTCAGGGTAGGGGAGTAAGAGTGTGAGGCTGGTCATGATTCTTTAGGTTCTATTTATTTTTGTTATTCTTTTGTACTCAAGATAAAATAATTATGATATGATTGTAAAGATCCTAAGTATTGTATATAATTTTTAAAAATGAATAGAGATGTGTACATTAATATTTTAAATTATAAAATCTATTTTATTATTTATTTTTGAAAGATGATATTAGATAGCTTTGATTATTACTGATTAAAATATTAAAAGCATAATTCTTCTAATTTAAATTCTAGGGCATCAAAATTTGACCCATGTTTGATTAGGGGTGGTTAAAATGACCAAAATACCCTATAAAGGGATTTTTGGTCTTTTTCTTAAAATTCAACATGGCATGACCATATCAAGCTCTAAAATCTCTCCCAATGTGTCCTGAGCATCATTACGAGCATATGGGACTCAAACCTAGCCTTTGGTTTAACCTAGTTGACCAAGTCAACTCTTGTTGACCAAAAAACCCCTTAAGGGTTTAAACACTCATTTCAATCCAAATGACCTCCTCTTGGCATGGGAGCACCTTGATTGGTTTCCATTAATCAATTCAAACTTGTTGAGCCCAAACTCAACTCTTGGTTTGACCTAGTTGACCAAGTTAATTATGGTTGACCAATATACCCTTTAAGTATTTCAAACTTTCATTTCAACCCAAATGAACCCCTATTTACTTGGGACCACTCCCCTTGGATTCAAATGATTAATTCAAACTCAACGAACTTAACCCTTGTCTATAAGTCAAACTTGGTTGACCAAGGTCAACCAGGTTTGACCAAACACACATACACCTTTATATCTTTTAAATACCTTGAATAAGGCCTTTCTAAACCCATTTAAACCCATGGGATGATCCATTAGGTCCTTAAGAAATCCCTCTTGAAGGCCCAAGCTTTGGGCCCACTTGGGTTAGACACATGGCTTGACCTAAGTGCCCAAAGAGAGATCTCCCCTGAGCCAATTCTTTCCCTTAGCCAAAATATATTAATCCAAATGTTGCATTTGGTCCCTCTTGACCCAGTACATCTACCCTAGTTGATCAAGCCTTTGAGTCAACTCATGATGGAAATTAGCCTAGCCCAAAGTGGTCAAAACATATAAGTTGAGCCATTTCCCAACATAGGCTTCATCAAGCCAAACAAACACCTTTATTGGGTGGCCCTACCTCCAACACACCTGCCCTAGTCAGCCACTTTGGCCTGAGCCAATTTCCACCACCGACCAAATTAAGCTTAACTACCTATTATATTAGGCAGCCCTTGACTCAATACACTCCCCCTATCAAGCTCATGACCACGCTTGCCCTAGGTTGTACCCAAGTTGACCCAAACTACACAAGTTTGGGTCAACCCAAGCTATAGTGTTGAATTGGGCTACCTCATACCCAATTGAGCCCCTAATTGAGTTTTCTTCACTTCTTTCATCCTTTCCAACTCAGCCTGACCGGACATATGGCTATCGATGGCCAAGACGAATGAGAATGGAGCTCTAATGGTCCCCTCAATCTTGAGTTTCATCTAAGGGCCTTCCAAAGCCTAAGCTCACTAGCCTCGAGCTCATGAGGATTAAAGGAGTTTCCTCCTCTACTTAGCGGCCATCTAGTGGTTTGCCCTGTCAATCCCGACTATCCATGATTATGGGGCTCATTTGAATAGGGTACCCTAACCTAGAGCTCCTCATTCACATCCATATATTCCAAAACCTTCCCTAGAGCTCTCCAAGTCTTCCTCTGTTGTTCCCCAGCTTCCCAATCTTATATAGCCATTAATTTGAGTGAATTCCAACAAAAATCCTTTCGCCCTCCACTTGAAGTCCAACCTCAAGTGATACTCCAGCATTAGTGTCTAAAGAAGAAGTGCTCTCCATTCCTTCCTTAAGCTTCTTGATAGAAAAAAAAAACTATACATTGGAGTTTTCTATAATGAGAACTCTGACACTAGTTCCCTAGATAGTTAGGTTGGTCAAGTGTGAAAGAAATTTTCATTTTAACAAAATGTCACCGTTGGATAAAAATTTCTTTCTATCCTGATCATCTCTATGAAATTATAGCCATTGATTTCAATCAACGACTCTTATTATATCCCATGGTCTCAGACCACTTTAAATCTTATTCATTCGATCCCCCATCATATGGACATGGTTTAATCCGCATTATCCAGTTAGTCGTTAATCATTGCCTCTCCAATCAGAAGACAACATGTGGAATGCATCCAGCTGATTGGGTAATTAAGCAATTAATTTCACAAAAAAAAGGGATCTTTGAAAATTCACAGGCTCACTGGAAAGGATTATAGGGAGATCTTCAAAAGCCATATGGTATCAATTTGTGAACCTGCAAGAAACTCATTGACTTCCAATAGTTATCATAGAATTGAACTCCCAAAACTTGAGACTTTGGGGAAATGAATTTTGGCATGTCTCTGACATGTCCAAATTTTCTTCCCCTTATTTGAATTATTGAAGGGCATGTTTGGTTTAATTTGGACTTAACGAGTCATGGTTTGACCCCTAAATTTAAATTAACTTATTGATCTTTCCAAAGTGATTTAGATTTTGTGATTTGGTATGTTGATTGTGCTTAAGATAGGGAGTTTAGATCCACTGGTTTCATCCCCCCTTACCTTAGGTAGTGAATTATGATTTTTTTAGAGTAACCCTAGGGTTACCTTAGGTGGTTTGGTTAAACAACAAAGAGAATTCAATTTAGCTCCAAATTTAATGGGCTTGGGCCTCTAGATCAGGTGAACACATGGCCTCAGTTTCATTAAAAATGGAGCCTATTTGGTTCACCAACTTGAAAACCCAAAATCACCTCATAGATTTAACCTAAAGCCTTCATTAAAACATATAAAATCCAAAAAATTCATATAACATATAAAATTGCTCATAATTGAACCCTCCATTCATGAAAAATAAAAGCTTATTAATCAAACCATTAATTTAGGTTTAATCTAATTTTTAATAAAAATTACACTTTAATAATTGAATTAATTAAAAATATTTAAAAATTCAAAAAAAAAAAAAATCCTTGAACACTTGGAATTATTCCCTTAGGTCATTCTGACCTTTCGGGGTGATTTTAAGAAGTTTGGAATTGATTTGGATCAAAATTCTCAATTCCTTTATAATTATGCAATTTTAAATTCAATTAACTAACAAACTTTGAAAATTCTAATTTGACCAAATTCAATTTCATTCAACTTCACTTAAAATCTAGTATTTTCTAAAAATGTCAAACATGCAAATTCCAATCAAAGTCAAAAAGTCAAATATCTAATCAATCATACTTCAAATCTAGGTCAAAACTTCAAATATTCATAACTTAATATAGAAAATTATAAATTTATCAAACTTAGAGTATAATTACTCATCTTAAGGTCTATTATTTTAAAAAATATATTATAACTTCAAAACTTTAATTTAAGAAGTCAACTTTTGAACCTTAATTTAATGAATTAAAATAGTCCAAATAATTCCAAAATTCAATAGTAAACCTACAATTCCAAAAAAATCTAACTTAATAATTCAAATAATAATTAAATATATTAATTAAAATTTAGCAACCCTTAACCCAATATCAATTAAGTCAACTAATTTATACTATTACTACTAGGTAAATTAGGCCTATGAAGCTATTAGTTTAGCCCCAAGGAATGTGAAATAAACTTTACGACCCCGGTGAACAACAAAAGTAGTAACCAATAAACCATTAAAATTCATTCTAAAATAAACTTTTAATGCATTAATATTTAAAATCAAACTAAAATTTTCTTTTGACCTTTAATAAACCTGAACACTATATAATTTTAACAAACTACCCAGCTTAGAACATACCCAAGCCACACATCCTACCTTATACTCTTTAGATTGCTTGTTAGGACAATTGACTCTAGATCTAGGCTAAGCTGCTATTTTGTTTTCTATTATTGTGTACTATGTTTTTTGAGATTTTCATTGCAAGCTGATTGAAAATTTATTGATTACTCTGGTTGATGTGTTTATTTATTTAATGCAATCTATGAATTGATGTGATGGACGATATATTACCATTAGGTTAAGAATGATATGGATGCTCAAAGAGTTTTTTGCAGGTGTTCATGCTCATATATGACTAAAGTAAAGGGGGCAAACTAAATGTTTAAATTAACAAAAATTTTTGTACGTGCTAATTGTTAAAGCCCCCTTAAAATTTAAAAGAATGTGGGCAAGTGTGGCTAGAAATTTAATTTTAAAGCATGTATATATAACTGCTTGGGATATCTCTTTGATTTTAATTTCTTAGGATAATCATGCAGGGAATTTAGATTTTAATTTAAAATGTAATGTAATTTGATTAAGTCTTAAGTTGTGAAAGTGAGTCTTCGAGTTGGGATACAAGCATCCATCTTGGAGTCCAAAGAGGAGGAGATATCCCTTAGGGGAGCATTTCCTTCCATTTTGACATCCAAAGTTAGGATGAATTTCAAAATCTAAAAATAAAAGAAAATATCCCTTAAAGGGAGAGTTTATTTTCATTTAGATATCCATAATCGACAGATCTATAGAGCTCGTAGATGGACGAAGAAGTGAAGATAAAAAGTATCCAACTCAAAGTTACTTGCATCAATTCTAAGATTAGAATCTGGATTATTGTCAGTGGTACTCAGCCACTTTAAATTTCTATAAATTTTGGGTTGTAATAAAAATGCATTAGCTTATGACATTTATTTATTTAATTAATTTAATTGATTGAATGAGTGATTTACTTTATTTGCACATATAATTTCCTATTTTTATTTTTTCCTAATTTATTTTCTTACATTCCGTATTTGATTTAGCCTGGATATACTGAGGCTCATGAGGGTAATAATAAATTTATTTTTTACTCAAAATTTTTTAGGTTAGCATGAAAAATCTAATGATCTAGGAAATAAGCTCAGAACTATCGAGAGTATGCATAAGCATATATATACTTTCTTTTCCTTATTAGGCACCTCTCTGTCCGTAGGTTCTGGCACACCACCTAACCTATTAGATTGTAGTTTTGTCAAGGTGATGTGTATAATCTCTAGTGAAAAGTATATATCCTTTTTAAAACTGCTTCATACAAATTTGTACATTTCATTCAGTTAACTAGCATGCATTGCATCAAAAAATAATTTAAATGTGATTAAACTTTTAATTTTATTTTTTAAAGCATATTTACCCTCCATAAAGTCAAGGGTCTAATTTGGATATGCTCTAGATGCCATCCCTAACTCCTTAAAATTTAATTAACGTCCCTACTACTCTTTCATATAAAGACTAGTCTCATGGATTTTAAATCTCCTAAGTGGTTTGATAATTCCCCAATCCAGGATGGGGTAAGTCTAGGTTTTGTACTGCATTAGTTAAGTTCGAGTTACTATAATTTAATTCTATAAATAGATATCGGATCCAGAGCAGACTCAAAATCTTAAGACCCCAACCTTCGGGAATCTAATTCAAACTTCGTAATAAATTGATCAACTTAAATTAAAACGTATCCCAGTCAAAACTTAAAGCCCAACACATAGGTTATACCATGGTGTTTCAGAATCCTAAAACACCTCCTACCCTTCCTCCTTGATCTCTAAAATAAGTTCTCAAACTTGATCCAATCCCAATTAAAATTTAAACACACCCCCTTTGATATTACTCCTTGAAAAACTCTAAATAGAAATTTTCTTGTAATTATAATTGAGAGTATTCACAGGGAATTCAACTGCCCTATGATGCAATTAACTATGAGGGCTTAAGCTTGTAGCAAATTTGGAACCCACATCTACTTTTCAATACTAATTTTTAAAACTCAATTATTCTTCTTATAGGCATCAAGACATAGACATATCATAATTTATGTGTTGCATGTTTTGTTAAATAAAATAAGTTCCAGTAGAGGAGATATTCTATTAATAAGTATACTTTGATACTTTTGTGAAAGTACAAGTGAAAATATATATTAATGTTTACAATGTTCAAGTTCAAGTGATAAGTTTTTGAAGGTTATTTCTTATGCATGTTCAAGTTTAAAACATACATATGTTGTTATTTTGATAAAGTAAACCAATATGCATAATTAATCCCTTTATTTATGCTTTCAAGTGTAAAGTTATTTTTTATTATTCAACAAATGTTATTTAAAACTTTTGATGTTATACTATAAATATTGATATTGATTTCTATGATTTTTGGGATAGCCTATTGAGCATCTCATAGCTCACTCTATGAAGTATTTGCAATTTCAGTGAGCTGGAAAGAACTAGTTGAGCATGATTTGATCAGGTCAGAGTTGTCAGATTCTAGCATTCTTTTGATAGTCCAATCTTTATTTAAGAATTTTGATATTTACATGTATTGTGACTAATATAAATGGTTATTTGGAAAGAAATGAAAAGTTGTGATTTTTTTTATCACATTTTATTATAACCATGGTTTTTTAATGGTTCCGGTGTATGTGATAAATTGTGGTTGAGATAAGTTCAACTTTTTAATTCTTCCATTAAACCCCGGGGCATGGCACTATAGATTTCCCTCAATCATCACATAAGATCTATCAAAAGATATGTATTATGCATACTCTTAGTATATCAAATGAAAACTATATTAGACTATTTATTTAACCTTTATTATTTGTAATCATGAAACTTGCAAATTGTAAAGGTGTGAATATCAAATAAACTTCAAAAAGTATATGTTCAAATTTTTGTCTACCCTAGGCTCATTTTTTAAGTAAAAAACAAAAATCTAAAGGTACCCTACTAACTTTGTAAGTTCATAAATTTGTTTTCTCCGAGTATTTATCAATTTTAAAATCATAGTAGTCAATGAAAGATGTATTGTTGTGTAACAAGTAATTCTTATAATGGTTTAGATATTAAATAATTACACAGAACTCTCTATCATACATGGAATATCTCTATCTTTCAACATTCAACTTCTCATAACAGATGACCATTGGATTGTTCTTTTGCTAGGCCTACCTCTTATACATTTACTTGAAGCATCACAAGTAACCTCAATTGTCTTACTAAAATAAGGGAGCCTAAGAACATGATATGAAGTCATGAGAATAATTTGTACCATGGTTTTTTTTAGCATATGTAGTCTATATAGATTTATCTTTCTTTAACAAATTTGCGATAGGAGCTACAATCATGTTATAATTCCTAATAAATGTTTTATAAAGGATAGTTAAGTCATGGATGCTTTGTAATTTCTAAAATTTTTAGGAGTTAGCCAATTTAAAGTGATCTTATTTTTTGCGATGATATGCTTCCAATTCGATAATAAACAGAATAAATTAAGGAAGATGAATTCAACTTGGCTAAAGAAGTATTTCTTAATATTAACATCAAACTCAGTTTCTCTAATTTTTGTCAAAATTAATCTCAAGTGATCTAATTGTGCCTTCTCATGTATTTGAAAATGAGAATGCCATCAAAATATAGTACCAGGAAGTTACTAATAAAAGGTTTAAGCATTGAATTCATTAATCTTATGAGAGGTATTTGATAATTCAAAAGGCATGAATAACCATTTATAAAGGACATCTGAAGTTTTGAATGCAATTTCTACTAATGCCCTATTCTAATCTTTATCTAATGATATCCACTTTTTATGTCAATCTTAGAGAATTAATTTGAGTTAGCAACAAGATAAAGCCTGTCATATAATTTGGGATTACAAATCTATATTTTATGATGATTTTATTTATTGCTCCACTATCTATACACATTCTCTTGGTACCATCCTTCTTTGAGGTTAGGGCTACAGAAGAATTGAGCGTTCAATAAGCTACTTGTAGTTAGGATCTATAAATGTTCTTTTATGCTAGTTTAATTAACTAATTGAATAATCTTAGATAATTTTATTGATACTTAGTTGTTAAATGAACAAGCTTGAAGATCCTAACATTCATCTTATTTATGATCATGAACACTATCATTTAAGGCTCACAAACAAGCTCGTAAATAAGCTCAATGAAAAGCTTGATTAAGGCTTGATATAATGCTCATTATAAAGCTTGAGTGAGGAGATGTCTATTATTTCACACATTTAACACTTAATTAATTAATTATTTGAATTAAAGCTCAATTAAGATTCATGAAAAATAAAATATTAAAATGAAATATTTTTTAATTGAGTCTTAAGAAAAAAATTTCTTAATTTTTTTTAATTTCAGTTTTAGTTTCTTAATATATCAAAAATCATTTGAATCAATTTTTTGTGCTCATTGCAATGATTTACATTTTTTATAAAAAAATATTTATCTATAATTAATATATATTTATATAACAAAATATTGCTTCATTTATATTATCTAATTTTAATGAACTTATTTTTTTTTTTCATCTAATTTCATTAGCTTACATATAAATTCATCCATTTATATTCATTTAATTTTTAAGTACTAGTAGGTTTAGAGGGGATTTTAACTCTCACATTTGTTGGATGTTTTAAGTTCTTGTGTTTATAAGCTGTAGAATACCACCACTTAGTAGCAAACTTGCTAGCCATGTGCCTTTATGGGTTCTATTTGCATATCCTTATAAATGTATGTAAGAAAAATTTTAAAAGAGTTTAATAAAATTAAATTGTATTTTAAAATTTATATTATAATAATATTAATATTTTAATCTCATTTAAATTTAAAAATATGCTACTTATTTAAAGCTTAATAAATAATATGTTGCTTGCTTAAAACCTAATAAGCAGAAAACGAGCAGCTTGATAAGTTGTTCATTTAAAGCACGATAAGTCAAAACAAGCAACTCAAGAAACATAGACAAATTGAACACGAGCAAGCATTGATTTAAATGATTTGAACATTAACATTCTCATAAAATCTCAAATCAAGCTTAAACAAAGTTTCAACCAAATTTGGTTAAACAAGCTCAAGCTCAAATAACATTCGGCTGTGTAGTGACTGCCACTGTAGTAACTGGACTACCTTGTAAATGGGCTGATTGATTCTGGTAAGAATTTCTTGTTCATATGGTCTCTTTCGAGTTTCTATAAATTCGTAGAGTTATTTTATGTTTCATTTAGTTTCATAAGGATTGATAGGTTGAATCGAAAAGAAATTTTGCTAGGTGAAAATTCTTCCTCAGGGGAGCTGTGGCACTTCCCTTTTTGTTAGTAGTGTCGGCACTGGAATCGAGCACTGCAACATTGAACTTTCTATTTTGATGCTTGAAATTTCCCATTGAGAGCTTTGCGGTGCTACGAATGGTAGCATTGCTGTGCTATATCTATAATTATCAAAAATTACTTCTCAAGGTAGGTATCTATTGCCCTACTTTAGTTTTTAATTTGGATCAATCATGTGGGTGTTTTGAAAATTTATTCAGGCAAATTTTATGCAAACTAAAATATATAAATATCAAGAAACTTTTAATCATGTAACTTTTTTTATATTGTAGAATATAATGTTTTTGTCATATTAATAGGAAAAACTCATTTTTTTTTATCAAAGGTATTTTTATTTGCATGAAATTTTAAGTATTTTAGTGAGTATATTTACACTGATGGAAATTACTATAGAATAATATAAGTTTCTAAATGTGATTGTGGATATTGTACATGAATAATCTTATGATTTGTAATTATTGACATGTGTCTAAATTTTTTTCCTGTATACCCTACTATTTTATGCTATAGGTGAACTTTTGTATACTTATGTGAAATGTTAAATATTGTATATATATGTTGAAAGTACTGATGTTCCTATATCTGCATATCTAGAAATGTATGAAAAAGGGGAAGAAAAGGAAAAAATACAAGTCATTAATTACACTTTATATGGATTGTGTATACTCTTGTGATATGGCTGGTATTGTTCATATATATCAAAAATATTGATATTTACATATTATATTGAAAGTACTAATATTTCCATGTCAATATTAAACGTTTAGAAAATTACTATTATTTGTACATGTTGAAAGTATTGATATTTCTATGCTTATGTAATTGGAAAATTCTAATAATTACTTGAGAGATATAACGGCCTAACATTATACATGTGAAATACTTGGGAGGCATAAAGGTCTAATGTTGTAGATGTGTAATATCAAAAGGCATAAGGGTCTAACATTATACATATGAAATTCTTGGGAAGTATAAAGGTTTGAGGAGACTAATGTGATGTAATGATGAGAATGTGAAGTACTTGGGAATGTAAGGGCTTAAGAGGACTGATGTAATGTGATGATGTGAATGTAAATTTCTTGGGAGGTATAAGGGCTTGAGAGAAAATTGATGTGATATAATTTATTTATATATTTATTTAATCATCATTTTATCACAATCTAATGCATATTTTGATGTTGATTCGTCATGTTGGCATTATATCCAATGTGATGTGTGGTGAAGTGTTACTTATTTAATTTGTTTTTGTATTGTAAATATGACACTTGGCTTTATACTAATTTTATATTGAAATTGAATTCAATATATTAAAGTAATTGATATGTTAAAACATTATGTCTATTTTCACTGTTGTGAGTTCTACTATAAAAGGTTTTATATTTAAAACCTACTTTATTATTTTTAATGAAATTATGAAATAACATGTTTATTTAATGTTTGTAGTTATATTTAAATTGGTGTAGGTCGTAGATAACTTATTGAGCAAGTGTTGTTCATTCTTATTTTATTTGCATATGTAAATTTTAGATCAATGAAAAAGGAAAGAACATGTTAAGTAAATATAGAAGTAGCATTGACTAATTATAGATATGTCATTTATTAGTAGTTATTCTTTTAAAATCATGAGGGATTTATATGATGATATAAATAATTGTATTGTGATTTTCCAAAATGAATATTTTAATTGTAAAGACATGTGTAAGCAACTTAGCAAGTGGATATTGATGACTTTGTTATTGTATTTTGGTGATGTTAGTGGCTCTTGTTGATCTCATTTTTATATGAGGACATCTAGCACTACCCTAAACTCATGATTATTGATCTAATGGTTGACATTCAATTAGATGTTAATCATCAAGCAATTTGTCAATCATCCAGCCATCAATCAAACAACAATCAACCAATCAACATACATCAAGCTACAATCATCTGCAGTTGTAGTCATGCATTGCAACCAGGCAACCCAGTGCATTGCTCTTCATAGTGCACTAGTTCCTTGATGCCAGTTATGGTTCAAATCACTTTATTAGGAGCCTATCGTAGTAAATCATCAATCAATAGATCCTCTAGTCATCAACTGACCTATTTGACCCAATTGGGCTAGCTTAGGCTAGCTCAATTGATTATTAACCTCAATCACAACCAATCAAACTCCTGATCACTTCTAAACTTCATCAGACTTCTACAAGCAATCCTCCTAGTGAAATGGACCTCACTAATCACTCTGAACTAGTCATAAATTAACCTGGTCAATTGGATCCATGTTTAGTTAAACCATGTCAAATTGGGCCTATACATTGTGTATACTTAAGTTCTCCCAACCTCATCAAGCCTTCAACCTCACTTTATTCCATGGCTTGAACACATTTAAACTATTGGTGAACCAAATCATAGTGAGTTTGACCAAGTCAAACCTCACTACATTCACATCCATTTGCTCATATACTAAATTTATCCCTTAAAACTCCTTAAGGTTCATCCTAACAATAAGCTAACATTTCCTAAAGCTCCACCTCATCAATTGTTGATTGGTCAAATAGTTAATAAGTAGCCCAAATAGCCTCAAATGATCAAATCTTCCCATTCAAATCATTTCCCTCCACACTAGCTCTTCTAAATTACTTCAATGAACCCTAATACATTCCTAATCATTATTTCAACAAATCACAGAAGTTGGTTTAGACAAATCATCATTCCATGTGTTTATAAAAGGATAAATCTTCCTTTACAATTCACTATTATGGCTTTGGTCATTCCTTAGCAAAAGGAAATC
>CM039727.1:39137086-39285084 GCA_022539455.1 Dendrobium nobile
TACATGTCTTTCCTATATAAAGTCCACTTAAAACTGTCTTGTAATCTTTTTGGTCTTTAGTTTTCGTGCTTACTGAAAGAAGTGTGATGGAGAGAGTGAGAGAGAGTGTTTGAAGGAGAGTTCTTACCATTGGAGCGTGAAGAATTCACTTGGTACTTAAAGGTAAGGATTTCAACTTTGTGAATTATGATTACTTCACTCTTTTCTCTTATCCTTCTAGATTTCTTTTGAGAAGATCTTTTAAGGAGATCCGATTCTCTGCTGACACTTGGTGAAGTGTGGAAAAATGAAAGGTTCTCTGCCTACACTTGGAGAGTGTGAATAGCGGGAATGTTCTCTGCTTACACTTGGAGAGTGTGAAAGGATGGAAGGTTCTTTGCCTACACTTGGAGAGTGTGAACAGCGGGAAGTACTCTGCCTACACTTGGAGGTTATAAAAGGATGACGGTTTTCTGCCGCATTGGGTAGTGGTGGAAGAGAGTTTTGTGAAGGCTTCTCCGCCTTGCTGTGGGGGCAAAAGGAGATACACTATTGGTATTAGTGTAATACTCAGAGGGTAGCTCCGGGGAGTGGATGTAGGTTGTGTTTGACCGAACCACTATAAATCTTGGATCTTTTTATTTTCTGCTGCTTTTCTTTTTTAATTTACTTTTTCTATTAATCTATGGTTAAAAAATCTTTTTACAAAATTCATTAAAGTTTTTATCGATTTAATAATTAAAGAGGAATTTTTTTTAAATTACCAATTCACCCCCCTCTTGGTTACCCGTTAGAATATAAGCTTAGGTCTAACAACCTAATTCATATTGAACAAGTTTCAATAAGTCGTACCAGAGCTTTGTTTCAAAATCATAAGTTTAGACTACTTTTAAATTAACGTACATGGTTATATTTAGAAACTGAAATACACTTGTGGGTTACTCTCTAACTAGACCTTCATTGTTCGACAATATTCCTTTTGATTTTTGGAAAACACGTATATCTACATTTTTACAGTCACTTGATTACCGTATGTGGATCTTAATTCAGGAAGGGTATACAAAACCACTAAACTAGTTGACGGAGTTAGAGTTGAAACACCTTTTGGACTGACAGTAGAAGAATATGACTTAGCACAACTAAATGTCAAATACTTGAATAGTTTCTTTTGTGCTCTTAAATCAGAAGATTACATGTGTGGATTTCCACTTGCAAGAGTGGAAAGGATATATAAGATAGAATTTATATAAATTATGATGGGACTAATGAAATTAAACAATCTAGACTTAATATCTTGTTGCATGATTATGAATTATTTTGCATGAAATCAAATGAATCCATTTTTGACATGTACACAAGATTCACACAAATAGTCACCTCTTTACATGCATTGGGTAGGGAACTAACGAATGCTGAAATGGTTAATAAGATACTTCGTTATTTGTTTACTGCTTATGATGCTAAAATAACTGCAATTAAAGAGTATAAAGATTTAAACATTTACTCTATTGACAATCTTCTTGAATCACTAATTGCTTATGAGCAAGGTGTGAGTCAAAGAAAGATTGATGCAGTTGAACTACGAAGGGAGAAGAAAATTACACTGAAAGTGGAGGAGTCAGAAAAATGAACTCTCACAACCTGAGGATGAAGACGACATCGCACTGATGACTAAACTGTTCAGAAGCTTTCTAAAAAGTAACCAAAAGAGACGCTGACAATGGAATCGAGGTAAATTTAATAAAAATGTCAAGATTTCAAATGATGTTATTTGCTATGAGTGTAGGAAACCTGGACATATTAAGTCAGACTGCCCAAAACTTAAAGCCACTCCTAGCTAGCAAGGAGAAGGTAGAGGAGAAACCAATTGTGAAGAAGGGCAAGAAGAAATTCCAAAGATCTTTCTGAGAGGACTCAGCTTCAGACTCGTCAGAGACTAAAAAGGAAGATGAAGTCACTAATCTATGCTTAATGACCGATAATCTTGATCAGTCAGATCAAAAAGAGGTATGTGATCTAACTTATAATGAACTTATTGAAGTTTCTGAACACATACATGATGCATATAGAAAGTTAAAGAAAATGCATATCGTTAGGTTTGTATTTCCGAAACATTCAGTTCGATTGTAAGTTTGCTGAAATCGGAGTTTGGATGGTTCCAATTTTAATTTCGAAAGTTTACAACTTGATTTTTCATCGAAATTCTTGCCCGATCAAGATAATTTTTTAAGAACGTATCAATTGCGAACTTTAATTCAGGGGCTATCTTGTTTAAATAGGAGTTTTAAAAATATTGGTGTTTGATTTGAAGTAAAATAATTAAAATTTTGGTGTATTTTTAATGCATCCTCTTATATAATTTTGGTGCATATGAAAATTATTCGATTTCAACAATTTCCAAATGCATTCCAATTTTTTGTCATTGTTGCTAGCCGTGTATGCCCGTTGTTGTCGCCACACATCACCAATCACTGCCACCACCATTGATCACAAATTTCCGCCACTTGCTACTGCCATTCCTTGTTGGCTACCATCGTCGATGCCTGATGTCATTGATCGCGACTCACTGCCTTTTGCCAACCTCCGATCACCAATATTTTTGGGCTTTACACTACATTTATTTTACTTTAAGCCAAATAAAAAAATATTTGCAATTATTTTACACTCATCCAAGTAAATCTAAACATTTTAAACCAATGTTCTCCATGTCCTGCTACTACCAGCCAACACCTCCCACCGTCATCACCACCGATTGCCACCACTCGTCGATGTTGCCCGACATTAACTATCATTATAATTGGGCTTTGCAGTGTATTCATTTTTTTTCAAGCTAAACAAAAAATAATAATAACTTAAATTTATTTACACCAATCAAAACAACTCCAAATATTTAAATATATAGTATTCATTTTACTTTACATTCCTTTTTCAACAAACTAAACTGTCAGAATCCTACATGACACAACTTTTATATCAAATGGGTCAAATCATATCAAATTGTGTGATAGATAATACACAAGATTTAATTGAAATGAATTCTTTTTCTTTTCTTTTCATATATATGATAATCATAATACAGAGCCACTAACATTGTCAAAATACAATAATTAAAATCATAAACATCATTTCAATTTTGATAACATGGAAGTAAAATAAAAATATCCATTTACAACAATCTTGGTACATCACTCTATTCATCATCATATAATATCCCATTATTTCAAAAAAAAAAAAAAACAAAAAAACAAAAAACAAAAGGCATACCTATATCATACCTATATCATGCCTAATTTCAAGATAGAATATATATATATAATTACAATATAAAGATAACTAAAATGAAACACACCATATCAATTTCTCCTGAGGCCCTGATACCTCCCAAGTATTTCTCATGTACAATTTCAGCCTCAAATACTTCACATGTATATTATCAATCCCTTATGTCTCCCAAGTATTTCATATGTATAGTATCAGGTCTCTATGCATCACAAATATTTCATATGTCTAGCTAGTATCTATCCCAAATGATTTACATGTACAGTATTTGGACCTTAAATCTTTTTGGTAGTTCACATGAACAATATCAGGATTTTATACCTCCCAAGTATTTCGCAGAATTTATGATAACCTAAAAATTATATAATAATTCTTGCACAAATGCTTGAATAGACATCAATACCACTAAATTAACATTTACTTGAATTGAAGCAATTTACATCATAATCATGCTTACAACAACAATATGCATACAATGTTTGAACTTGTCAATTTTTCTATTATATCAAGCCTAATTTCAACATAGAAAATTGTTATAAAGTTATATGTCAAATTACAATATAAAGATAACTAAAATGAAACACACCACATCAATTTCTCCTCAGGACCTTATGCCTCCAAAGTATTTCTCATGTACAGTATCAGTCTCAAATACTTCACATGTATAGTATCAATCCCTTATGTCTCCCAAGTATTTCATATGTATAATATTAGGTATCTATGCATCACAAATATTTCACATGTCTAATATCTATCCCAAAGAATTCACATGTATAATATTAGACCGTTATATCTCTTTGGTAGTTCACATGTATAGTATCAGGCTTTTTTACCTCCGAAGTATTTCATAGAATTTATAATAACCTATAAATCACATAATAATTCTTGCACAAATGCTTGAATAGTCATCAATACCACTAAATTAGCATTTAGTTTAATTGAAGTAATTTACCTTCACATATAATACTATATAATAATTTTCAATTATAAAAAATAATAAAACATACAAGATTTATCAGTCTACTCAACTTTAGAAGCATGAAGAGCAAACATTACTACATACAATATTTACAGCTCAATAATAGTGCTTTTAGTATTTATATGCATTGTAGCAAATATTTGGAAATTGAAAAATACGTGAAATACCACATAATAAAAAATACCTCATAAAAACTTAAAATAATTATGCTTATATGTGTAAAATAACAAGAATAACAACATACTAAAAGTTATATAGTGAAAATTTTCTAGATGTCAAGATATCTTGATTTTTCTAAAGTCTGTCTAATTCAAACAATTCAAATACAAAAACTTCTCGAAATCACAAAAATATTAAAATCTAAGGTAGGGTAAAGGTAACCTACCCAAGTCAAACAATTTTTTCAACTAGCCTGACGCACAAAAAATGAGCTAAAAACCCCCGAAATCAACTTTATCTCTCTTTTCTTCACCTTTTCTCTCTCTAATTGCTCTCTTTTGGTTTTGGAAATGAGACCAATGACATGTAATTAGTGATTTTTTTATATTTATATAAAAATCATTTTCTTAGTGCCACGATGCCTAATACTTTAGTGTCGCAGTGAATAATATGATAACTCCACAATGCTCCCATGACATGTTTTCCACTTACCAATCCCTAAAAACAAAGAGATATGTGTCGTAGTGCTAATATGGCACTGTCCCTAAGGAACTATTTCTACCCATAAATAGAGGGATAAGTGCCGCAACACTAATATGATAGCATTGCAGTGTCCCAAGGGATTCTTTCCACTTATCAAAATTTTCTTCCAAATCAAATCACATATTCTTTAGCAACTAAATTAGATAGAAAAATAGTTATAATAATTTACATAAATTTAGTAAATGATAAATAAAATGTCAATCTCACCATATCTAAAATGGGTCAATAAAAAAAGTCCAATTATTGTACAAGCATACATTACACAAACGACCCTTAATAGATTCTATAAAGTTGCTTATCGAACCTTCACTGTAAGAATAGACACTTTCAGAATAGTACTTCATTCAAAACTTGAATTTATGTTATAACTTTTAGTGAGACTCTTTGTTTATTTTTAGATAATTATAACTTATGCAGTATTTCTTCAAATTCCTTTTCTATTAGTTATTGTTTCTCTATTGAACTATTATTAAAGACTCTTTGATGATATAAATCATGTTACTTTTATATTATTTCTTTGCATGTTACATTTATAATTATTTGTATATGAATCTTTCTATTTCTAAGTATAAAATAAATTTAATTAATCTTAATTTTAAGGTTTATCTCAAGAGTTAAGCTCAATCTTTCATTAGATCTATTGTTGTCAGGATAGATATATCACCTTTCATAGCTAAAGTGTGACTACTTTGATCTCAATAAATAAACCATCTTAAAAATTAATTCACACTTATAAAAGTAAAAAGAAACTAGAATGAAGATCAAAATCAAATGCCTCAATTTCTCCCAAATTGAAGATTTCTTGTCCTTTTGTCATTTGGCACCAATTTATAACAAAACATGTAAACTGCTCTAAAATAATTTCCATCTTAGTGATTCTTCTAAATTGTTTGTTTTCATCTGATCATCAAAGCATCAACAAACTCTCCCTCTTTTGGATGATGAAAAACATATAATCTTATTATGTGAGCGAAAGATTAGATGATAGAAAGTTAGAAACTCTTCTTTCTAAAGAACTTTGTGCATTTCTTTTGAGTGTCAATTAGAATAAACTAATAAATATGCGAATAAACTTCAGACTATTGAAGACATAAGCTTTTTCATAAAAATAATAATTTTATCAAGTTATTGGTAAAGTTCTTGTCTTTCTCAATAGAGATTATACACTTGAGAACTAAAAGTATACAAAAAGTACTCCCAAAGTTAGAAACTTAACTCAAGGCAATTCAGGAAAAGTAAATAAAACATATCTCTAAGAATTATCTCACTTGCTAGAGGGTTAGCAAATATAGTTCTTTAAACATCATAAAAATTTTCCAATGCGAGGCACAAATTTTGAGGCTTATTTGAGCTGGAAAATTTTAAAATTAATTTTAAGCTATTTGAACTCCGATTTCAGCAAGGTTATGATCAAACTGAACTTTCCGCTGAGATGAACATAGTGATACCAAAAGTGGTATGATCCAAGTCCGAATGTGCTCATATTAGGTGCTTAAAGCATAATTGAAAACTCTAGGATATTAATTAGATAAGTAAACAATTCCAAATCTTGCATTCTAAAGAAACACTTAATTTTAAAAACATTAAGGCACATAAATGCTGAAAAGATGCTCTATAGTCAAGAGAATTGATACGAACATCGGATGGAGTGTTTTGAATTTTTTATATTTTCATGGGGCATGCTACTCTCAAAAATCTATGAATATGCCTACACTCTTCACATGAATGGGGACATTGAGCGAGATCTTAGACTTGGGCTTGAGATTCATGAGAGTTTAGAGGATCTAATAATCCTAGAGCTCCACCAAAGTACCATTGTAGGACCACCGTTTGATTGTCGTCAGGCCACCACCATAAGAACACCACCCAACTGCCAACATTGGATCACCATTGTTGGAACAACCCTTGGCCATCACTGTCAAACCACTGCTCGACCGTTACGATCAAAACACTACCAAACTGTCATCATAGGACCATTACCTGAATGGTGTGGTAGGACCACCATCCAATATTTGATCATTTTTTACCAACTATGGCCAACAACCGCCATCACCAAATTATATCCTTCAAGATTCATCACTCGACTATGGTCCTCTAACAATAGTCTCTTGAATATGGCCCTTAGACATCCATTGCTTGACTATGATCCTTTGTCCTTCATCATCCAATTATATTCCTCCAACCAAGTTAGCTTAACTTAAAACCTTCATCCATCATCGTCTGACTATAGTTATCCGACCACTATCATTGTACTACAACAGTCCAACACTATGGTTCTTTGACCTCTGTTACTTAATTATGATCCTCCAGTCATGTCACCAAGCCACGATCCTCTAATCTTTTTCGCTCGACTACTATCGTCCGACTATTGACCAACTACGATCTTTTGTCACCTAATTTTTTATCATTGTTGTCTGGATTTATCAAAAACCACTGACTTTAACATGAAATATCACTAATAAAGCTAATTTATGCCAACATTTATAAGATGGATGCATGCCATCGGCACAAACTATGACTCCCAATGTTAGCACAAAGATTTATTCTAGACTTCTTTATTTCTAGTCTTTGGTTTTCGGTCTCCTCATCTCAATGCAATATGATCAAATAAACAAGCAAATTATCTCTTAAAGATATATCATAAGGTATATGCCTCTTCCAACTTTAACCACATAATATGTTATATACATTATATGTTTAGTACATTAAATCAATTACTTTCTCAAAGAAATGACATCATTTGTGATCGATGATAAATACTAGTAGAACCATTTTTTCTTTTTTTTGTTGGTTTTTCTAGATAAAAACCTTCTATTTGTGTGTGTTGGATTTTTGTATAAATTCTAAGAAAACACACTCTTTATCTTTCTACCACTTTGAATATTCTAACACGTAATAGGCAACCACTTGCATATAACTCACTTCAGGGATATGTAGGAATACAGATTTAAAAAAAGTTATTGAGAATTGTACATGTAGGAGTGAGAGGACAATGACTAGTTACTAAAGTGTATATGTCTTTAGGGTTAGGAGACATATGTTAACCTCTATTTTGGCTCCATTAGGTCTCTCAACTTTCATTTTCATCTTTGGCTCCATGGAATCTCGTTTAATATTGAGCTAGCCCATATAGTGGAATTAACAATATTTTTGTATTTATCTTGAGGAGCTTAGACAACCTAGCTAGATGAACATCTTAGGGCTACACCATAGTTACTCGAGCCTAGTCTTAGTTGGCCCCATACATACCTAGCTCAACCACATAGGGGAGTTTAGTCATAGAGAAATGGATAGAAATTTGAGCTTTGTACGTAATGGATTGGAACCTTGATTTAAGCTAGGTACAGATAGAATTAGACAACTTTGGTTCAAGTTAGAGTTAGCCAAGCGCTAAATACAGTGAGGATGAGGATTATTTGCTTAATTGGCCATGTTACAGTGTTGTTATGCTTGATGAACCCATAAAGTTTTTTTGGCTCACTCTAGAAAACTTAACCTTAGGTTATGTGACATGGTTTAACTTTTAATTTCTACTGTGGCCCATATGAGAATGATCCATTAGATCAATTAAGTTACTTTACGCTTATAGATCTCTAATTGGTCTCCATAGTTCCAATCATCTTTGGTTTGGACTATTCTAGTCTAGCTTAGGTTTAGGCTAGGATAACTCAATTAAGCATTTAAGATATGTTTGAGATTTTTAGGTTTCTTAAATTAGTTATTGTGATTAATGTTAATTCAAATTAATATAATATAGAGTCTTTAGTAAATTAAGTAGTTATAAGAGGTGGCATATACTTTACTAGATTATAGAAGATTAAGGTATCATTGGACCCCACTAAATGTTATTAATTTAACTATATGTGAGTTTGCTTAATTTTTTTTATTACAATTATAGTAAACTAGATTCTAAACCTCTTGAGCTAAAAAAAGAATTCAACAGTCTTGTAAATTATTTTCCCTAATTAAAACTTTTAGTGAGAATTCTTTCTAATATTAAATATCATATAAAGTTCTAAAATTATTTTTTTTTTGAATTTTTTAATCATTATTATTTAACTAAGATCCTTGAAAAGTTAATTTCAACTGTTCCTGAAGGTTGTAGTCTATGATAAGAAGGGTTTTGAGAAATTCTAAAAAGGATTAGACCATAGACTTATAACATCAAGTGCAATCTTGTGAATTTAATGTATGTGAGGAGACAACAAGTGAAATTAACCAAAGATTGTTTTTGCTTGTCCGGTTGTAACACCCTAAGACCAAAAATAGGAATTTGAACCTAGTTTCTTATTTCCAAGATTTCTTTTTCCCAAATGAATATACATAGAGCCAGCTAATATTCAAGAATATATAAAATAAACATTAAGAGTGTGCAAATCATAGGATCTCTTCCCATAATAGTCCAGATTATAATGTTTCCAACAAAACCTAATTATTTATGAACTATAAAATTCTAAATACCTACAAAAGTTTGACCTTCTTTCTCTCTACTAATTGGGCCTACTTAGTAGAATATTTACCTTTTATTAAAATGTCATAAACAATAGAATGAGTATAAACTCAGTAGGCCAACACTAATTTAATGCATACCCAAATATAATTGAATCAAAATCATTAAAGTACTATTTAACTTTTAATTTATAAGTATACTGATGCACATATAAATGCACAATGCACTTGTACTTATACCTCTTATAACTCTTAATCTCCCACAAATTCGAGACATGTATAGAGCAGAATCACCTCCCACTATACTTTATCAACTGCACCAAAGTTCAGTAATGCTTCCATATTTTAGAAAAAGCAAAAATTCATACTGAGCAAGCCAATCGATGAAATTTTGCACTCTTATATTCAAATTATTCAAAACATAGAGTAAAATAATATGTGAAAAGTTATACAATAAAATCTTTTTAAAACTTAAGAAAAATACTTTTAAATTATATATTTCATTATATACTTTGGAATTAAAATAAGAAATAGTGTATGAATTGTCTACCTCAAAACTGACAATTTTTCTAACTAGTTGGATAGATGAAAAGTGAATTTTGGACACAAATTCTCCTTTTTTTTCCTTTGCATTCGTTCCTCTCCTCCCCTTTCTTCCTCGTCAAGCTGTGGGTGTTTGGGATATGTTAGTGGAATTAGATATTTATTATTTTAAAAAGCAATAATTCGATCTAACACCTCAGCACTATAACTTCTAATGCTGCAGGACCACTAGCTAAACTCTCAAACTCTCTCAAACTTCCTAGATTTCATTCCTAGTACCATTGCAACACCACCAAGCTGCAACACATCTCTCAAAACCCACTTTTTATCATTTTTCCGATAGCATAGTGCCAGTGCTAAAGCTCGACACCGAAGTGCTCACTGAGAAAAATCCAACTTATAGTTTTCCACTTTCTCAACCTAAATTCCTGAATTATTCTACACTCCATTCAACCGAATAACACTCAATACTACTGAATCAGTTAAAATTATAATTATGAGTAGATAATTACTTGAATTTAATACGATGGATGTTACATAGGTTATCATTTAAGATTTAGTTGGTGACTTTAACTTTTATGTAGAAGGATAAATTGAGCTCCATAAAAAGGATTGTAATTTGATTGGGATGTAGTAGCTGCCACATGTTCTCAAATATTTGATAAAATTGGTTTATCTTTAGATTGGTACTACCTTTTCAAGGTCATAGCTATGACTTGCTCAATGACAAGAAATTCAGTTGGCAACTATATATGATATTAAGATTCAATTAAAAGATTTTTTTTTTTTGGGTAGATTTCCTCTTATATATTAGATGCACCAAAAAAATAATAGTTAGTAAAGATCTACTTCAACTACAACCACTTCTTATACATAATTGTAGAAATCATCTAAGGGCTATAATCAAGATAGAATCTTAGACCAACTTTACTAATATGAGGAATAATAGTATTTACATTCTTAACACTACTTTGGGAAAAGTAGGGTTTCCGTTATACGTTGATAGATGGTAAGAGGAAGTTAATGCTCAATTATAATAAATAGAGTTGAGAATTTATTAAAAATTACTTTTGGAATTCCTCTTATATATGAGGAGCCTTAGTTTCTTGAAGATCCTTCTCACTTAACATAGATCCCATTGATGATACCAAAATCTTGTGTGCTAGAATAATCAATGGGGTAGAGGGGCAGCTTGCCATCTTAGTGTTTAATGAAAATCTTAAGTGGCATGCAATATTTCATATGAAAAGTTGAGGAAGGAAAACATTGCTATGCGGCTTAGCCGAATTGAAATGAATCAACTACTACATGTTGAATATTATAGTGGACGCCCTTCTTTATAATTTAGAAAGGTATTAAAATGTTGCATATATGAACTATAGAAGATATCTCATATGGTAGAACAAGGAGCCTTAAGGTGTAAGTTGTTATTTTATAATGGTGGGAGTATAGCTTGGTTAGATATTAGGTGATTGTGAAGATGACTGTGGACATTGATGGATGACAACAAATAAATGGTGGTCATTAATTTAGTGGGTGAAAAATGATGAAGAACAATGAAGCACATGTTATATTAAAGTAGTTTAAGTCAGTTACTCTCTTCATAATAGAGGAAATTAGATTCACTGAGATGGCATATATCAAATCTTGTACATAGGCTATATTTTTCAAGACTAAAAGTTCTGTAGCTAGCATGTAAGGCTTGGAAAGCAAGGCCAGGCATACTGGCACCTAGGGTCTGACACCCTAGCTAGTAAGGCCTAGTCATTTTTGTAAGCATGGTCTTGTTATGTTGGCAATTATGGCAGAGGCACACTAGCAGCTTGAACGTAAGGGCCAAGAACATGCTGTCTTTGTGGCCCAATTGTGATGTGTAACTTGACACATCTAATTATTCTTTCATAACAAACAATCAAAGGCACGAGTAACATGTTGCATCATTTATTCTTGGATACATTTTATCCTATGTGCATCAAGATTCTTAAGAAATCTAATATGAAGCAATATCTTATTATGAGAACTAGGCACAACCCATCAAAGGCAAGTGTTAAATCTCTCTCATGGTGTTGAAAAGAAATGAGTGTTTCATATCAAAACACTAAGCCTTTATGTTCTCTTGTTAAGATTTATAGCAAAATAGCAATTTCGTGTTAGTTCACAGATAGAAAGATGACTCTGCATCATGTTTGGGCTTCCCTCTAATAGACAAGCAAGGTTTATTTCATCCAGAATGCTCTAGTTTTTCAAAAATAGAAAAAATACTTATTTTTTGCCACAAAAAGTACTTTTTTTTCTTAAACACAAACCCAAGTATACCTAATATGCTATCGTGATGCCCAAAAGTCTTAAAATGATTACTAATGAGTACATTTGAATTAGCTTGGGCACACTAGCTGCCAGGGCTTAGTGATGCTGGTTGGCAAGGCCTAAGCATGCGAACATGCAATTTCTTAGCACACTACCAAGCACGACAAAGGCACACTTACAAGCAAGGAATTATTTATCAAAGGCAAGTGTTTCTATAGAAAGGCTAGAATTCACATCCGAATAAAAGGCCTTTATATTCTCCTATTAAGAAAAATGGCTGAAATGATGTTACATTCTCCTGGTCTCCCTAGCAGGAAGTACTTGGATAGTCGATAGGCAGGGCCCTAGGTACACGTGCATTGCACTTTGCACTTGGGAACATGGCACTTGGCATGATGCAAGTGTGTGCATCTTGATTTTTATATATATATAAGTGCCTGTGGGAAACCTAGCTGGCAGGGCCTTATCAATCTAGCTAGCAGGGCCTTATCAACCTAGCTGGCAGGGCCTAGGCATGCTGGCCTCTAAGGCCTAGGAAATAGTTTAGGCAACCTTTTTTTTTTGCACCTTGAAAAAACCTATGTGGTACTATTTTCAAACCCTTTTGGTGGACGCATGTAGATGGTTTCAGATAGAGAGCCATGAAGAAATGCATTTGCGACGTCAAGTTGTTGAACTTTCCAGTTATGATTTAGTGCAATGGTAAGGAGTATGTGGATCGTAGGTAGCTTTGCAACTAGACTAAACGTCTCCATATAATCCAATCCGTATTCTTGATGGTTGCCTTGTGCTACAAGCCTGGCTTTGTATTTTGCTATCGATCCGTCCAAGTGAAACTTTGTGTGAAATGTCCATTTGCAACCCAGAACTGATGAGTTTGATGGCTGTGAAACGAGACTCCATATGCCTTGGCGTTGTAAAGCAAAAAATTCAGCGGCCATGGCTTGTCTCCATTCCGGTAATTGTTAACTTCTTTATAGGTTGATGGGTTTAAAGGATAGTTGTTGGCATTTTGGTGATGAATTAAGTTGAGGCGATTGTGGGGTTTTAAAGACCCTATTTTATATCTTGTTAGCATTGGATGAGTGGGGAGTTTTGATATGGAGGATGTGTTGGGTTGATGTGGCGGCTCAGGTACAGAATCGGTAGAGCTTGTCGGCACAACAGAGGGTGTTCTTAGTTGCATTGTTGGGTTTCTAGTGGATCTGACATTACCTGTATTCAAATTTTATTGCTGGACCACCGAAGTTGGTGTAAGAAATAAGGGAGATAGCTGCTCAGGAACATGATTATTAACAGAAGTGAAATTTGTACATGGAAAATAGTTTTTATCAAACGTAACATGCCGAGAAAAGATTATTTTATTTGTGGTGAGGTGAATTCATTTGTAACCTTTGTATGTGTTAGAGTATCCCAAAAATACGCATAAAGGTGCTTTCGGTTGAAGCTTGTTACGTAGAGGGGCAGGAGTGAGAGGAAAGTAGGCGCATCCGAACGTGCGTAAGTGGCTGTATTCGGGATGAATCCCATGTAGTAATTCAAACGGAGATACGTTGTTGGTGTTTGGGGAAGGCATTCTATTTATAAGGTAAACATATGTTAGGACCGCATCTGGCCAGTATGTTGATTGAACCGAGGCAGTATATAGAGGTGTGCTGGTAGTTTCAAGAATATGCCGATGCTTTCGTTCTGCCACGCCGTTTTGTTCTGGCGTGTATGGGCACACGAGCTGATGAGATATCCCATGATGGTGAAGAAACTGAACAAATGAGGTGCTTAAGTATTCTCTGCCGCCATCGGTACGAATGCTTTTAATTTTATGAGACGTGGATTTTTCAACGTAGGATTTAAAAGTAATAAAATGCGTAAGTAGTTCAGATTTGTGCTTCATCGGAAATAACCAAGTAAATCTAATGTAGTGATCAACGAATATAACATAGTAAAGAAAACCAGTATTAGATGACATGGGTGATGGACCCCACACGTTAGACTGAATTAAATATAGAATTGATTTAGTTTTATTTTGTGATGATTCAAACACAAGTTTATGGTTCTTGACTTTGTTACAAAGAATGACAAATGCTAGTTTTAGTGTATATATGCAAAGTAGAGTTACAGGAAGCAATGTGACATAGAGTTCTTTGACTGGGATGACCTAGTATGTTATGCCAGGTATTGGTACGGTTGCTGGATGCCTGAAAGGCGTGCTGCTTGGATGAGGCGGTAGGTGTCCGAATGGGATAAAGACCATCATGGCAGGGTCCTTGAAAAATTATTTGTTGAGTCATCAGGTCCTTGAACACAAAACCAAAAGGATTAAATATGATAACAAGATTATTATCTTTGGTTATTTGAGAGATAGATAATAAATTGTAACTAAGATCTGGAGTATGAAAAATGTTAGAAAGAATTAGCTTACGAGAGGGAGTCGGTAGCAATCCCTTGTCGGAATTTGCAATGCTAACCGAACTCCCATCGCCGATTGTAATGCCATCCGATCCTATGTAAGGAGACGAGATGGAAAGATTATCCATGGATTTCGTCAGATGGGAGGAAGCTCCCGAGTCAAGATACCAATCTGTGTATGCAGAGGCTGGTTCCGCCACGAGAGCTCTGTTTTGTTGTTTGGTTTTGGGCAGGTAGTCGATGCCAGCAATCGAAGGCTATATGACCTCTCTTGAGGCATATTCGGCAAATAGTGGGAGCATTAGATGAGGAATCTCTGGTTGAACAGCTGGGACCTGAGGATCTTCCTTTGCCTCTGCGGCCACGGCCGCGATTTGAGAACAACAACACCGTACTGGAGCAATCGGCAGGAGTGAGACGAGCCTCATCAGCGGCAATATGAATTTCCTCACTGATGAGTAAGGAGTACAGCTGATCAAGACTAAAAGGTTGTGTCATTGTGCGTATGGAAGTTTTGAAAGATTGATACGGATTTGGAAGGCCATTGAGGATATAGAGTATGATATCCTCCGAGTCGATTTGAGCTTCGGCAGCAGCAATTTGATCGACAAGGGATTTGACTTCATTTAGATATTGAAGCATAATCATATTCAAAGGCGAAATATGGTGAAGTTCGTTCTTAAGTTGAATAGCCTTGGAACGATTTGTAGATTGAAATCAGGTTTGAAGGGTTGTCCAAATGGCAGAGGTAGATTCAAGATTTAGAATATAGGGAAGAATGGTGGCAGAAATCGTTGGGCATATGGCAGCCGCTAGGTTTTGATCATTAAGAATCCATTGGGTATAGCAAGGATTAGACACGGTAGTGCCATCTGCACGATGGGTAAGTTTGTCGGGAATGGGATGTTGAGGATCAAGAAAAGATTCGAAGCTGTTCGCATGACAGATCTTGAGGATCTGCGAACGCCAAAGCGGATATTTATCAGGTGAGGGGATTTTGAACCAGATTCTTGAGATTAGAAAGAATGAATTTGAGAGATGAGGAGATGACCAGAGTTGCGGAGGTTGTAATCTCCGGTTGTTCGCCGACTTGGGAGGTTGTGGACGTCTCAATTTGGCCCGTGGATCTTCAAGCCTTGTCTGATACCATGTAGAAATCCATGTTCTTGCAAGGATTGAACGGAGCTCCAAGAACAAATAAGGAAGCGACAGGAAGAACAGAGAAAATATTATTTGATTACTACTGTTTTACTAGGCAAAGAGCATGCATATATAAAGCCTAAAGAAAGCCATATAGGCGGCTACACAGGAAAGCTATACAGTGAACAATTATATTGATTTATTCTGGTGGTCTAATAAGGTCAAGCTGAATAACAGGCTAGTCATGAGAGCAATGTGAGTAAGAAACAAACATTTGGCTTTTTTTTTGGCATATTCACAGCCTTATTCTTGCTTGAAGCCTTGGGTGCTGAGTTTGGCCTTGCGACGAGCAATATATCATATATATATATAGCACTAATCTCCATGCAAATCCGACAGATATCACGCACTTTTTTCATCCTAAAATATTAAATTATTTCTATCATTTTTAACCTTTTTTTTTATTCATCACTCGTTAATAAAAATATTAACATCGCTGAGCATTCACATCTTTTTGTTGGCTCTATAAGAACATTTGGCATTAAGTGAGAGAAGCAGGTGATGCTAGAGTAGCAGGAAAGTTGTCCTTGCAATTTTTTAGAAGGTTATTTATACTTAAATATGTAAGTTATTTAACTCACTTGTTGGCAATATTTATTTAAGACAATAAAAGAGGTTCACATATAAAATCAAGAATATGTATGACTCGCGTTGAATAGATACTCTTTTTTGTGGCACTTTGCATTTTTTGTTTAAGAGAATAAAAAGAATTTCATGGTTGAATCTCATCATTTAAATATTTCAATACCTCTATCATTGACAAAATTCTAGGCCACGAGAGAGGAAGGTCAAGATGGAGTAATGATTCCATCATGATACCGAATGCATTCGGAACCCAATAACAAAACGCCACGTCACTAAAGTGCTCGGTACAGACGCTTGGTACACTCGGTATGCTCGGTATTTTTACCGGACGCAATAAAAATTCGTCAAGATGAGATCTCTTTGGGAAGGAGCTTCGACCACCGCCCCTCGCATTACTCGTCGTGATAGAGCTTCATCGTCTCCCATGAGTAAAGCATTGGGATTTCATTGGGAAGGGCATCGACGGGGCCGCTAGCGTGCTAAGCTAGCGATCAAACTGGCGGTGTGCGAAGTTGGTGATGGGATCTACCACATGGACCGGTGGCTAGGGGTGTCAATATTTGACACAATCCAAAAACTCGACCCGAAAATTTTGGGTTATGGTCAACTCGGACCCGAAATGGGTCGGGTTACAGTTCAATAAATCAATCTGTTTCAAAAATCGGGTCGGGTTCGGGTTGACCCAGTAACTCAAATTTACCCGTTTTGACCCAGAAACCCGAGATTGATCTTTTTTTTCCCAAAAAATTAGAGATTGATCCGTTTTTTGACCCGAAAACTAGCAATTTTTAGTCGGTCCCGAGTCGTTCGGTCATGTCGGGTTGATCCAGACCCAAAGCGGGTCGGGTTCAGGTCCGAAAAACCAACCAATTTGCAAAAATGGGTCGGGTTCAGATTGACTTGAGTAGTGCCAGGTCAGTTCCGGGTTTGACCCAAACCCAACCTGTGATCCGAAATTGATACCCCTGCATGGCGGCAGTATCAAGACAACATTGGAAATTTCAATGGCGTAAGTTATAATTTTTTATATATATTTAATATTTTGAGTGTTATATAAATAAATATTGAAGTTTAGATTGATATAATGACAATCAACTTACTAATTTATAATCCATGTAGAAATAGTCAGAGTAAATAAGCACTATAAAAGAAACAGTGAATGGCTTAGGAGTTAGGACTCCATAGCACTTGCAAGTGAGAGACAGAGAGAATGGAAGTAAGAACTGAGAGCAAGAAGGAAGAAGAAGATGGCAAAAGGCGAGCTTCGATCAGATCAAGATGGAATATTTTTATGAATGCAGATGCAACTGACTTCGGCCTGATGGCTTTGGGATTCCTCGGCTCAGTCGGCGACGGCTTGTCGGCGCCGCTGATGACCTTTGCCTGCAGCTATATGTTCAACGACCTTGGCTCCAGTTCTACCAGTACTGCTTTCCACCATAACATGAACCGTAATACCACTTTGTTCCTCTACGTGGCTGCGGGTTCCTTTGTGCTTTCGTTTATTGGTAACACATCCAATACTTTTGTTCTCAGTAGTCATAACATAAATGTTTGTTCATTCATGATAAAAAAGTTGGCATAAGGAGCTGTTTTGGGTTCAGTTTTTTGTTTTTAAAAGATAAATTTGATTTGTGATTTCTTAATTATTCTTGTTTTTATTTTTTGAAGATTTATAGAAGGAAATTAAAAATCTGTTTGGGACGGTTGTAGCTTTTTGTAATGATGGTTGTAAGTTTCATTTGGGATAGCTTTCTTACTGTTTTCAACACTAGCTTTTAGGCTTCGTTTGGTTCGGCTTTCTTTCTGATTCTTAAAGCGGCTTTTTAGTACAAAAATTTTAATTCTTGTACTAAAAAACCACTTTCAAGAGAAAACGCTTTCACCATCTACGGGTCATGCTCACTTGATCTCTGTCTTTTTGCTGTGGAAGGTATTTGGGTGCCCCTTGGACGGCTGACCCTTGCAATCAGGGGCTGGTTGGGTGTTTTGAAGGACGATGATGACAGCAATCTTTTCTTCTCCCCTTGGACGGTCTGGGATTGCTGGCTTCTCTACGGCAACCAAGGGAATTTTGGTGCCTGGGCGTTCTTCTTGCAGATTGCACCGAGTCCTTGCTGCTTAGCTGCTTATTTACTTATTTGCTTACTTGCTTTTATGTTCTTATTCCACTGTATTCAGTTTGTTTTCTTTTACAGTTTTCTCTTCTTAAGCAGCAAGTGCTGATAGGGTTTTCTCAGTTCCTATATAATTTTTATCTTTAGCATCTGATTTTCTTACTGTAACCGTTTTTTCTTCATTAATGATATGGGCTGATGCCCCAAATATTCCCAAAAAAAAAAAAACCACTTTAAGAAGCAATAAGAAAGCCGTCCTAAACGAAGCCTTAGTATATAATTTTTTGAAGCGCTAAAAAGCAATGACAAAAAGCTGTCCCAAATGAAGCTATAAAGCTACTATGAAGTAAGTAACTTTTTTGAAAGTTGTTGTAGAATTAAAGCAACTTCCCAGCACAAGAATTGTTTGAAAGTAACAGAAAAATAATGACCAAACATAAACTATGGCTGCAATTTAAAAATCAAATCAATAGAAGACAGTCCCAAACAAAGCCTATATTAGAAAGCATACATGACATAGGCTTCGTTTGGGACGGCTTTCTTACTGCTTCTTAAAACAAGTTTTTAGTACAAAAGTTAATATTTTTGTACTCAAAAGCTGATTAAGAAGCAATAAGAAAGACGTTCCAAACATAGCCATAATCTACTAATAAAGTAATTATATTTTAAAACTCAAATTAATTAGATTTCAATGATGATATGCTCATTTTGTAGAGGGCTACTGCTGGACAAGAACAGGAGAAAGACAAGCATCGAGAATGCGTATCCGTTATTTAAGGGCAGTTTTAAGACAAGATTTGGCATATTTTGAGTTCAAGGTGGCGTCCACAGCAGAAGCTGTGAATGATATTTCCAGCAACTCCTTACTCATCCAAGATTTTCTCAGTGAGAAGGTATGTTCATGTAATTATTCTTTCAGCATTAGATGATCCATAAGAGGAATACATCTCCTTTCAATTTTCATGTGTTCGTATTCTGCTCGTGTTCAGCTGCAGCTTTTTATAAAGTTGATTATAAATTTATTGCGGCGAAAACGTACAACTTGGGCTTCATTTGGGACGTCTTTTTTACTGCTTCTTAAAGAGGCTTTCTTATACAAAAAATTTAATTTTGCAATAGAAAGCAGCTTTAAGAAGCATGGAAAAAATTTTGTACTTGAAAGCCGTTTTAAGAAGCAGGAAAAAAGCTGTCCCAAACAAAACCTTAGTTATTAAAAACACAAGTACTATTTGAAAATCAAAATAGCAATTTGTGATGCATATTATTTATATTACGAAAGAGTTGAATGGTTGTTTTATTATTAATATAATAATTTTTTTAATATAAGTAATTAATAATATTCATCCACTAATCTCTAATTTTATTTTATAATTGTTTTTTATAATAATAGAAAAAGCTCTTTCAATTAATATTATATCCATTGATTTTAAAATAAATTTTAAATTTATTAATTTATCATGATGAATTTTTTATTATAATATTCAAATGTAACTTATATTTTAATATAAAAGTTGGTTAAATATAATTTTATTTAAATAAATAAATAAATAAATGATAATAATATATTTTTTTTTCTTGAGAGGGCCTATGGCCCATTGTTCCTAGTATCGAGAGATTATTACTACAGATGTTGAAATTTAATAAAACAGTTGGATTAATGTTAAAACAAAAGGAAGGCATGATTTTAATATTTTTGAAACAGAAGAATTAAAGATCAAAAGACAATCAAACAAGCAAATGACTCCTTTCAATATTCAATTGACATATTCAGCTGAGGATAATTCAAAAAACAAGTTTCATCACCTTTCAATTTAGTAATTGATGAGATTTCGTCTATGAAAACATCGTAAAAAAAAAAAAAAGAAAGAAGAAGAGAAATGAAGAAAGAATCAAACTCATGAATGTAAACTCTTAAACAAAGCAATAAGCCCCAACTCAAATCAAACTAAATTAAAATCCACACATCTCCACTTCAGTTTACTCGGGATCCTTGAAAGAAGGCAACACATGACTGTTAATTAGATTCTCTGGACACTACAATCAATAGTTGTTAGTGTTTATAGACTTAAACCCACAGTACACCTAGGATAATGGAACCACGTGATATTGATCAGGTGTACCTTCATCCCCCATAATTAATCTTAAAATATTGTTGCACATTTCTACACACCTTCCACGAATTAAATATATTTTATTATTAATCGAGGGTGCGCTTCTAATGTGTTAGGAGGGGTAATTAACTATGAGAGCTTGCGCTCATAGGAAGTAGAACTCAGATCTAAATAAGCCCTGACATTACTCTCAAGGAAAATATGGTTAAATGTTAAATTTAATCTAACTCAGAAAAAATTATGGGAACCCTTGAGTCCATAATAGTAAGGTTCGTGCTTATTCAAATGATTTTTCCATATCAAACAATGGAGTCCGGATGTAATTTTTTGTTTAGGGTCCAATTATGTAAAGACATATGCATTTTCTCTCTCTTGTACCCACAATGTCTATAATAGAGAGAGAAAAAATTTCAAATGTCTTCATATGATTGGAGTTTGGACAAATATTTGAACTCCACACGTAACAATTTTTCCCTGATATGAGATGTGTCACTACAATTAGAATAAAGGGAGGTTTATATACATATCGCCTTATACTACTATATTTACATATTTAACACCTGAAACTTTAATATTACATGCATACTACGCATAGTTCATTTTCATATCAAATATGAGTGGTCAAAATGAAATTTATGAGTGATAAGGATGAAATATAAGTGGTATATTTGATATTAAATAATATAATGTGATATATATATATATAAGTTTTGATTGTTAGATATGTAAATATGATATTATAAGGTGGTATGTATGTAAATTTTTCTAGAATAAATTGTGCCTTAACATCCTGAAACAAATTTTCTAATTAAAAAAAAATCATAAGTAATAATTTAATTTTTAACAATCCAATCAAAATCAAATAAGATAGATTTAATTAGTTTTTTTTTAAACTTAATTACTCATCCTTCTTTTACACATTCGCAGCTGCCGAACCTGATAATGAACTGCACGACCTTCTTTGCTGGCTTCGCCGTAGCTTTCATACTCATGTGGCGACTCGCACTAGTGGTCTTCCCAGCAGCTCTCCTCCTCATCATTCCCGGCTTCATCTACGGCCGCGTCCTCCTAAATCTGACAACCAAAATGCTTACAGAATACAACAAATCCGCCGTAATTGCCTCGCAAGCTCTTTCCTCTATCCGCACAGTCTACGCCTTCAGATCCGAACACCGCACCGCCGCTGCTTTCTCCTCCGGCCTCAACAAATCCGTCCGAATTGGCCTCCGACAAGGCCTCGCCAAAAGCTTCTCTCTTGGCAGTGCCGGCATCATCTTCACCATTTGGGCCTTTATGGTTTGGTACAACACTCGTCTCGTAGAACTCAACGACTACAATGGTGGCTCTGCTTACGCCGCCGGGATTAGCATTGTGAATGGAGGCATCGCCCTCGGGGTCGGCCTTTCCAATGTCAAGTGTTTCGGAGAGGCGGCTTCTGCGGCGGAAGGGATCAATGAGGTGATTGAGAAGCGGGCGGCGACGGAGCCGGAGAGCGAGGAAGGGGAGGAATTGGGGGAGGTGAGAGGTGAAGTGGAATTTAAAGATGTGAGATTTAGGTATCCGATTAGACCGGAGACTGAGGTGATTTTAGGGTTTAGTTTAAGGGTGGAGACTGGAAAGACGGTGGCTTTGGTTGGGAGGAGTGGATCAGGGAAGTCCACTGTGATTTCGTTGTTGCAGAGATTTTATGAGGTTAATGGTGGAGAGATTGTGATTGATGGAGTGGATATCAGGAGGTTGAAGGTGAAGTGGTTGAGGGGATTGATGGGATTGGTTAGTCAGGAGCCTGCGCTATTTGCTGCTTCGATCAAAGAAAATATTTTGTTTGGGAAAGAGGATGCGACGATGGAGGAGGTGGTTATGGCAGCCAACGCTTGTAATGCTAATCGGTTTATCGATCGGTTGCCGCAGGGATACGACACACAGGTTTTGTTTAACGACTCTTTAATTTTGTCATACAAAGATCTATTTGTATTTTTTTCTTTGTTGGAAAGAATGAATGTGTTGCAGGTTGGTGAGAGGGGCGTTAAGTTATCTGGTGGAGAGAAGCAGAGGATCGCCATTGCCAGAGCCATTATACGATCCCCAAAGATTCTGCTTCTTGACGAGGCTACCAGTGCTCTTGATTCTCAGTCTGAAGTCATCGTGCAAGAGGCATTTGAAGTAGCCTCCTTTGGCCGAACCACCATAGTCATCGCTCACAGGCTTTCCACCATACGCAATGCCGACACAATCGCCTTCGTTCAAGCAGGCAAAGTCGTCGAGTCTGGCTCCCATGACGAACTCATAAGCAACATTGACGGGCACTACTACTCTCTCATTAGCCTCCAAAAATCTCAACTTTTTTCAAACGGTGCAGACAACTACGCTGAAGCCATGATCAACACAAGCTCTCCTTTAGTTCAACAAGCTCACAACAACAATAAGGCGCATGGTAACAGCTTCCACTATACCTTCAGCCCAGGTTTTGAGCTCCTCTCATTTTCAAGCTCCAATTCGATCACTGCTGAAGAAGATGACCAAGATCCAAGGAAGAAGGTAGAAGAAGCGCCATCATTTTGGAGATTGCTTATGCTCAATTCTCCAGAGTGGCGTCAGGCGATCTTAGGCTGCACTGGTGCATTGTTGACTGGTGCAACTTATCCAATTTATGGGTATGTTGTGGGCAGTGTTGTATCAATTTACTTTCTCAAGGATCTTGAAGAGATGAAGGAAAAGGCAAGAACTTACTCCTTGTTATTGATTGGATTTTCAGTTTTCTGCTTTCTTTTTAATTTGATGCAGCATTATAATATGGCAACAATGGGTGAGCATCTGACCAAGAGGATTAGGGAGCGAATGCTCTCAAAGATGTTGAGTTTTGAAGTGAGTTGGTTTGATCGAGATGAGAACTCCACTGGTGCATTGTGCTCTCAGCTGGCCAAAGATGCTAATATGGTAAGTAATTTGTATATATTATGATTTCATTTGGGACAACTTTCTTAGAAGCAATTTTCTTATTGCTTCTAAGAAAGTTGTCCCAAACGAAGCTTGTATCAAATATTTTACTAGAAGTTACCTGCAGCTTTATCATTTTGATTTTATTAAAGATGCAAACCAAGTGTAAGAAATCATGTTTTTTGTACCATTGCTGACATGTTAATGGGTTGGGTTCAGTCTCACTTGAAATGACCAGACTCACTTAATAAATGGGTAGAAAAAGTGGACTCGGAACCATTCCACTAGCAACGTAGATGACCTGAATCCGACTGGATAACCTGTTTTGATTAAAAAAATTATAAATTTTTAACTATAGAGTTGAGTTAATTAATAAAAATAAGAAGTGCACATCAACGAGCAAAAGAATTTAAGAAAAAAAATCAAATATGTCATTTTCGGGCTAAAATCGAATTTGTGGGTCAACCCGAATTCTACTTGCCAATTAAACGGGTTAGAATTCCATACTTGAACCCGACCATGTTTATCCAAACCAGTATTTTCTGAGGTCGGATCTCGATCGGGTTGTCAAATCGGATTATTTATTGACAATCCTGGGTATTAGCTTATCAATATAATCAACATGAAACATGTGAGGAATTTGATTTTGCAGGTGCGCTCATTGGTGGGAGATCGGATGTCGCTTATCATTCAGACTTTATCTGCTGTGACCATCGCCATCATTATGGGATTACTGATTGCATGGCGACTTGCGATGGTTATGCTTTGCGTACAACCGGTGGTCATCATTTCATTGTATGTCAGATTTGTGATCCTCAAAAAAATATCAAAGAAGTCATTCAAGGCCCAGTTAGAAAGTAGCAATCTTGTTGCAGAGGCGATAAGCAATCTTCGAACAATCAAAGCTTTCTCTTCTGAGAATCGTATCCTGAAGCTCTTCGAATCAGCTCAAGCCGTCCCTCGTCGTGTGAACATCGGACATAGTTGGGTCGCCGGCGCCGGCCTTGGATTATCACAGTGTATCCCCATTTGCAGCGCCGGACTTTCTTTCTGGTATGGCGGTATTCTGGTCTCCGGCCACCACATCACCGCCAAAGACATTTTTCAGACCTTACCAATTGTGATGGGCACTGGTCGTCTAATAGCAGAGGCCAGCGCTTTAACATCAGACCTCTCCAAGGGTGCAATCACCATCACTTCCATCTTCTCCATTCTCAACAGAACCACCTTGATTGAGCCTGAGAATCCACAAGGCCGCCATGTAGAGACTCTCAATGGTGATATCGAGCTCATTAATGTTGTGTATGCTTACCCATCCCGGCCTAACGTACCGGTACTAAGGCGTTTCTCCCTCTCCATTAAAGCAGGTCATTCCACTGCACTGGTTGGTCCCAGTGGCTCCGGCAAGTCCACCATTATTGGTCTTATCGAGAGGTTTTACGACCCATTACAAGGTGTAATTCGTGTTGATGGTGAGGACATCAAGTCATACAATCTTCGATCTTTAAGAAAACACATGGCTTTGGTTGGGCAGGAGCCTGTGCTGTTTGCAGGCACCATAGAGGACAACATAGCTTATGGCAGGGATGAGGGGGTAAGCAACGCAGAGATTGAGGCAGCAGCTAAGGCTGCAAATGCTCATGATTTCATCTGCAACCTTCCAAATGGGTACCAAACGCCATGTGGGGAGCTTGGGAAGCAGCTTTCAGGTGGGCAGAAGCAACGAATAGCAATTGCAAGGGCGATACTCTGTAACCCAGTGATACTGTTGTTGGATGAGGCCACAAGTGCGCTTGATGTGCAGTCAGAGATGGTGGTGCAGGAGGCATTGGAGAGAGTGATGGTTGGAAGAACTACTGTAGTGGTGGCACATAGATTGAGTACTGTCAAGGATTGTGATGTGATTGCTGTAGTAGAGAGAGGGATTTTGGTTGAGAAGGGCAGTCATGCTTCTCTTATGAAGAAGGGGCCAACGGGGAAGTATTATGGACTTTTTAGCCAAAATGGGTAAGTGAAAAATAATATAGTGCTTGAGGTTAACCTTGATCCCTGAATAAACTTCAGTATACATTTTTGGTGTGATGAGAACTTGAATCTGAATCATTGAGAATTGAGATTCTTAAATTTATTTTCAACTAATGTGCTATGAATTCTAGCGCTTAATGGACAAGTTACTTTTATGAGTTGTGAAGTCATCATATTCGATAAAGTGATACGAAATAGTAATTCAAATTCTATATATAACCATGCATTTATAAGATGCATCATATAAATTCATGAACATTAAGTAGATAATGTTGAATCTTATTTTGTCTAGCGGATGATGCCATGTCGTATGTCGGGCTACTTGTAGACTGAGAATTTGAAGGTGAAGATGATGAAGTCATAATACAAGGGTGATGGAGAGAGAATGTGGATTTATGTAAAATCTTTATTATAACAGCCAGATGTATAAGAATAATAGAACCGAGGCTTTATGCTTCAGAGCTTAAGCTAAAAAAGGAAAAAATATGACGCAATATCTCTCTTTCTTTTTGTGCGTTTTATCGTGTGTTTCCTCTTTCTTCCTTGTTGTCTTGATCTTCTCCTAATTTATAGGGCTTGGAGAGTTACACTGGATACGAGATATAATAACTATCTCATCAGTCTTTGATGTAACTTGGTCATCTATGTTGAGTGAAGTGGCAATCATCATGAGAGAGGATGCGAGTAGGATGAACTCACGAATCGAGTCTGCGTCAATAGAAAGTCAATCTGAGATCAATCCGTTGAGTTTAGAAAGGGTGAGTAGAGGCTGAATGTAGTAGGAGATTGCTTCGGTGTAGAGCAAGGCGCCGGTCGGGCTGAGGTTGCTCCGCTGAGGTGAAATGGGTAGATAGCGTCTTGATGTGGTCCTGAGATTGTTTCGATTGTGAGAGTTGTCTTGCGGTGGGGATGTGTTGTTAATTTGATTGTTAACGTGTCTTGTATTGGAGGCTTGACTATGGCAGGGATTAATAACGATTTGTCTGATTGAGAAAAGAAATTCTAAGGTCGCTCTTGTCATGGAGGGTGATTGCCTGGAATATGTGGTCAAAGATGGACCGTCATTGCTTCAGTGTTAAGCTCATTCCCAGCTCTTGAACGAGTTCCTTGAACATACTATTCCGAGAGAGGAGAGGGTTCTCCTTCCGCAACCCAAACGTAATTTGCAAGCACCTGGGAAAGGGTACCTGCACAGGTGGTCATGGGTGTACATACACTAGTATTTCATCATTAATCGCCAACACAATTAATCCTTCAAATCATCAAATCTTAGATCCCACTCAATCTACATTTATTTGTTTACATTTGGGAATAAGGTTTCGTTTGATACAGTTTTTTGTCATTATTTTTCACTATTTTAAAGAAATTTTGGTGCTACAAAGCTGTTATAGAAAATAGTAAGAAAGTTGTCCCAACATAAACATAAATCTTAATAGATGGGACGGAATTTAATATGATAATTAATCAATTAAATAACATCTTTGATGGAATGCACTAAATATTTAAAACTTTGTTCACGTCAATGCATGCATCTCATGTTCATCCATTGGTGGGATTGTCACCTCCATTGCCTAACAGATTGTCCATTGGCTATTCATATCAGTACCAAAACATAACCTCACTACAAGAAAATAATAATTTTCAGCAAAGAAATCTCCTAGAACATAAGTAAATCCATCCAAGAAAATCTCATTTTCTGTGAATTTACATCAATTGGTAAAATTCTCACAAAAAAAAATACTTTTAACAATAGCAAAAATATTAGATAATGTTTTTTGATAGATTTTAAAACTGAAATGTTCCGGTGAAATTATCAATGGAAAATCCACCTGAAAATTATTGTTGGATTTTATGGCGATAATAGTCGTTAAAAATCTACCAGCAACTACAACAACATCAAGCCTTTATCTCACTTTGTGGGGTTTACTGCATAAATCATTTTTCTCCATTGTGTTTTGTTAAAAGTCAATTTCTCATTTAAATATAGTAAAAAAGATTTCTCTCCGTTATCTAAAAATTCATCTATCCGCTTTTCCAATTTTTTGCTATGCTACTATTCTTTTATAAATGTAAAGTTGAATTATAACTATTTATAATAGTTGTCACATCAGTCTTTGATGTTGCTTGGCTATCTGTGCAAAAGCCGATCACCATGAGAAAGGATGCGAGTAGGATGAACTCACGGATCGAGTCAGCGTCAGCAGAATGACGATCTGAGACTAACCCATTGAGATGAGAAGGGGCGAGTAGTAATAACTTTTTTTTAAAGAAAATTGATAGCTACTATTCTAACTATTTATTCATCCATATAACTTCACACAAGATACTTATGGGGGTTTTCCCATCTCTTATCTTAGTTTTGTTGATGATTTTATTATTTTTACTAATGGTTCTATTAAAATGCTTAAAATGTTTTTTAAATGTTTGGAGAATTTTCAACTTCTAAGTGGTTTAATGATTAACCAGAGTAAAAGTGGCTTCATTACTAGTAAGTTGATCAGTTCCCAACGTATTGCTAGAATTCATGATAATTTTGATATCTCTCACTTAACTTTGCCTATCACCTATTTGGGGACTTCCATTTACAAAGGTAAGAGAAAGTCTAATCTTTTTTATGGTATTACTTTAACGTTGGGGAAAAAACTTAATAACTGGGCTTTCATCTTTCTTTCTTATGGGGGGAGACTTGTTTTAATTAAAAGTGTTCTTTCTGCTTTCCCTATTTATCTATTTCACACGTTAAATCCTCCTATTTCTGTGTGTGATAAGTTTGATAAGCTTTTGAACAAATTTTTTTGGGGCTCTAGAAATGGTAAAGGTTCTATACATTGGGCTTCTTGGAAGAATTGTTGTGGATCTTTAAAGGAAGGGGGGTTGGGTTGTAAGAATTTGGTGGATATGGGTAAAGCTTTTTCTTATAAATTTTGGTTTAACTTTAGATCTAATAATAGCTTATGGGCTAAGTTTTTACATAGTAAGTATTGTGGGATCTATCATCCCATGATTTGTACTCCGAAAAAGGGTGACTCTTCCATTTGGAAGAGGCTTTGTAACATCTAGGGGGAGATGGAGGAGCTTATTCAATGGGGTCTTGGCAAAGGTGATGTGTTTTTTTGGCAAGATCAATGGCTAGGCAATTATTCCATTGACAAATTGCTTAATACTAGATCTATTTCTACTTTATTAGTTAAAAGTTTCTTTTGTAATGGGGGTTGGAATATTGAATTGTTGAAGGAGACTATTCCTGATTTTATCATTAATATCATTATTAATACTCCTTTACAAAAGGATAAAGAGGATTGCATTCTTTTTACTAAGTCTCATAATGGTCAATTTGCTTTGAAGGAAGCTTGGTTTAATATTAAAAGGAATAGACCTCATAACCCTTTTTTCTATGTTATTTGGCATAATTCCATTCCTAATTATTTTGCTATTCTTACTTGGAGAGTGATTTATAACTATATGCATGTTGATAGAAATCTCAAGAAAAAAGGCTTTCAGATTGTTTCAAAGTGCTATTGTTGTCAGCATATCGAAACTTTGAACCATGTTTTGGCCAATGGGCCAATTGCGGTTAGAGTCTGGATTCATTTTGAAGATCTTTTTAATTTCAGTTTCAATCACAGTTTCAAGAGCGTTATTGACATTCTGAAGTGTTGATTTGTTAATTCTAAAGGTCATATTAGGAATAGCCTTACCACTACTATTATTTGGTACCTTTGGAAGAGTAGAAATGAAGTTAAACATGATGGGACCAAGATGAATGCCTCTCGTATCTTTATTTCTATTTGTGATAAAATTAGGATGTTGTATGTTACTAATATCATTAAACCTGAGAATTTCAAAGGCTGTCACAAGGTGTCTCCTCACTTTGGCTTATGTAGCATTCCGTCCCCTAAATAGAGGAAGGATAGAATTATTACTTGGCTCAAACCGGATCCTGATTGGATCAAGCTTAACACTGATGGTTCTTACAATGGGAAGGTGGTTGGATGTGGTGGTATTCTGAGAAATCACTATGGCAAGGTGATTATTGGTTTTGCTGGTCCTGTTTCTGATAATTCTACTTTTATTGCTGAGTTACATGGCCTCAGTTATGGCATCAATACTTGTATTAAGCTAGGCTTTAACAGGGTTTGTATTGATGTTGATGCTATGCTCAATTAACAATTCTATTTTGTTTAATGCTGAGAATTTTTATTTGATTAGGCAGTTAAAACAGGACCTCTCCAACATTAACTATAAGTTCTCTCATATTTTTCTCGAGGGTAATGGGTATGCTGATGCACTGGCCAAATTAGGTTGCACCTATCCCGATTTCTGTGAATTTCATGAAAATGATATTCCTGTTGTTGTTAAAGGCCTGGTTAAACTGGACCGTGGTGGTTTACCTTATATTTGACAACATTAAGTGGTGTTTTTCTAGTTTTTTCTTTTCTATGCTTCACATGGGTATCAGTTTGAGGGTGTGTTGGGCGGTTGGCATGGCTGTCAAGTAGAGTGTTCAGATCCTTTCTTATTTCTATGTTTTTGGGCTGAGGTGTTTTTTGTTTGTTGGTTTTGTTAATGGGAGTTTAGGGGAGCATCTTTGTGTTTCTGGCTGGGCTGGTGGGAATGTTGATGGGAATTTCGGCTCCAAGTGGCCGTCAGTTATTATGCACTAGTGTATTGGCTATTGCATTGGCAGGTCTATGGTCAGATGGTCCCTTGATTCATATGTTTCTCATATGTTCAGTCTTATTGAAGGGGTTTGTAAGAATGGCTTGGTCATATCCTTTTGGTTATTAATGTGCTTTTTTTTCTTTTAACTACCATTGGTATGAGAGATTTAATAGACTTTTGCTGTTTTGGAGGTTTTCTTTTTTGCAGGTGTGCAGGTCGATTGTTGGTACTCTTCATGCTGATAGAAAGCACTGGAGGTTGAAAGCTAAAAGATTTTGGAGGTTTGGTTTTGAGTTTTGTAGGAATTGTGTGCTTATTGCGTTTTTTTCTTCAATTCCTTTTTTGGGTGATGATCTCTTACAACCCTAGCATGTTACTTGAATATTTTGTAATTGTTAGCATTAGGAATCACCGGCTTTTAGACTTTTTTATTCATTATTTTGTAGCTCTTTTGAGCATTAGAAAGTTGGAGGTTCCTATTAAGGACCTTGTAACCATTTTTTTGATATTAACGCGTAAGCCTCTCAGTGGATTTTAACAAAAAAAAAAAAACTTCACACAAGATGTAAATCCCATCCAATTGTTTTATAATAACAAAATAGTAAATAAATATCATTGCAATCAAGATATATCATAAGAAATCATCATTAAAAAATAAATAAATTATTTTTAATCCAAAAATATAAACAATATTTTAATTACAATAATTTTATTTATTTATTATCTCCTCTCACTCTCACTCACTTTTTTTCCTCTCATTCCCTCTCTTCCTCTTTTTCTCTCTTTCTTCTACAATTGCTATTGCTTATTGGCTCAATTATGCACATTATATCAAGATGATTGTGTTCTTAAAACTTTTCCAGTAAATAATAATAAACTTCTGACATATCCTTTATTGCATGCTATTATACCCAATATAGCTAATATAAGCAATATGGTAGTACTGGCCATCATAAAACTATGCCCTAATAGCCTAAGCCATAAATCCTTCATATTTATTTGCTTTCCTCTCATTACATGTCTCCATATGCTAAGATCTTTGCTATCAAGGCTTTGTTTAAAAGACTTATCTTAATGCATACTTTCTACAATAGCTTTTCAGTACAAAATTTTTCTAAAAGCCGTGAAAAATAGTGGTCAAAAGCTATCCCAAATAAAACCTATGTTGAGATTGTTACATCTTAGTTTTTTTTTATTATTGAAATTATTGCAGCATGCGTGTTTTTGATGAATTCAAATATTATTGTTTTAATTAAAGTTTCTCCTAACATATTTTGGATATATTACTCTTGTTATTTGTGTGTACTAACATTTCAGGAAAATCATACTCTAGATTGTTGAAGACTTCAAATCAGATAGTTAGGATTCATTGTATTTGAAGTATGTATTTTTTATTTTATTGAGTCTGAGAGAGTGTGATTGTAATTGAGTAACTGTGCACACACACTAGGGGAGTGATTAAAATTTATATTTTTTTTAAAAACTAATCGTACTGTACGAATGCATTTTGTACAGGATGATTTGTTCAGTTATTCTCTCCTACGAGCTGTTAAACGAACGAGAGAAGAAAATTTTTCTAAGTACTAATCGTACTATACGAAGGGTTCTTCATACAAATGACATCCAGAGTATGAATTGATCGGGTCCCTTTTTGTCCTAACAAATTTAAATATTTTCCTATCTTAATCGTACTGTACGATTTGTTATTCGTACAGATGATGTCCAGAGTACGAATTGGATGTCCCTTTTAGTCCCAACAAATCCCAAAGTTTTTTTAACTAATTGTACAGACGATGTCCCAGAGTATGAATTGGACAATATTCCTGTAACTTGTATGTTTTTGATGATTCCAAATATTATTGATTTGATTATTATTTCTCCTAATATATTTTGGAAGAATAGTTTTGCTATTGTGTGTACTAACAATTCAGAAAAATCTTACTCGGGATTGTTGAAGACTTAAAATCAAGATCAGTTTAGAAGTTTATTGTAATTGATGTATTTTCCATTTTATCAAGTTTGAGAGAGTGTGATTGTAATTGAGTAACTGAGCACACACACATACATCGGGGGAGAGTTTAAAATTTATATTTTTAAATTGATCGTACTGTACGATATCACTTCGTACGGGATAATCTTATTAGTTATTTCTCTCAACGAGCAGTTGAATGAATAGAAATGAAAATATTTTTTTTCTAAGTATGAATCGTACGGGACAATATTGAATTTCGTACATGAACGAACACTTCTATTTTGTTTTCATACGAATATCGTATGGGACGATATAAAATTTTGTAAAGGGATGAACGCCTCTATTTTGTTCTCATACGAAGATCGTACAGGACGATATTAAATTTTATACAGGGACGAACGCCTCTGTTTTTCCATAAACAAAGATCATATGGGATGATATTAAATTTCATACAGGGACGAACGCCTCTATTTTTGTCCTCAAACGAAGATCGTACAGGACGGTATTATTTTTCGTACAGGAACGAACACCTCTGTTTTGTCCTCAAACAAAGATTGTATTGGACAATATTATTTTTCATACAGGGATGAACGTCTCAGTTTTGTTTTCGTTATTGTTCTGACATTTCGTACAGACGAACTTTGAAATTTTTCTATTCATCCCGGACGAACTTGGTTCGTATAGGACGATAATCACGTATGAAATGATTTCATACCAATTCACAATAGTTTCATACGCATAAGTATTTGAACTGTTCATACATACGAACATACGATCGTCATGTACGTTCAAAATTGAAAACTTCAATTTTTTGGATGATTTTTCATTTCTTTTGTATAAAAGGTCCATTAAAATTGACGTTTATTAATCTTCTAAACCCTGACTTTGTACGTTTTCAAGGATAATTGAAAGAGAGTGTTTGAGAGAGATTTCTTGCAAGTGGAGTGTGAAGGGTTTACAAGGTTACTCAAAGGTAAGGTTCTCTTTGTAATTATTTGTTATCACTTTTACTCTTGTCTTTTAAGATTGCTCATGAGAAGATCTTGGAGAAGATCCGGTTCTCTGCCGACACTTGGAGGGTGTAAACAGACGACGATTCTCTACCGACACTTGGAGGGTCTAAACAGACAACGGTTCTCTGCCAACACTTAGAGAGTGTGAACAGATGACGGTTCTCTGTCGACACTTGGAGGGCGTAAAAGGATGAAGGTTCTTTGTCTACACTTAGAGGGTGTAAGAGGATGAAGGTTCTCTGCCTACACTTGGAGGGTGTAAAAGGATGACGGTTCTCTACTGCAACGGGGATTGGTGGAAGAAAGTTTTGTGAAGGCTTCTCCGCCTTACTGTGGGGGCAAAAGGAGAGATACTTATGGTAATAGTGCAATACCTGAAGAGGGATTCTTCAGGGAGTAGATGTAGGTCGTGTTTGACCGAACCACTATAAATCTTTGTGTAATTTTAATTTTTGATGCTTTATTTTTTGAAAGTTATCTGTTGTAGTTAAAATATTCTTTTAAAATTTTTTAATTAACTTGCATCAGAATTTTAATCAGTTTTCTATCTAAAAATCCAAGAAGTAATTTTTAAAATTACCAATTCACCCCCCCCCTTAAAATGTTTTAATTAACTTGCATCAGAATTTTAATCGGTTTTCTATCTAAAAATCCAAGAAGTAATTTTTAAAATTACCAATTCACCCACCCCCCTTTTGGTCAACCTTGGGACATAAGCTTATGTTTAACAACCTATTCTAGAATTAATAAACGGTTAAATGCCGACACTTGGAGGGTGTGAAATAACGATGGTTTTCCGTCACATCAGGGATTGGTGGAATATAGGAAAGTTGTAAAGGCTTCTCCGCCTTGCTGTGGGGGCAAAAGGAGAGTCACTTTGGTAATAGTGCAATACTTGAAGAGGAAAACTTCATGGAGTGGACGTAGGTCTTGTTGGACCAAACCACTATAAACTCTTATGTTCATTTTATTTCCACTTTTTTATTTTACAGCATTTTAGTATTTGTGGCTGCAAATTTAATTATGCAAAAAATATAAAAATCAATTTTTCATTAATTACTAAGAGAATTTTTAAAGTACCAATTCACCCCCCCCTCGTGGTCAGCCTTGGAACAATTGTGTAGGTTTAACAACCTATACAAATTTTAATAGCCTAAGTCGATCCAATTGAAAATCCCTTTATGTAAACCTTTGAGTTCTTAGCTCTATGATGCATATGTATACATCCTATAAAATAATAATACTAATTTTCTTCATATAATAACATGTTGATTATGAAATTAACATCATATTAAGGAGTGTGCCCTACAATAAAATTATTGTAATTTTTCCATTTAATTAAGCATTTAAAGACAAGATTTAGCACTTGTGGATATCATTATATAATATAATCTTTTATCATCATATTTATTTATATAATCATAATCAAAATGCAATTATATATATGAGAATTGAATTATGGATAACAATCTAAACTAATTTATGATAATTAATTATAGGCGAATAAAATGCAAGAAGGGCATTTTCATTCATAAGCAAATAATTTATTTTGAAAACAATAAATAATTTTTAAATATAGCTTATTTAAAAAATGCTCTATCTAATGCAATTTTATTTAATTATTTTTAGTCAATTTTATAGTTTAAAATCATTTAATCCCAAAGAGGGGGTATAATTTTAAAATATGCATATAATTTATTTTAAAATTAACAAATAATTTTTTAAATAAGTATTATTTCAAAAGTACTAAATTTAATGAAATTTTTAGGCTTTTAAAATAATCTAATTTAATTAATGATATGTAAATTCATAGTTTGAAATCAAAATTAAAATCATTTAATTGCAAAGAGGGGAAAGAGGGGATATAATTTTAAAATAGCATATTTTTGACATGTAATATACATGCAAAAAATTTAGATATATTTTTTTACTAAAAATATATCATTTAAATCTAATTTAAGTTTATTTTATTGCTTTAAATAAGTTACCACTGTTTTCAAATATAAATAGAGGGGGCTTTGGGCTTTGCATGTTAAGCTTAAAAATAAGCTAATAATATTATATAAATTACTCCTTCCTCTTTATGGTTTCTCAATATTTTTTGTTGCTTCCTACAATTTGTCACATCAGTCTATGTTCCAAATACTTGATGGTTCTTGGCATTAGAGCATTGAAGCTAAACGGTGCTTCCTACCCCACTTATCTACCACACTCTATTCTTCATCTATGGAATGGCCACCCACTTCAATCACAATTGATCCTTTACCTATAATGATTAGCAACGCCCTTATCCCCACATAACTGAAACTGTTGATATCAAACATCAAGAACATCATCTCAATCAAACTCACCACCCAAAATCATCTAACATGGTGATCTCAGGCCCTCAAAATCTTCGACGCCAATGGGTTAGTCAACCATCTAGATGGTCCCATCCCCAAACTCACAAAATGTTTCTACAATGATGACGAGATATTAAATCCCAAGTATAACACATTGATGCATATAAACCAAAAGCTCACTTCAACCCTCTATTATACAATCTCAACCTATCTACTTCCCTATGTCTTGTACATGAATACTTATGCCGACATGTAGTCCTCAATTATGAGATGTCTAGAATCCAACAATCATTTGTGCATCATATATTTAAAGAAAGAGATGAACCATCTCTCTGTAATAAAAGTGGACACCACAATAAAGGCGGATGATGGAGGGGGGGGGGGGGGGGGGGGGGGGGGGGGGGGGGGGGGGGGGGGGGGGGGGGGGGGCCTAAAAAAAAAAGGTTTTATGGTATAAGTTTATTAGGTTGTATATATTAATGCATTACTGGTTCACCGTTTTAGCCATTCCCGATAATTTTTAATAGTAACCTCTCGTAGAAGGGCTTCATCCCACACTGACGTTGCAACTCACAACTCGGCTCTTCCTCCCATTCCCGGTGGTGATCGGTAGCTACGGAAGATGGCCAGCGGACGACGTGCCTTCTCCTCCCCTGCCTCGACCCAACAACTCTCACTCCCTTTTGCGTCGGTTAGCTAGGATGGATTATAATCGAGAGCCCGAGACCTGTAACGTGAGAGGTTTTTTTAATATAAGTTATAATGTGTTATTTTATCATTTGCTCTCTAAAATAGGCTTGTTCCTTGCAAATATCTTCCTACTATAATCTAAAATAATACAACGTGAGAGGTATAATTTTTTTTTTTAGTTGCAAAGATCTTGCTTCTACAATCTTTTGTTTGTATTGTCTTCATTTTGTTGTAGTTGTTGTAAGATCTTTGATTTTATTTTGTTTGATTTTATAAGTTTTATTTTTATTTCTTTGCATTTATAAGTTTGATTCTGTAGGTTTTATTTATCTTATCATTTGTTCTCTAAAATAGGCTTGTTCTTTTTGGAGTTGTATGAATGTGTAATATATTATTTTGTTTGATTTCTTAATTGACATCTAATCAGATTAATCTTAAGGCATCTTTGAGTTCGAGTTCAAACATTATGGAGAGATATTTCAAATGATCTTCAATTCTAAAAATATCAAATGACAATAGCAATCAGGTTGAAGATCATAATGAAAAGCGTATTCAAGTGGATGTTGATTTGCCCAACAATATAGAAGTAAGTGTTGAAAATCTTCCATATGATCTAGGACTATGAATTCCTATTGTTGAATTTAATCCAAATATTCGAGATGAAGTTCGTAGAATATATTTACAACGATGGCTATTTCAACCTCGCAGTCATGATTTTTCAAAAACTAAATTCAGGATGAAAGACAGACGATTTAATGCTACTTGGTTTGACAAGTACTCTGATTGGCTAGAGTATATTATAAGCAATGACAAATCTAATTGTCTTTATTGTTATCTGTTCATAAAACAAGGTAGAGGCAATGAAGAGAAAGAAGCATTTAATAAAAATGGATTATTGAATTGGGAAAAAAACAAACAAATTTAATCTTCATGTAGGACATTATAACAGTGTGCACAACAATGCTAGTCATAGTTATGAAGACCTACTGAAACAGAGTCAACATATTGATTTTGTGTTCTAAAAGTAATCCGATCAGGCTACATCTGCAAACCGTACCCACCTCAATACTTCTATTGATTGGATAAGATTTCTTTTGAAGAAAGGACTAGCTTTCCGAGGACATGACGAGTTTTTTACATCCAAAAATCAAGATAATTTTCTTGAACTGGTGCAGTTTTTGGCTGAACATAACAAAGACATAGAAGATGTGGTTTTAAAGAATGCACATGAGTGTAATGAATCTTATTAGTGTTTCTTGTAAGTGTCGCGACCAACTTCGAGAAATACAACGTGATAATGCATTAAATAAATTACAAAGTGGAAAACTTTTATCTGAGCAAGGTTTGGTGTGCTGATGATACGTGGTGGGGTTCACACTATGAATCAATTTTAAGATAATTATAATATTATCTACATTAATTGATGTTGTGGAAATCATTTTGGAAGATGGCTTAGGCTACGTTTGGGACGACGTCTGGGCTGCTTCACGGCTAAAAACGCGCACCCCGTGCTGTTTGGGGCAGTGCGTTGGACCTCCGGCCTAAAATTTTTTACGGTGGCAGCCTGTTTTTTGCGAAGCAAAATACCTCCCGCGGTCCGTCGCTTTCCGCTGTTCTGATATGCTAGAAAGTCAAAATTAACCTTCTTCTTTTCAGTCGGACCCCTCTTCCGCTTTGTCCATCTGCACACACCCCACGAAGCCATCGTTTGTCCTCTCTCTCACGGGCGAACCAGACGGAAGCCACGCCTCTGCCTCTCATCCGTTCGAACTGTATCAGGACACCGCAAAACTCCATCCTCCTGTCGACCCTCTCTCTCACACAAGGTAACCGCATACTCTCTTCTTCCTTCTCCTCCTCTTCTCTCTTCTCTTCTTCTTTCCCCTTTCTTCTTCTTTTCCTTCTTCTTCTCCCTTGTTCTCTCCTCTTCTGTAGTTAGGATCCCAATTTTTCTTGCTAGATGTCATAAATAGGAACAAATGGAAGTATGCCCCTGAGAGAACGAGAGCATCTTCTTCATTTCTTCAAAAAAACAAGCTTCTAGGCTTGATGATTCATTTATCATAGCTCCAACATGTAAATTTTTTAGCTCTACTGCATCTCCACGGAACGTTTCTTCTCTGTATGAGGTTTTACCAGTGTTTACAAAGGTTTTATTAATCTTGCAAATGACATGGGAGAAAGGATTATAGTGACTTTTAAGATGCTCAACCAGTATGGTTTGCAGGGACAAAATAAATGGCTTGCAGAAGTAAAGTTTCTTGGAATTGTTGATCACCCAAATCTTTTTATTTTATTTTATTAAATGCTTATTATATGATCAGTAAGTTGTTTTTAAGACGGAATACGTAAATAGATCAATTGTTACAAGAAAATTTTATTATTTATTACATTTTCGTTGCCGGTTCAATTTTTGGAATATGGAAAGAATTTATATGATTACCGTTTAAAAGTAATACTGCAAATATATGGAAAGAATTTATATTATTACATTTAATTTAGAATAGTTAGTTTGTTATCATAATTTTTTTTAAAAATTGACATTTAATGAATTTTCTTTTATCTTAATATGTAAGGGTATAAATGTAATTTTTTCCCATACAGTTGCAATACAGCAACTTCACAGTTATAATTCCCAAAAAAAATATATTGCTTTATGTACAATAACTTTAGAATTCAACTTTCTGTACAACAACTTCACAACCTACTTTACCGACAGCTGCAGTCGTCCCAAACAAACCCTTAAGCTCAGAACAAAAAGGTGAGGCATATGCTTTATTAAAATCATTACCGACCTTTGAGTTTTCCTTTTGCCTACATCTTATTAAAGATATTCTTGGTATCACTAATGAAGTTTCACAAGCTTTACAAAGAGGAGAACAAGACATTGTTAATGCTATGCCTTTGGTGCATATATGTAAAAAAAGACTACAGGATATGAGAGATAACAATTGGATTGAATTCATCAGTAATGTAACCTCATTTTGTGAGCAACTGAAATCAATGTTCCAAATATGAATGACAAATGGGTTTCTCGTGGCCGACCACGTTGTAGAGATCATGATATAACAAATTTATATCGTTTCCGGGTTGAAATTTTTTACATAGTGCTTGATATGCAGCTTCATGAGTTGAACAATCGGTTTACAGAAGTAAATACTAAACTACTTTTGTGCATGACATGTTTGAATCCTAATAATAAATTTCATGCATTCAACTAGGACAAGTTGATTTGAATGACTCAATTTTATCCAACTGATTTTAGTCTTCTTGATCAGTCGGTTCTTGAAAATCAATTGGATACTTATATCATGGATATGAAATATGATGAATAGTTCACCTCATTAAAAGATATTGGAAGTTTTGTTGAGAAAATGATTCAACGTAGAAAGGATATAATATATCATGTTGTTTTTAGACTATTGGAATTGGCATTGGTATTACTCGTTACTATATCAGGCGTTGAAAGAGCATTTTTGCCATGAATATTATAAAAAATTGGCTGCAAAATAAGATTAGCGGTCAATGGATGAATGATTTATTAATTGCTTATGTTGAAAAAGAAATTTTGGATTCTATTGATAATGAAGTAATCATTCAACTCTTTCAGAATATTAAGAGTAGATGTTATAAATTGTAAGGTGTTTGCTATCTTATATTTAATATTATATGTTTTTGGATAAGTATTAATAAAAAATTTTTAAAATTGCCTATGCTTGTCCCAAGTCTGGATGAAAAAAGTTGAGAAAAAATTTTAATAAAATAATTTATGCCCCCCCCCCCTATAAATTTTCTGGCTCCGCCACTGACCTCAATCATTATTAACTCACTCCACAACTTCGAGGATATAATCACAAGCACCTTAAATGGCCTGCCCCCTACCTACAAAGAATTCAAAACAACAACATGACTTTGGTAACCCTGAGCTATACTAACAATTACATATAGGATCCATTTGATATTTAACTATAATGTGGCCAAACATTTCCTTTGATGTCAAATAAGCCTGCCAACATATACATAGATCTATAAGCATACCTTCAAAAAATTCTTTAATATATCCAAGGAGCTAAACCATCAAACTAACCACTAATAGAGGGGATATGCACCGTTATGCTTACTCAAATTCATATTATTCTTGAGACACCGCTGACTCCAAACCAACCATTAGTTATTACGTATTCTTTGAAAAAACTCTAATAACTTGGTATGTGAAAAAGAAAATAATTGTCGCATACTACTCTATAGAAATTGAATATCATTCCTTAGCCCTAACTGCATCCAATCTCATTTAGCTGTCAGCTCCTAAAAGAATTCAATATTCCCCATATCAAAAACACCTTTTTAGTGCAATATGTTTGCATTATAACACTTATGAATGATTCACTATTCCAATCAAAAGATAAAATTATCAAAATTGATTACCACTTCATTCATAAATGCAACATATCCAGAGATATTATCATATACTAAGCTACATCTACAGACCAGCAAACTATTATTTTCATCAAAGCATTGAACATTCCAAGATTTTTGTTATTCTATAATAAGTTTGTGCTTTAGCATTCAACCATCAATTTGAGCGGAGAAGAGGGATGATAATAGCTTGAAAGATGTCAATGCAGTTTGAACATCTCTTTGTTATCTTTCTAACAAAATCACAACTAATATTATATAACCTTAAAATCAATCTCAACCATTCTCCTCTAACAACCTCTATATGCTCTAATCGAATGCAATGTAACCATGAATATGTACTCTACCATAATATAGTGGATCACAATGAAATGAATTGATAAATTCCTCTATGCTCTCTATTCTTTCTCAAAGTTTTGCTTTGCTTTCTAACTCTGTTTCAACATTACTCTCCAAATACTTGATGGTTTCACCAAGTACTTAATATTATTAAAATGCATTTGGTTACATAGTGATATTTTATACAATGCAACTTTTTTAAAATGAAGATGTTGATTTTAATCTTCATTTTAAGTGTAACAATATCATAATCAACTTCTTTAAATTTGTCATGCCACATCCATTGTGTGGGCAACTTGGTCAACCTATCAAAAGTATTCTTGGATTTCTGGGCAACATGAGACATTGAAGAACATGATAGGTTGCCCTGTAATTTAGGGGAAAAAAAAACCTAACAAGAACATTATATATACCTATTTCTTACAAATACCTTAATGTAGATTATGATTATGCTATGGCTTGTAAACACCACTTTGTCTATGTTAGGGCTTTGAAATAAAATGAAGCAATTATGTTAACATTTACAAAAAAATTGTTGACATTTTGCTAATTATTACTTAAAATATTGGCACATATATCGTGCTTTAATAAAACATAGCAATTATTTTAAGCCATAAATGAAAGCTTACTAGCTATACCAAGGTTTCACAAAAACTCATAATTTATATAGCAAGGATTAAAATAATTCAAGTGAATGCAAAGAGTATAAATTTTTTAACATTTGTACTTTTTAAATTATTATTATTTTTTATTATTTAATTTTTTTAATATTTTAATTAATAATTAGCAAAATGTCAACGAATTTTTGTAAATGTTAACATAATTGCTTCATTTTTTTCAAAGACCTAAAACAGAAGAAAAATAGAAATTAGGGAGAGAAATAGGAATTTGTACTTCAAAGAACCAAATCATATTTATTAAGGTTTCTAAACAATCCCATGTAACTTTTCTAGTGTTACTTAAGAAGCCTATCAAATTTAAAAAGTTAAAAAAAGTATCACATCTATGCTAACATTTAAAATAAAGCCAACATATATGTTAGAGTTTCTACAAAGACCTATTATTTGCTTTAAGGACTTCAAATAAACTAATAGTATTTATGAAAGGGATTTAAAAACCCAATATTTGTGAAGAATTTTAGAAATCTCAAATTTTAATACCACATAAAAACCTAAGTAACTTAGTTGGAGCTCTAAATAAATAGTAGTGAGATTTATTAAAAAAGAGGTCGCATATCCAAGTTTTCAAGTTATTGATATTCATGCAACAATCATGTGAAGAGAACCAAACAACCCTGAAATGTATACTAAATGTCATTCTTTAAGAAAAAATCTTCCATAATATGTATAGTTACAAGAGAATATAATGATGAAGTTATCATATTATACATAATTATAAGAGAAGGCTCTCCCAAATCAAAGGGTGTGAGGGCCACTTTAGTCACTTTCAAATTCTATCATAATTTTATAAGATTTATAAATGTTTTGGAATAAGTATAAACTTTAGCAAATTTTTATTCATTTTAAGAATATCTTGGAACCCTAAAAGTTTTTTAATAAATATTTATGACTTATTATGATAGATGGGTGTGATAGTTTGAAGATTAGGTTTTATTTAATTTATTTATTTATTTATTTGGAATTTAAAGTGTTTAAACACAAAAAAAAATTATAATGTATTTGGAATTTTAGGCCTTCTTGTTGAGTCAAAGCTAGCTACCATAAACAAAATGGGCTTGGAAGGATCAAATTAAAAGAAAAAAAATCATAAATATAAATTAATTCAACAAAAAATGCAAATATTTTAAAATAGTTCTAGTCACCCCGAAGTGTTGATTGGGGTATTTTGGATGTTACATAGGTAAGTTAGGCGCAAAAAAAAATTATATATATATATATATATATATATATATATATATATATATATATATATATATATATATTAAAATATTTATTTGAAAACTAAATATTCAAATTTTGAGGAATAATTGTTTTTGATTAAAAATAATCATTTGATTCATTTAGAATATAAAAGAATTTTCACATAATTTATGTGTTAATATGTTTTTGGAAGATATTTTCAAATAAAGACTATAATTTATCAAATAACTTTTAGAATCTCATCTTAGCCCAGTGGTTAGGAGCTTAAGTTGCTTACCAAGAGGTTTAATGTTCAAGTTTTGCATACAAAGTGTGTATAAGATTATTTTTTGGACAACTTTTGCGAGAACTATTTTTTCGCCATTTTAAAGAAATTTGTGTACTAAAAAGCTGTTATAGAAAGCACTACGAAAGATGTATCAAACGAAACTTAAATTTTCATTTTAATTCATTCAAACTCCTAAAATAAACATAATTAATTTTATGTTATATTAAAAAATTACAAATATTTTTAATTTTTTAATGCCAAATCTTCAAAATATCAAAATAAACTTAAACAAAAATTGAAATAATTAAAGTTATTGATTTTAAAAAATTTATATTTTTAAATGAATACCCTTAAAATTTTTAAAATTTTATTACTTATAAGAGAAATCAGTTGTTTTTATTTCCACATAGGTCTTTTTGTGTGCCAACAACATCTTTAAATTCTTTGTTATGATTTTCATAATTAATTGATAAAAGGATCAAAATAGTCTTTTAATTCTTTATGAAAGTTCAAAATAGTCGTCAACTATATTAAAAGATCATTTTAATATCTCAATTCCTTAAAGAGAAACCAAATAATCTCAGGCGAAATTTTGAAAAGGATCACCATTTAAAAAACATTTAATAGAAGGGCATGATATTAAATAAATTTAAAAAAGAGCATACAAGTGTAAATGGATTGCATTTTTAAAGAAAATGCAAAGCATGTATGCGTTTTCTATAGAAAATGCAAACCTCCATTGCATTTTTCTCTGAAAACACGATACTCCACTGCATTTTCAATGAAAAACAAAACGTCCATTGTGTTTTCTTTGCATTTTCTGCCATTGCTTCAAGTAGTGTTGAAAATGCAGTTATATGATTTCAATTTGATAAATTCAAATTTTGTTTTATTATTAAAATATTGTTAGTGATGAGATAGATAAGAGAACTCTCTGAAAAAAATAAAAACTTTTCTAATTCCATTGACTATATTTGATTAAGCCAAATAGTTTTTAAATTTTGTTATTTTGTTTAGTATTTATCTTCTCATTTAGCTTAAATTAGATTCAGATATTAATATTATATTTCTATTTTCTTCTATTTAAAATACATACATTAATATATATATATATATATATATATATATATATATATATATATATATATATATATATATATATATATATATATATAATCAAGAAAAATTTTTGTGTTTAATTTTATCAATTAAATTATAGTTAGTTTAGAGTAATATCCTGATTAATCACTAATCATAGTTTATATAGATGTAATATTCTTGTTTAATTTTAGCCTTAATTTGACTTGAGTTGAAAGTGATTTATTTTAATCCAATTTTTAATATTGGAGTTGAAAATCTTAAATTATTTTTCTAAATGTATATAATGGTTGATATATAATGCTATTTCTACTTCATTGTTTAATATTGTAGCATTATTTTAATCCCACAACCACAAGAAAAGTGTAATGCTTATTTTTCTTCTAATTTATTATATTTTATGCGTTAATAAATGAGAAATAAAATAAAAGAAAGTAAAATATCGCAAGGATTTTAAATCTTTGCATAAATAATTTTTTGTTTCTTTCTCACATTGCATGACTTTTCTAACATAGTATTAAGGTATTATATGTAGCACATAATATATGTATAAATTTGATTAATTAAATTGTTGTTATAAGCACATAATATATGTATAGAAGAATATTAATGAAATTTAATAACTATTAGACAATAAATAAATTAAAATTTTTATAATATGAAAATTATAAATTTATATTATTATTACTATTATTATATTTATATAATAGTTAATGGTAAATTTGTTTTAAAAATTTCAATTAATATAATATAAGTATGGAAAGGGACATATGAAGAGGTTATTAGTTTTATTATTTAATTAATATTTTTAAAAATAAATTTTCATATATATACGTTATGTTAAGAAGTAATTATATTTGAATATATTAAAAATTTAAAATTTTTTGGAGGACCATAAAGTCAAAAAATAGGCTAGGTAGTTTAAGCCAAGGTACAATGAACTAAATTTTTTTTGGAGAAAAAAAGTCATATTAATAAAAGAAATTAAGAGTTGAGTTGCAATTAGAAATTATCGTTACATTAAATAAAATTTTACAAAATGACATATTAAGCAAGAGCAAAACCCTACAAAACAATATGTAGCTAACAATACATAACTCTTATTGTTATATATTCTTCAGTATGAATCGTACACGAGCTTGGAGTTGTGTTTCTGTAGGAAAACATCTGAATTGGATCTTAAATTCTTCTTATATATGTTGACAGTCTTTTTCATTTAAAAAATCCTTATTTTTACCATGTTCAGAATATTGCAACAATATTGTATAATACTTTAATAGTCATTTATCATGTTCATGAGACCAATAACATTATAGAATACAACGGTCTATGTCAAGCATAGACCTTCCAATCCATGGTTCAATAATACCTTCTTTGTCAAGACCAAGTTCAAGAATTCGACCATTCAGAAAATCTATTGATATAATGTGGCCTTCATGATTGCTAATTCTTTGTTGTAGATATTTCCAACCCACGTTTCGAAGTTCAAAGTCAGTCCGATATTCCCTAATTTTTTTCACTTCATCATGCTTGTGCCACAATATGCAATCATCGTCTTCCCCTCAACTATGCAAAACACATCTGAATAGTTCATTAGATGATACATTGGCTTTGAGAACCTCCTCAGTAGGAAAAGATAAATTTTCACGCAAGTGGCTAATTCCCTCTGCAATCATTTCTTTAGTTCGATCACTTATGAATGCATCTATAATGAGTTTGTGCTTTGTCGAGTAATGTAGCTAAGGTGGTATATTTGCAAAAGATCATATTATGAAATAAAAATGTTCTGCATGTTATCTGAAAACATAATTTTTGTGTGTTTTCAATTTAGATAGATAAAAATTGCCCTTTATAATATTGTTGACCCCTATACCTCAAAGCACGTGAGAAGGGACCCAAATTGGTGAATAAAGCAATATGCGCCTTGGCGCCGCATGTCACTTGAATGTTCAAATGACCTCTGATTGTCAAACAGATGGTGTCGTTGCGATCAAGATATCGAATTCTGCTTGGTCGAGGCCCCTCGCAAACGAATCAGACGAGATCCGTCAAAAGGGACGACAGACACCAGCAATTAAAGTGTGAATCGATCAAACGATGTTAGATTGATGAATAAACTTCGTTGTTGTGTCAGGAACGTCCTCTACCTCTAAAAACTATGTTTTATTTATTCAATTTGAAGCATCTGGATTGATGGCACAGATCCCAAAGCGACTATATGTATTTTGAGAAAATTAGGCCTCGACATTGTCCAAACGTCATCCGTTCTTGAAATAGATTGCCTCGTTGCGACCGGAACTTTGATAATACCCTAAATGCAATATTAATTTGTTTAATTTCGATGTTTGACAAATTCAACACGTTTAAGGAGGAAAACTTGTTTCGTCATTCTAATGTAAGGTGTTAATTATATCACAACAGGCTGCTTCATGCTACAGTTGAATCCCCTTTGAAAGCAAAATTCTGAGCCTCTCCTTATACCGTCGCCTATTTGAACTACACGTTAACCGTGCCTTCCACGTGTTCCACACCAAAAAGAACTTCTCTTCTTTATTGGTTCTGTTGATTTTTTTTTTCTGTATTTCTTTACAGATTCCAAAGGAAGAAAAAGACAAAAGCTAAGGTGAGATGCCTTTCTTTCCAGACCACTATTATTATGAGCATTAAAGGTTGATTAATGTGAGTAATCTGGTGATTCACTGTTGAATGTCATTAGCTATACACTCTTTATTATATATATTGTTTCAGCATATATATAAATAAAAGTGAGTATTCCAAAAAGAAAAAGATATGGAGAATTAGTTACAGCAAGATGCTTTTATTTTCATTAGGTATAATAGTGACTTTGCCAATCATATATATATATATCATCTGAAAATTATCTTGATCGGGCACTAATCTAGAGGCAAAAGCACATTGGAAATTTTCAAAATTAATTCGGAGACCATCTCAACTCCAATTTCAACAAACTTATAGTCAAACTGAGCGTCTCGAAAATACGAATCCAACGACACCAAATTCGACTCAATCCGAGCCCAAATCAAGGACCCGAAGCGCTGTTGGAAGCTTCGTACCACTGTTTGAGTTACCAAACGGTTTCCAAATATGACGAGCTCATAGTCAAATCGAGCGGCTCGACGAGACAAGTCCAACGAGCTCAAGATCACTGAATTCTGAAATCACTAAGGCCTTCAAATGCCTGACGAACGGTCCATGATCAGAGGTTCAATATCGGCCGTCCATCCAACCACTCCCCATTTACCCTTGATCTCTCACCTATTTACGGGTCATGCCACTCCAGAAAATCTATAAATAGACCACTTATTTCTCTTGAGAAGGGACCCAAGCAAGAAGAGAAGAAGAGAAGAGAAGGGAGAAGAGAAGGAAGAAGCTCCTCCTCGACCACCATCGGAACCTCACCAGAGCCTCGCCGGACCACCGCCGGAGCCTCGCCGGACCACCACCTGAGGCCCTCGCCCTCACTGGACCACCGTTGGAGCCTCGCTGGACCACCGCCAGAGCCTCACCAGACCACCGCTGGAACCTCGCCGGACCACCACCAGAGCTCGCCGGACCACCACCGGAGGCCCTCACCTTCGCCCGAGGCCCTCACCTTCGTCAGAGGCCCTCACCTTCGCCAGACCACCATCAGAGGCTCTCACATTCATTAGAGGCCCTCACCTTCGTCAGAGGCCCTCACCTTCGCCAGAGGCCCTCATCTTCGCCAGAGGCCCTCACCTGGCCTTTGCTAGAGACCCTCACCTTCGCCAGAGGCCCTCATCTTCACCAGAGGCCCTCACCTTCACCAGAGTCCCTCACCTTTCCCAGAGGCCCTCACCTTCGTGAAACCATCACCTAAGACTCGAAGTTCCGCCAGACCACCGCCTGACACCCAAACTTATATCGTACAGTTGTTATTTGTAATCTGATTGCCCTCATTATTTTTTACAAAAGGTCAAAGAAGAAATTCTCACTGTTCAAATATATGTGGACGACATCTTGTTTGGATCTTCAGATAAAAACTTATGCGATGAATTTTCAAAAATAATGAGTAATGAGTTTGAAATGAGCATGATGGGAGAACTTAATTACTTTCTTGGCTTTAGTGTAAAACAAATGGATAATGGAACTTTTCTTAGCCAATCAAAGTATATTAAGGATATTTTAAAGAAATATGAAATGGATAGTGCAAAACCCATGAACACCCCAATGAGTTCGACAATCCAATTAGATAAAGATCCTAGTGGAAAATCAGTAGATCAGAAAAAATATAGAGGAATGATTGGATCCCTTCTTTACCGACTGCCAGTAGACCGGACATAATGTTTAGTGTGTGCCTTTGTGCCCGTTTTCAAGCCGATCCTAAAGAGTCTCACTTAACTGCTGTCAAAAGAATTCTTAGATATCTACTAGGCATCCCAAACTTAGGAATTTGGTATCCCAGACACAGCACTTCCTTTGAAATTCTAGGGTACTCAGATTCTGACTTTGCAGGATGTAGGATAGATAGAAAAAACACTTCTGGTACTTGCCAATTCATAGGACAATCACTAGTTTCTTGGTCCAATAGGAAGCAAAACTCAGTAGCACTTTCCACAGCCGAGGCAGAATATATTGCAGTAGGAAGTTGTGTTGCACAAGTACTATGGCTAAAACAACAAATTCTTGATCTTGGACTACCTGTTGGAACCATCTCGATCATGTGTGACAATACAAGGGCAATTTGTATCTCTAAGAATCCAATTCAACACTCTCGAATGAAACATATAGATATTAGACATCATTTCATTAGAGATCACGTCGCTAAGGGAGATATAGAATTACATCACATCGCTACAGGAGATCAATTGGCAGACATATTCACAAAACCTTTAGCTTTCGACACCTTTAGCACCTTGAGGACTAGATTAGGTGTCATAGATATAACTGCATAAAAATAAAAATAAAAATAAAAAAAAAACAAAACAAAAAACAAAATTTTTGTTAATAGGGCTGTTCCTGATCATCACCCACTCACCACACAGAAACTCTGCATTGACTGTTCATCGTACTGCACGATACCCATATCGTACCGTACGATACATCTAAATCTACATGGCATCCGCCAACAAGCGGATTTCGGCTCTGTTGACCATATTGTACGACCTACATCGTACAGTACGATATCCTTCCGAATTTATTTCCTATCGTATTGTACGATACCTCTTCTTCGTACAATACGATACACGTCAGCAACGGATTGGGACGAATTAAAACCGGTTGGTACGACATTATTAATTATCGTACTGTACGATTCATACCTTTCGTACGGTACGATACACATCAGCACAAGGGATAAATACGATTTAAAGCTGTTTGGTACGATATTTATTATGTATCGTACTGTACGATACATCGGTTCGTACAGTACGAAACTTTTGGTCAAAAGTCGTACTGAGGGCCTCGGGACGATCAAAATTCGCCTGATCGTACTATACGATACCTATCGTACAGTACGATTTGACTACCTTTTCCCGAAACGACCGGTCAGAATATTAATTGGCTATCGTACTGTACGATCCAAGATCATACTGTACAATTTCCGAAATTCCCTATAAGTACCCTTGCCTAGGCCGTTCTTCTCACTCAAACCTCTCCTCACTCAGCCTTTCACTTAGTTTTTATGCCCTCTTGCAATGTCTAAACGAGGACGGATGACTACTGGAAGCTCGTCTTCGTCGAGTCGCCAACCTGATCGCTTTCTGAATACTGAAAATGAGGAAGCCTACCACCGATATAAAGCCTGCAAAATTTCCCCTTCAAAAATGCTTAATCAGGCTGCTCTCAATTTCGAGGTAATGGGCCTCTTTGCTTCCACCACCTTCCAATTCCTACTCACCCTGGCGTTTCCCTATAATTCTGAACTTCTCTTTGAATTTCTCGCCAACCTCACCTACACCGTCGACAACACCGCTTTTCACTCTTTTGTGTGTGGCCGCACCATTGAGATCACTAGAGTCGACATCGCCCAATATATTGGGCTGTCCACTGAAGGACCTATGGTTCGCTCATTTCTTACCGATGAATTTGATTGGAGCGATGTTAATAGGATCCTTAGGAATAATGCTTTTCATCAACACCAACCTCTTGTTCAATCCTTAACTCAAAATGCCCGTATAATTCAACATGTTCTTCGAACCTCAATCATACCCAAAGGTGGCAACCGTATCAATCTGACCCCGACCTTATCCGTCGCTAGCTATCTTATTATGTCCAACATTAAGTTTGATGAGGTTAATTTAATTAGCAACTATATTCACCACATGACTTTTGTTCGTCTACTTACCACTCGACAGAAACAGAATCTGGCTCTTGGTCACCTAATAGGATATATCCTCCATAATAAATATCAATTATCCTACCCTGGTGAACCCGACATTCTTCCTATTTTTTATACGGATGCTTCCTTCTGTATTCTCTTTCATCGGGGACACGAGCCTGAAGAACCAGTCTTTGATGAAGAAGAAGGAGAAGATGCCCCAGCCGCAGCTCCTGCTCGACCACGACGCCATGCTGCACCCCGAGCACCAGCACCAGCACCAGCACACCCTAATGATGATTTAGTCGCACGCTTCGATCAGCTGCAGACTCGTCTCGACATGCATATTCAAGAACAACATCAGCAACACGAGACTGATATGCAATGGTTTGGAGAACGTTTTACTGCAATTGATCACCGCTTTGATACTCTATTTCAATATTTTCAACCAAATCCACCTCCACCAACTGATCAGGACCCGTCTACTTAGATTGTTTGTGTTTGCATTGTAGTTTTTCTTCTTTTGCTTTTTGCTTTTAGTTGCTCCTCCTTTTTGTGCTGTCAAAAGGGGGAGAAGTTTGTTGTACCAAGTTTGTTGTACCTGTTGTTATGCCTGTTATCTAAATGCATTCCTTTTTGTTTTGTACTTGCTTTTGGTATCCTATTTTTTCTTATGTTTAATTTAAAAACAAAAAAATATATAAATACAAAAACCAAAAACAAAAAAAATGTTTTTCATTCTCACTTGCAACAAATTATTTGACATCATCAAAAAGGGGGAGATTATTGCAACCCATGACCCCGAGTTTGAGATTTTGATGATGCCAAATAATGAGTGTTTTGGAACAACTTTTCATTGATTATTATTTTATTTGCTATTGTCCTTGAGTACTAACATTTCAGGAAGATCACAAGTGACTCAAGACAAAAGGAAGACTCAAGACCGGGTAGATTAGGAGTATGAGTCAAACATTGTATTTTTCTATTTATTTTATTTTTACTTTATTGAGTCTGGCCACAAAATACATAAGAGTAAGATCAACCATGCACACACACAGGGGGAGAGTTTGTTTTAACTGCAAAATGTAATAAAATTTCTTCTCTGGAGATCGTATTGTACGATTGTAATTCATATCGTACGATCCAAGCCATGTGGACGATTCTGTGAATAGATCGTACTATACGAATGTCTTTCGTACTGTACGATATGTTCAGATCCAAAACCCTAGCCGTGGTTTAGTTTAAGTAAGTGATTTTGCGCCGTTCGTACTGTACGAACACGTTCGTACTATATGATCTATTTTAAATACTTACTTAAATTAACCCGTGATTAGTGCATGTAATCCAGGCCTAATTAAATTTTGAACATCGTACTGTACGAACCTGATCGTACCATACGATGAATAGAGACGAAGTATGATCGTCTCGGATATCGTCCTGGACGATCTCTTGGTTTTTGTCACATCGTACTGTACGATAGTAATCGTACCATACGATGAACAGAGATGACATCTGATCGTCCAGACCATCATCCTGTACGAATAATATTTTGTGGATCGTACCGTACGATATTATATCGTACAGTATGAATTGTTTTTGAACTGTTCGTACATCTTCGTACCAGGACGACGTCTGTTTATAAAGATCGTACTGTACGATGTTGAATCGTACTGTACGAACAGTAATGGCTACTTTTGAAATCAGAGGGTTTTTGGAGCCGTTTTTAGATGTCAATCAAGTCCTTTTTCAGTAAGAATCACAGAGGGGGTGAACGTGGTTAGAGAGGGATTCCAAGGGAGAGAGCTCTAGAGAAGTTCTTGAGGGTTGAGAGAGGAAGGAGGAGGTGAGCGTTGTGAGGGAGAAGAAGTGTGAGGGAGATCACACGGTTGCTCCGAGCTTGCTACATCTTGCTCCTCCTGTGGCCCTAGAAGGATTTAAGGGAGGATCTCCAAGGGAAAGGCTCGTCTACATCCGTTACCTCGAGGTTCTCTGCCTTCTCCAGGAGGGAGAAAAATGAGAAGGTTCTCTGCCGTCGCCAGGAGGGCGAAAACAGAGTTTGGCACTCCGCCACGCCGGGTTGGTGAAAGGGAGGTTTGTAAAGGCTTCTCCGCCTTGCCGAGGGGGGCAAAAGGAGAACTATTTTGATAGTGAAAATCCTAGAGCGGAGGACTCCGGGGAGTGGACGTATGTCATATTTTGACCTAACACTATAAAAATTCTTGGTGTGTTTTTTCCTTATCATCATTTACTTTTTACTTGCATTTAATTTTTATAACTATTGCATGGTGAAATTTGTGGAATAAAACTTGCTTAAAATTTTGTTATAAAGTTTTAAAAATAATAAAAAAATTAGAACTCTTGTTTAGGGTTATTTTTATTAAGAAAAAGATTTTCACAATTCACCCCCCCCCCTCTTGTCATTTAGTAATTACATACAATCTCGGATAGGTCTTACATCATTGGTGGATTCTTTCGACCTCTTTCACACAGGTTAACGTCATCGAGCGGGGCTCTGACATAAAATCTTGAATAGGTCTTACGTCCTTGGTAGATTCTCTCAATCTCTTCCACACAGGTTAACGAGCAAGGCTCTGACATATAACCTTGGATATGTCATACATCCTAAGTGGATTCTCCTAAACTCCTCCACATAAGTTGGAATGCATTAACTAAAAGCCTCAGACAAGTTGAGTACCTTGAACAAGCATAAATAAAATTCACCCAAGTTGGATAAAGGCACTGAAATACTTAAGCCAAATAAAAATATCAACAAATTTCTATTAAATAAGATTACATATATCCACACAAACATCAAGTACATCACAATCGCTAAAAAAGATAAAGCGGTACAAACAACAGAAAATAAAAATCCTACTTAATATCTACAATCTCATCATCCACATCGAGATCAAGGACCATCTGAAGCTCACTCTCTATTTCATCGCCATCAGAACCTGAAGGAAAGTCATCTGAAGCCTGGCTAGGGGTCACCCCTTTGACTTGAACTTCAGTCTTCTGTTGTATCAGACGAACCCCCTTCAAAAAGCCTCGGATGAATCCATCTTCAGTACATTGTTGCTCCAAGGCCTTCACTTCTATATCATAGATATGGTCTCGAGCTCCCTCAACGTGATCTTGGATGATGGTCTTGAAAGCTATGGACTTCTTGAAATCTTCGATAACTCTTGAAGGTTCTGAGCCAGATAAAGCAGCCTCCTTCTCAGCTATAAGTGTCTGGGACCTCCTATCCTTTGCCTCAAGCGAAGCTATCTTCTCTTCGGAGGCCTTCTGCTCCTTCAAAAGCTGGGTGATTGTCGCTTGTGCCTCCATCAGATCTATTTCATGCCGATCTGCCTGCCAATTTTGAAGAGATACAGAGTGCATTGTATTGGCTAACTCAATCCTACACTCGCTCAACTCCTCTTCAAGAACATTTGCCTCTTAACCTTATGATCATACTTCCGTTTGAACTCTCCTTGAAGATACTTGAACAAATTCACTATTCCAGTCATTAAGCTTGATCTCAAGGCGTAACCACTAATATAAGAAAAAAAGCTTATTAGAATCCACCCTAGAAGAAAAGAAGAAAAAAGCATTGGGACTATATTACTCACCAAATCGCTAATTCTACGGCATCTGATGCGTTGATGGTTCAAAACATCCTCAGGGATGTGTAACTTGACTGGGGAAGAGTCAGGTAGAGCTTTATTAGTATTTATCGCAGTCCCCTCCAACCTCTTCTTCTTCAAAACCTAGGGGTCTTCACCTCTTACCGGTCATTTAGGAGCCACCTTTGAAGTTGGGGAAGGGGGCTCGGGGACCTTGGAAGTCGGCTTCAACATCCTTGCATTAGACCTTCCAGCATGAAACGACAACCCAACCTTGAACAATAACTCTTCCTCGATGTATCTACTCAAGTGACAAACCTCAAATAGAAGATGTTCGATGTCAGGAACCTTCAAGATCCTCATTATGTCTTCTTCCCCGACATGCAGAGGGGCTGACAAATCCTTCATCTTCCCCCACTTCTCAATCAGGCTCCAATCATTTTTCACAAAGAAAATTGCATTGGACCAGTTCTTTGAAGGATCAAGGTTACGCACATCCAACCATTTGGATCTGAAGGTTACACACCCATGCGTGTCACTAGTAAGTTGACCTATCCTTGAAAGGTGCTCAGGCGTCAGAGTAGCTCCTCGGTCTCTGAAGAGCACAATCAATCCCACAGTCACTGACATCGCTTTGAATGAAAATTAGGATAAGTTCACCCCACACCTCTGTAAAACTTTGATTAACTCAGCAGGAGATGGAAAGCGTAACCCCGCTATAAGTGGGTCTTAGAAACGGTCAAGTACCCATTAGGAGGTAGGCTAGCCCGATCAGACCTCTTAGAGACAATCATCTTCACATCATTTGAAAAACGAAAATTCTCGCGGAAAAGAATCAGGAAGTCACTTGTAACAGTCGACGCTATCTCATCTACCATCACTTCCTTATTTAGCCTCCGTTTGTAATCATACGGTGCGGTGGGGTCTCCCCAGATCGCAGGATCTCATAGTGGAAGGCGATCAATTGACATTTCTCCTAAGGGTGTTGGGGGAAATTGGGGGGATCTCCGGACTTCCTTGCAAAGAGAGGGGCCTTGGAGGACCAAAGGAAAGCTTCAATTATAAGAATATAGGGAGAAGGGGGGGATCTCCGGACTTCATTGCAAAGAGTGGAGCTTTGGAGGACCAAGGGAAAGCCTCAATTGTAAGAATACAGGGAGAAGAGAAAATGTGATTTTTTTCATACCCCAGGGGGGTATTTATATGTGTGAGGGGAGGTTAGGGTAGTTATTAAAAAAACCCCTCTCACATTCTCTCTCCCTACCAAAAAAAATGTTGCTGCAAAATCACCCGAACAAAACCGCCTGGGGCAGTTTGGCGGTTTCCAAAAACCGTCTAAAAAAAATTAAAAACTACAGCTGCCTTCAAACCGCGCACGACCCGCACGCGGATCAAGCGCCGCCAATGGCGGTGGCGGTAAGAGACGGTCGGCCGGTTCGGCCGCCTACGCATGTTCGGGCCTGATTTTCAGCCCAGATGGTCCAAATTTGATTTATTTTGGGTCCCCATACATGTTTTTTGACGTTCCGGACCCAATTTTGATACTTTCGGAGCTCAATGGGGCCTCTATGATCAAATTCGGGCAAGATAATAATTTTTGGAATGCAATTTTTGCGATTCAGCCACTGTCAAATGTCAAAACTAGTATTTTTGGACTTATGAAACTTTGACATCTGAAAACAGGGGGCAATTGATATATCATCCAAAAATTATCTTGATCAGACACTAATCTCGAGGCAAAAGCCATCTGAAATTTTAAAAATTAATTCGGAGACCATCTCAACTTTGATTTCAACAAACTTATAGTTAAACTGAGCATCTCAAAAATACGAATCCAATGACAGAAAATTCAACTCAATCCGAGCCCAAATAAGACCAAATCAAGGACCCGAAGCTCTGTTGGAAGCTTCATACCACTGTTTGAGTTACCAAATGGTTTTCAAATAGTACAACCTTATAGTCGAATCAAGCGGCTCGATGAGGCAAGTTTAACGAGCCTAAGATCATTGAATTCCGAAATCACTAAGGCCTCCAAATGCCTGACGAACGGTCCATGATCAAGGGGTTCAATATCGGCCGTCCATCCAACCACTCCCCATTTACCCTTGATCTCTCACCTATTTATGGGTCATGCCACTCTAGAAAATATATAAATAGACCCCTCATTTCTCTTGAGAAGGGACCCAAGCAAGAAGAGAAGAGAAGGAAGAGAAAGAAGAAGCCTCTCCTCGACCACCGCTAGAACCTCGCCGGACCACCGCCAAAGCCTCGCTGGACCACCGCCGGAGCCTTGCCAGACCACCACCTGAGGCCCTCACCCTCGCCGGACCACCACCGGAGCCTCACCGGACCACCACCGAAATCTCGTCGGACCATCACCGGACAACCGTCAGAACCTCATCGAACCACCACCGGAGCCTCACCGGACCACCGCCGGAACCTTGCCGGACCACTGCCGGAGCTTCGCCGGACCACCACCTGAGGCCCTCACCTTCGCCAAAGGCCCTCACCTTCGTAAGAGGCCCTCACCTTCGTCAGAGGCCCTCACCTTTGCCAGAGATCCTCACCTTCGCCAGACGCTCTCATCTTCGTCAGAGGCCCTCACCTTCGCTAGAGGCCCTCACCTTCGTCAGACCATCACCTAAGACCCGAAGTTTCGCCAGACCACCACCTAACACCCGGACTTCTATCGTACAGTTGTTATTTGTAATCTGATTTCCCTCAGAGGCGAATCAGCTCATTGTAAACGACTTATATTCTAGTGGAATCATTTTCAACTGGGCTAGGCCTCGTGGTTTTTCCCCATTCAAGGGTTTTCCACGTAAAAAATCTTATTTTTTCTATGTGTGAGCTGGATATCCGTGCAAAGTTAAGACATATAATTAAAACTCTATCGCCGCGTATATTCAAGCCCGCAACAATATATATATATATATATATATATATATATATATATATATATATGTTTGTGTAAAAAAAAAGAGAGAAAAGCATGCAAAAAAAAGAAAGAGGAATCTTAAAAAAAAGAAAATTAAAAAAAAAATTTGCACACTTGGAAAAGACCCGTTCCAATGCTTGCAAAGGGATGAATAACCATATATGCACGCATTTCTCTAGTGTGGTAGGAGGGAATTCGTCGCAATGCTTGCGACGAGGCTAGTAATTTCCTAAAGTTCTTTTTTTGGTGCTTGCGGCGCGCCAAGGGACCCCCAATACATGCTTTTCTCTAGCATGGTGGGAGAAAACTTGGTGCGGCGCTTAGAACGAGGTAAGAAAGACTTGTACGTGCTTTTCTTAGCACGACAGGGCAAACATATAAGTACCCGTATGCAGGGAAAAACTGCCTTTTTCTTACAGATACCTGCAGACCTATGCACGTCTTTCTCTGGTAGGGTGGGGGACGAATACTACGACCGCGGAGTCTTACGACACTAACTATGCATGCTTTTCTCTAGCGTGGTGGGAGGCCCATACTCCCTAAATTTCCCCTAAACGAGGGTGACGCCGGGAGGCTGCCAAAATTTTATCTGAAAAAGATAAGAACTTGGACAAAAAAAGGGGGACTTAAATGACTATAAGCTGAATCTAAATGAACTTGAATATTAAAAGAAACTTAATTAATGTTGATCCAATTTATACTCAAATGAAATAAATACAAGATTGATTTGGACAATGAAGATCTGGACTCGAATGTGATTTAAGCTATAATGACATTAAACTCAAACTTGTATTAGAGTTTGAACTTGACAAATAATTCAAACTTGAACATGATCTTGAACTCAAAATTGAACCTACTTTAGACTTGAACTGGACATGAATTCATGATCGACTACAGGGGACTCGAACTCAAACGGAGCTCAAATGATTTGAAACTTGAGCTTGAACCAAATGTGGATGAGTTTAATATGCAAATTGAACCAAATAAAGAATGACATAGTTCTCCAAATGGAATTATAATTTGTTAGATAACAAATTTTAAATCAAATGCAAGGGAACATATATGAGACTTTTGGACAATGGGACTATAAGCATCACTCATTTATAAATAATGATGAAATTATAAAGAACATCATGATGATCTGAATGAACATGATAATTTACTAGTGGCCATTACAAGGAATCTATGATAAATATGATAGTTCGCCTATGGATATCTATAAGAGAATTGCAACAAAATGTATAACCCACCTATACATGTGAATAGGAGGCTACGAGTGAATACATGACATATGGCAAAATGCGAGCTCCTATGGACTGCTGTGGAAAACTCATCATATACTTCAGATGTCATCTATGAGCAGAATGCCAAATGATTACATCAAAAGAAAGCTTCTATGAGTAACTCTGGGATACTCATCACACATATAACACGTTATATGTGAGCAAATACAAGAGAATTACAGTGCATATAGTTTCCTACGAATAAAAGTAGGAGATTCGTCAGTGCATTATGATTCACTTGTAGAAAGAAACAATAATGCACGACAGTCTACCTATGCAATGCAGCAAACATCTCAATCTAGAAGCTGCTATAACTTGCCACCAATCCGCAACATTCATGCAAGCATACATAACACATTTTATAAATATTTCCAGAATGCCCCTGCACGTGCACCATAGTTTGTATACACATATTTACATAAGGGGTAAGTACAATTATAACACCCACATGGGCCCCGATGAGAGTGTTGTAGGAATACACGTGACATCTAGGGATGCTGTGCGGGTCAATAAATTTGAACCCGATCCTCTTAAGCAGGTAGACAGGAGTCAACAAGGTTTAATAAATATTTATAAAATGCCCCCAAACACCTACATGGGCCTAAATGAGCGTGTTATTGATACACATGTGATGCCTAGGGATACTACGCGGGTCAAATAATGAGTCTAAGTCTAAACCTGATCCTTCTATTCACATAGATAGGAGCAGCCATGATTTGACCATTAAATAAATATGCAGCCGTGAGGACGGTCAAAATATTTATTATATACATTCATATTAGGCCTTCAAGGCCTTCAATAAAGAAAACTCACTAACAAAGGTTCAAAACCAATAAAACTTGATCCCCTATCAACAAGTTGATAGGGTCAACAAGGTGTAGCCAATGGAAATGACCCCATACACCCTGATGATGGCCGTATTGAATGTAAATCTCAGCTGGAGGGGTTAATAAATAATTTCAAATGCCACCCAAATGCCCAAAAATTCAAACTTTCAAAAATTATCAAAATACATATATTTAGAACTTAAATTCAATCATTCCAACACTTAAAGAAAAATTCATCCACCCTCGACAATAGTTTGGTGAGGTGGACAACTTAAAATTTACTTCAGCTCATATAGAGCTAATGCATAGTCAAAAATATCACTAGGATCCATTCTCAAACAATCTTCTGCTAGTAAGAATATGATATGTATCATATGACCAGCATTTTGCTGTCAAATTACACCGGAGGATAAATGTTTATGACCCGAGTCTCTCTGAACCGAGTGGTTTTGCCGGCAAATGGCTCCATAAAATATTAGTTATGGCCAGAGCCAATATATTCCTTAGTGGCATGAAATCCTTGAGATATGAATATATATGATATGATCGATAGGGCACAAAGTCATCTGTTAGCTAAAATTGATTCAAATTTATCCCCTTAGATAAATATCCATCCTAGGTCTATAAGGTCCCCTTGGATGAAGCAACCCACGGTTGCCAACAAGGATCCTTATGTCAGGTTGGGTCGACTGCCTCCTCTGACTAAGTAGACCAGGGACCACGATGGCCCGGGATGACAGAACCATGGGATCTTGATCGGGTCCATCACCCATTCCCCCACCGTCCACTTTAAATACAAGATGGTGAAATTTTAAATTTTAAATATCAAACCTTCAAACTTTCAATATCCAAGCCTAAGCTGCTACTATATGCTAGATAACACGTATTCTCTATGTATCTGATTGATGACTACCCTTAATCGAAAGTTCTCTCTCATGATCGAGAGGGTTAATTAACTATAGAGGCTTGCGTTTAATGAAACCAGAATTCTTATCATAAAGTCCTCACAAAATGAGGGCGAAATCTCTGGATACCCCCCCCCCCCCACAAACGGAAAGTAATAAGTAGGCGAAGGACAGGGTTGAATTTTTGGAGTCCACAGATTTCTAGCAACTCCATTGGGGATTGGTTTCTCCTTTCATCTTTGGCTAGTCGTTTAAAATGCTATAGTAGTGGCTAAATCAATCCAAACTAAAAATTCAAAATCCTTCTAAAATGGTTATTTACTGAATTAAAATATTTTTTAAGAATATTCTAAAATGATCGACAGACAAATACCTTCAAAAATTTTATTTAACTTAAGCAGGGTTTTTAATTTATTTTTATTGCTTGCTCATATTGACTATATTTGTTTAATTTTGTCATTTTGTTTTATGTAATTCTTTATATTTTGAAAGTGTGGGGTGATGTAGCAGATTTTGATTACTAATCCTTACCTTTTATCTATGCAGATGGACCTAAAGAAAACCCTGATGACCGTTCAATTAGGACAAGGAGCCAGAATCCAACTAGCGAATGCTATCATTAAAACTGAAAATGACAGAGCTACCATGCAATTTGGTAGTGTTGACTTCCCTGCAATCACTGTAAGGGTCGCTAGCGTCTATGCTTGCGGCATTGATTCTGGAAGGCTCGCTAGGAGGCCCCACTCTGCTAAAACTGCTTCTCGTCATGCATATCTGACAGCGCCTCGACCTATTTCTGAGCAACCATATAGGCCAGTTTTTATATTTGAGCAAATTTCATAGCCGGAGGCCCCAACTACTAAGAGAATTATGACTGGTGGGAAGATCTCAATGGTGACTACCAACACCACTATTCGGCCAACCGGGTTGTTTGCACCCAAAAATATGATGTTGAGGCTTCCTCATCTAGAGGAAGTCTCACTAGAAGGCAAATGAGACAGAAGAATGCTAAGCTACAAGCCCATTAACAACTACTGGCATTGCAACCATCAATCGGAAGCCAGAAGCAACCATTCTTATGTGGAATGGATTTACAAATTTAAAATGGGTGAAGAGGGATAGCTCCAATGGTGAGCTACAGAAATCTTCTGGGAGCAACGATGCGATGTCCTAGACCCTCCAAAGAGAAATGAACTTGAGACCTTATCAGCCTGGGTGTATCAAGTGTTGAAGACTGTGAAGGATAAAGGCCTGAAAAAGAAGAAGTCTCAAAAACCACTGCACATCGAGGCTAGGAGAACCCCGCCAAGGGAACGCCTATCCGTTGTGGAAAAGAGAAGAGAAAGAGAGTATGCCCTGTACGGTGAGCATCAGGGTGTGACACCTGAACTACATGTTGAAGGATCCGCCGCCGAAAGTTCCTAGCAGAAAAGAAAGCAGATTTATAGGCTAAAGCCTCAGAGAATAAGAAGGATACAGATAAAGAATGATTGAACTAGGCGTGATATCTGGTACAGCTTCCCGGAGATCCGCCCCCACTAACCAGCAGTGTTAGAGATGGGTTTCGAAGAAGACCCACGATGACACCCGACATGACGATCGACATCTTAGGAAATTTTCCAGAGGATCCCATTCGTTCCCTGACCCCTCAAAGGGAAGAATCTAACTTCGATTGTAGACCACGAGTTGAAGAAATCTTCTTACCAAATCAGGAGCTAGAAATCCAATGGTGGAGTCACTCGGAGATCCGAATACTAAAATAGGAAGGAGTGGATGATATGAAAGATGAAGAAGAAAATATGGAAGAAAACATGAAAAATGAAGAAGACATGGGAGAGGATGATGAAGGAATAAATAACGCAATAAACATGGAAGTCATTTGTAAGGTAAGACATACTCGCGCCATCGAGGAAATCTACCATGAGGAAGGAGAAGATGGCGATTGGTAGCCACAACTCAGGCAAGTGTGCCAATACAAAATTGGTTCCATCTCCAGTGGAGATGATCGCTCCACACGAGAACAAGAAATAGAAGACGTTGAGGAGAATCCCTTTGATGACCAAGACACCACGCTCATTGACATGAGAAGATAGATGAGAAGACAAATGAGGGCCAAAGATAGGGAGATTTCTCAACTGAATGAAAAAATGGCTGAGATGATGACTCAAATGGCAGCAATGATGTAAATGACAAGGCTTTTAAAACCGGACCGGTCAATGAACCGGAAGAAGGAGGGGTTAGAGGTTTGATGGTTCGACCGGGGTCGAACCGGGGTCGAACCGGATGACGTAATAAATATTTATTATATTTAAATATTATAATAATGACACAATTATTTATAAATATATAACAAAAATTAAAAAAAAATTATAATACTTTTACTTATATAATAGTGAAATGTTAGTCAAATAAATTCAAACATTTAAATCTAAAGGAAAATCATATAAGATCAATTAGAGTTTTAAAAATAAATACAATTAAATCTACTAATTTAGTAATTTTTTTTTACTAATTTAATAATTTTAATTTTAACAGTATACATTAGACATATCTCTAACTTTTATTTTTAGTAATATAACTAATTAATTAGAATTATTAACTTAGAAGAAAAAAAAAGTGACTAAGCCTGAAAAAAAAAAGCCTTGTCCCGCCGCCTATGTAAACCCTTCCCTCATAAGAAAAAAAAAACTTTTTAGTCCCACACCGTGAAAGACAAAAATATTTTGCTTTATATAATAAGACATTTTGACAGTGTTAATAAATGTGTTGTATGCCCCGCCGGTGGTTGTGAGTATATGGCTAGTACTTTGATCAAATTATTTTAGAGCTCAGAACTGTTCATGAACAGATCTCCTTATACTATTTGGGATGAAAGAAGATATAAAAATATATAGTAAAACTATTTTGATTTAATAGATAATTAATGACTCATAAATATACTTAATTAAAAATTATTAATAAAGTCAGTGGGGGCACGTGCCCCCATGCTGCATCCCGCCCCTACCTCCGGCGAAGATGCTGCACATTCGCCGTCGATCAAGAAGCCAACCCTTCGCGCAAAAACGGTTATGAGAAATCGGAGCCGGTTTCCCGGTTCAATGGTCGAACCGCCGGTTCGAACGGTCTGAGGCCGGTTCGACGCGAAAACGGTTCTCAGGCGAACCGTAACCGGCCGGCCAGCCGATTCGCGGTTCAACCGGTTGAACCGGCCGGTCCGGTCCGGTTTTAAAAGCCTTGGTAAATGATACAGAAAACTACTACCGGCGACGCCATGCCTAACCCTCCTACTGACCCTCCAAATCATCGAATACCTCAAGTCTCAAAAGTACGAGGCACTCCTGAGCACATTCATGAGGCTCAAAATATAACTCGCCAGCCTACTCCTCAAAATATTGCCAGCTCCTCCAAGCCCGTAATGGATGCACTGCTCGAAGGGATAATTACATAGAAGATCAAGGCTATAATAGTCGTTGATCAAGCAAAGAAGTTGGTTGGCAAAGGTCGCTCGTACCTTGCAGAATACGACCAAGTGTAGTACCCAAAAAAGTATTCGGTCCCAAAATTTCACACTTTTAATGGCACTAATAACCCCCGCAACACTTGGCGCAGTTTAAGGCCACATGTGGAAATATAGGGGGGAAATGACACCCTACTCTTTCGATAGTTAGTTAACAATTTGATAGCAACTGGTTTCGAGTGGTATGCTGAGTTGCCAAATGACTCTATAAAAACTTTTGCAAAATTAGATGCCCTATTTGTGAAGAGATTTGCTAGTGCAATTGAGAATATTATGATCGCCAACCTTGCTTTTGATAAGCAAATTAGAGAGGAGTCGGTATCGAAATACATAACTCACTGGCACAATCTAAGCATGAAATGTGAGCAGCAACTTGAAGAAGAATACGCCGTATAATTATTAATGGGAAACATCGATGATAAGATGAAACTCTTCTTATGCATGGCTACAATCATCACATTTCAAGACCTACTGGATAAAGTGGCTAAATTTAAAAAACTAAACTTATCAAGATCCGAGGGTCACTTAGACAAACCCAAGAAGCCCATGACCTTAGAGATAAAAAAGTGTGAAACTTACTCTGCAACCTCTCTCAGGCCGAATAAAGGGATGCAAGTGGTTTATAATATGGACAAAGGCAAACGACCAATATAGTATGAAGAAAAGCTAAAACAAGTCTAGAACTCTAACCCTCAGCCTAAGCTGATACTCGGAGGGAATGATAGACCACGAACTTTCCAAGATGGAGGGGAACGCCTGAGGCAAGAAATTAGAACTGGTGATAAAATATTCCCATCTCTCAAAGACAAGATGAATAAAAAATATTCATTTAAAAGAGAGAGTGTCTCCAAGTTATTTTGACAGGCGTTGAAAGTAGGCTTAGAACTGCAAGAGTGATAAAGACTAGAGGAGTCGAAAGAAACTGGCGGCCCAAATTACTGTATGTATCACTGAGTGCTCAGCCATCCCATTGAAGATTGCTACATCTTCAAGGATTGGCTCGAAAGAAAATATCATAAGGCAAAGCTCACATTGTCAGATAATGTGTTGACTAATCCTAGAAAAAAATCAATCTGGGTAGTTACAACTTCCTCCATACCCCCGGTTGAAGAAAGAAGAAGTGAAAAGAAACAAATAATAGAAGAGTAGTGAAAAACTGCGGTCTTCAAGAAAACAGTAAAAATGCTGAAGCAGCTTGAGGGTGTTTAGGTAAATAATTTCCTAATTAAGCTAGCACTTCAAAGTTCGAAAAAGTGAAATCCTTTAAGAAGATGCCCAATGAGAAAAAGACCGCAACCCAAAGGGTTATCGATAGTTTGGATGAATACTACCAGACTATGAGACGCCCCATTAAGCTTGCTGATTTTATGTCAGTACTAATAGTTGAGGAGGATAAAGAGTCAGATAAAGGTCTACTCCCTGTGGAAATTTGTTGAGTTGTCTTAACAATGCCGGTGACTCCAAACAAAATGGAAAAGGAAGTAGCTCCTGAATCCTGTATGATGGTATCACCAATGGATTACAATGCGCAGGAGGATCTATATTTTTTAGAAGATGATGAATCAGAGCTTAATATCACTTCATAAATGGAACATGTAAATTTGGGCAGTAATTCTGAATAAATGAACGACTCTCATAGACCCCGAAAGATATGAGGCGTATTTTACAAGAGAGATATCACGATTAAGCTAGTATGAAGCTTGAGCTGAGTTAGTAAATTAAATTGTTACTCTTTCTGAGATTGGATGGAGTCGATATGCTAAATCCTTTTGGAATATGTTCCCGTTGGTCATTTTTGACTGGGTCTATATAACCAAACTACTCATTAGGTTTTAGCACCCCCAGTTTCACTTGCCACCCCAAGTGTGGTCTGGGATATCAAAACCAACGAGTCAAGTCTTTTATTTTTGAGATATGATACTGGGTTCATGCCCACCTATATTAGTCAGTTGGAGTGATAGTGATCCATTATTCCTATGTGACTCTCTTTTTCCTATCAGTCCTGCTCTGATAGTTGTAGCTCCAAGTCCATTCATATGAGTTGAATGTGATTGGGGATGTCAAAATCATTAGTTTAGACTCTCCAGAGGTAGGATACTGGGTCCATGCCGCCCTATGTTGGTTAGGAGTGATAATGTTGATCCCCTACCCTAATTTGATTGTATTTCTATATCAATTTTGTCATGATTGTGCTCTCCAGTTCGTTCACATGAGTGGAATGTGGTCTGGGTTATCAAAACCAATGGTTCTCTTATTTATAAGATCTTGTGTAGTCTTTCTCCCTAGTTTTATTTATGTGCGGACATGATCTGGGATATCAAAATCAATCACAATTCCCTCTCTTTGTATTCCAATCATTAGAGGATATTCTCATACTAGGAGTAACTCATGAATATGGTAAACGTTCCCTCTATTACATGTTACCTTCGACAGTATAGGATAGTCTAAATCTATGATTGTGAATACATAAAAGAAAATTATGTATATATATATATATATATATATGATAAAAAAGAGGAAAGCTTTTAGTAGAGCAAAGTCGGTTACCCTTGTCACAGGAGGAACCCGGTAATACTCTCTAAAAGCACAAAAGCCCCAAAGGTTCTTCTTTCATCTCCTTCGAAGCATCTTGGTGTCTGCTTCAAGGATGAATATAAACCTATCTGATTATGATCTTTCATGATTTTGATTGTCTTTGTTAGTGATGTAGTGCATCATATCCTAGATGGCTACATCACTATCTTGTGGGATTAGATTTTTCCTGAGAAAAGATCAAGCCCTTTTGCCCTCTTTCAGCAGCCGCTCTTCTATTAATACATTGCTCTGGGCTGCCAGAGTACTTCTATGGATGAGCTAGAGTTGCTTTCACTCCTCACAGGGTCCTACCTAGTTAGGGTAGGTGTTACCACTGTGACCTTCTGACGATCATTAATCTCACTCATGATCACTATCCTCAGGTGGTGAGTATTTCCCTTTGCTACCTAGAGTTATTTCTCTTGTTGTGATGTGGTACATCCCGCCTAAAATGTTAACATCACACCCTCATAGGCTTCAATTTTCTGGCAGAAGATCAGCCCCTTAGTTTCTTTACCAACCTACTCCACCATTCATACCCTACTCTTAGCTACTAGAGTAGTCCTATGAAGGTAGTAGTGTTGCTGTTACTCCCCACAGGGTCCTACCTAGTTAGGATAGGTGTTACCACTGTGAGTCTCTGATGTTTTATCAATCCTATTCATAATTATTAGCCTCGGTAGTGAGTGTGCCCCCTTATTACCTAGAGTTGCTTTCTTAGTTGTGATGTAGTACATCCTGTCTCAGATGTTAGCATCACATCCTTAAGAGCTTTGATTTTCTAGTGGAAGATCGGCTCCTTATTTTTTGTACCTACTTCACCATTTATATCCTACTCCTAGCTGCTAGAGTAGTCCTATGAATATAGTAGTATTACTTTTGCTCCCCACATGGTCCCACCAGTTTGTGTGGGTGTTACCATAGTGCCCCTTTGATGTCATTCAATCTCATTCATGATTATTGTCCTCAAGTATTGAGTGTACCCCTTTACTACCTAGAGTTATCTTCCTAGGCGTGATGTAGTATATCTTGTCTTAGATATTAACATCACTGCCTCGAGGACCTTGAGCTTCTAGCAAAAGATCTATTCTCTTGCACCTTTTTGTGACCTATCCTACCATTCATACACTAAGCTCAGTTGCCAGATTAGTTTGAGGTCACTTCCACTTCCCACAGGGTCCCACTAGTTTATGTGGGTGTTACCACTGTGAGCTTTTTCTCGGTCAGAGTTGTTGTCCTTAGTGGCGAGAGTGCTCCATCGCTACTTTGGTTCTTTTCCTCTTACTTGGTGATATGGGACGTTGTGCCTTAGGTGCCGCCATCACCTTTTTCTTGAGCTTTAATTTTCTAGTAGAAAATCAGCTCTTCCGTGCCTTCTACCACTTGGTTTCCCATTAAGACCCGACTCCTAGCTAATGGAGAGGTCCTTTGGATGTTTTGATATTATTTCCACTTCTTACAGGATCCCCATCAGTTAGAATGAATTTATCATATTAGCTTCCTTGATGGTTATTTTTTACTAAGCTTAGTCCTATTTTCTGTAGTAGAGGTGCCCCCTCGCTACTTCAGTTCTTTTTTACTTTTTTGGAATAAGATTACCCATTTGCACACTCTACTGAGGGTGTATCTCTTCAAACTTTCTTGGGAGACGTCGTTATGATGTCTTCCTCTCCCTTTGTGTAGGGTTAGGGTTCCCTAAGAGATCCTAACAGCATTTGGATACTCATGGCCACAACGATTTGTCATATACCATGTGGTTACCAAAATGCTAGTTTAGGGTTCCTTACGTAACTCTACCCTTAGAATTCTTTCATATACCTTTCCTTTTTCCCTCACATCTCTATACAGAGCCATGTCAGGCTGATATTGAGATGACTTTTACCTCCTATCCTGCTGTTATAATACTAACAGACAGGTAGTTGGTCTTACTTGTTTGGTTGAGAGAGCCTAACAGAGCCCCTGGAAGGTACTCATCACCATTCTTTTTTTCCTTTTGATTGTCCTGTTGTGATCAGGCTGTTGCGGATCAATGGTTTATGATTTTGATGATAGCAAACATTTTTATTTCTCTACGACTGCCTTATGTACTGACATTTCAGGTTCACACGATCGGACTACAATTTAGAACCAGCTCAAGATTGGGTAGACTAGATCTAAGTCAGTTTGTACCCTTTTTTCTTTCTTGAGTCTATTGTATTTATTGTGGCTCCTGATGTTTTGTAACGTATAAGAGTTTCTGACTGTTCCCTAGAGTTTATTGTCTTTGGTAACATCGTCCTGGACGATATTTATATCGGCCGGGACGATCTGTCCAAAAGCAAAAACCTTAATTAGGGCATCCTCATTAAAGCAGTCATCTTTATGTAAAACACATCGTCCTGGATGATTTTGTATCAGCTAGGACGATAGGCTCAATTCAGAAAGAATCTGTCGCTAGATCTACTTAGAAAATTCTTATTTTTGGATATCGGCCTGGTGGATCGGCCTGGACTATAAAATATCGTCCAGGACGATCCAGGACAATTTTTTCCAAAATTTCTCTAGCAATTTTGGAAAGCAATTAATGGTGATTTAGTCCGGGCCAATCGCAAGATCGTCCGGGATGATTATACATCGTCCAGCTTCATTTCAGGGCGATATTCAGGACGATTTTTCTCATATTTGAACTAATCGGCCAAGACGATATGTCAATCATCCTGGACGATAAAGTCGGCAACTTGCATTAATGAGCTCATTTTTAGCTCTTCTATTTAAGAGATGACAAGACACTTTGTAAGTGTCTTTGGAAGCCATTGTAGCTACGTTCTTGTGGGGGAAATTTGAAGAGAAAGCTTGAAATGGAGTGAGGAACGGGTGAAGTCTGAGAGAGGGAGAAGATCCTGTGAGGGGGGACTCAAGGGAGTGTGGAAGGGGATTCCACACGGTTGCTCCGGCAGGCTTGCACCTTAATACCGTCGGATTAAAGGCTTGTCTCGAGGGAAGTTCACCAAAGAAGAAGATCTCTTTGGTGTCAAAGGACCCGGCGACTCCGCCGCACCGGGGAAGGTGGAAGTGATTTTGTAAGGGCTTCTCCGCCTAGCTGTGGGGGCTAAAGGAGAGACACTTATTTTAGTGCAATACTTGGAGGGTGCCTCTAAGGAGTGGACGTAGGTCAAGGTTTGACCGAACCACTATAAATCCAGTGTGTTCTTTCTTATTATTTTCTTCCGCATTTAATTTTTGCATCGTTTGTTTTAATTGTGGTGAATCTTGTTTTTGGTTTTAAGTTTAAGTTTTGTTTTAAATACTGATTCACCTCTCTATCTCATTATTAGCCTTGGGCCAGTTCATAAGGGCTTAACATCCCTAACGAACTTTCTAGTGCCATCAGAGCACTTTAAAGTGGTATCAGAGCTGTATTCAAAAAATAAGTTTTTAAAAGCTTTTGAATTTCGATCCATGGCTAATCGTAATGTTGTGAAAGGTTATTCAATCACCAGACCTCCTTTATTTGAAAATATGTCATTTAATTTTTGGAAAACTCACATATCTATTTTCTTACAATCGATTGATTTTCGCATGTGGCATATGATTTTAACTAATTATTCATCACCATCACGTATTATTAATGGAATTAAAACTGATATTCTTTTTAATCAATGGAATCGGGAAGAACAACTAAATGTTCAACTGAATGCAAAATCTTTAAATTGCTTTTTTTGTGCTTTAAATTCTGAAGATTTCATATTAGTATCCACGTGCACTACTGGTAAGGAAGTTTGGGATAAACTACACATCATATACGAAGGCACTAGTGAAATCAAGGAATACAAGTTGAATATATTAATGCATGATTTTGAACTGTTTTCCATAAAACTTTTTTGAAACGATTTTAGACATGTATACCATGTTCATTCAAATTATAACATCATTGCATGCCTTAGGAAAAGAATTTTCAAATTTTAAAAAAGTTAACAAAATTCTTCACTGTTTACTTGAAAAATTTGATGCCAAAGTTATTGCTATTTGTGAATCAAAAAATTTGAATGATTATTCTATTGATAATTTGATTGGCTCACTCATTGCCTACGAGCAAGGTTTGGGTCAAAGACTTTTGGATGCAGGTGAAACGTTTGTTCTAAAAACTAAAGATATAGAAAGAGATAGTTGGTGACGAATGCAATAACTTATCAAGCAAATCACAAAGCTCATCAAAGCATAAGCAAAAGTGGAAAAAAGGTAAAAATGGTAAGGATGTTAATATTTCTTCTGACGTTGTTTGCTTTTGATGTAGGAAGCCTGGACATATGAAAAATCAGTGTCCGGATTTAAAAATTTTTCCTACGAAAGAAAAGGGCAAGGCGAAGCAAAATTTAAACTAGGGAAATAATGAAAGGAAAAAAATATCATGAGCAGATCTGATTTCTGAAGCATCGGACCAGGAGAGAGATAATGGTTAAAAGCCTTTCGTGTTTTTGTGTTGTGTTTTTGTGTTTTTCTTTTTTATTTTTGTATTTTAGTTTTATTTTTTCTTTAAAATTTTTGTTTTCATGAAAGTTCTTTTCTGATCAACACACACATTCACTTTTCTAAAAATGAAAAATCTACTTCATATTTTTTCTTGAAATCTTTGGTAAGTTATGTTTGACTTTTCTAAAACAGTCAAAGGAAGGAAACTCATGTTTTTTACTCTCAATCTCTATTTTCTAAAAGAGGTTATTCTACTTTTGATTTAAAATCTTTTTCATCTTTTAAATTAGCCTTTAAAACTAAATTTTTTATCTCCCTACATTTTATTTATCGCATAGGGATCTTTTGCAAGTTGTTGAATCTAACTCATAATTTTCTTAATCAAGAATTTGCTTTATCAATAGGATGGCTTTACTTTTATTTTTAAGACTTTAGAAAGGTAGCATATTAAATAAAAAGCTATGCATTGTCAATCCAATTCTACAAAGTTTTTTATTAAAACCAAGATGTAACTTTCTCATTTTAAGAATATTAATTTTTTCACTAGATCAGGGAACATTTTTTTATCTTTTATTCATTTTGTTTTTTATTTGTGCCTCTTCTCTTTTTGATAATGTCAAAGGGGAAAAACGTACTGTTGAATTTGCATTCTTTTTTTCTTTTAAAAAAAAATTAAAACAAAAAAAATATTTTTATCTCCCCTATTTTTTTGAAAGGGTTTATTATAGTGAGGGGGAGATTAGGAGATATTACTTTTTCAAAAATTCAAATTGAATTATTTGCCATCATCAAAAAGGGGGAGATTGTTGCAGATCAATGGTTTATGATTTTGATGATAGAAAATATTTTTATTTCTTTACGACTGCCTTATGTACTGACATTCCAGACTCACACGATCGGACAACAATTTGGAACCAGCTCAAGATTGGGTAGACTAGATCTGAGTCAGTTTGTACCCTTTTTCCTTTCTTAAATCTATTGTATTTATTGTGGCTCATGATGCTTTGTAACGTATAAGAGTTTCTGACTGTTCCCTAGTGTTTACTGTCTTTTGTTACATCGTCCTGGATGATATTTATATCGGCCGGGACGATCTGTCCAAAAGCAGAAACCCTAATTAGGGCATCCTCATTAAAGCAACCGTCTTTATGTAAAACACATCGTCCTGGACGATTTTGTATCGGCCAGGACGATAGGCTCAATTCAGAAAGAATCTGCCGCCAGATCTACTTAGGAAATTCTTATTTTTGGATATCGGCCTGGTGGATCGGCCCGAACTATAAAATATCGTCCAGGACGATCCAGGACAATTTTTTCAAAATTTCTCTGGCAATTTTGGAAAGCAATTAATGGTGATTTCGTCCGGGCCGATCGTAAGATCTTCCGGAACGATTATATATCGTCCAGCTTCATTTCAGGGTGATATTCAGGATAATTTTCCTCATATTTGAACTAATTGGCCAGGACAATATGTCTATCATCCTGGATGATAAAGTCGGCAACCTGCATTAATGAGCTCGTTTTTAGCTCTTCTATTTAAGAGATGACAAGGCACTTTGTAAGTGTCTTTGACAGCCATTGTAGCTTTGTTCTTGTTGGGGAAACTTGAAGAGAAAGCTTGAAATGGAGTGAGGAATGGGTGAAGTCTGAGAGAGGGAGAAGATCCTATGAGGGGGGACTTAATGGAGTGTGGAGGGGGCTTCCACATGGTTGCTCCGGCAGGCTTGCACCTTAATATCGTCAGATTAAAGGCTTGTCTTGAGGGAAGTTCACCAAAGAAGAAGATTTCTTTGGTGTCAAAGGACCCGGCGACTCCGCCACACCAGGGAAGGTGGAAGTGATTTTGTAAGGGCTTCTCCGCCTAGCTATGGGGTCTAAAGGAGAGACACTTATTTTAGTGCAATACTTGGAGGGTGCCTCCAAGGAGTGGACGTAGGTCAAGGTTTGACCGAACCACTATAAATCCGGTGTGTTCTTTCTTATTATTTGCTTCCGCATTTAATTTCCGCATCGTTTATTTTGATTGTGGTGAATCTTGTTTTTGGTTTTAAGTTTGAGTTTTGTTTTAAATAATGATTCAGCTCTCTATCTCGTTATTAGCCTTGGGCCAGTTCATAGGGGCTTAACATCCCTGACGAACTTTCTAGTGTCATCAGAGCACTTTTACAGGCAGGCATCAGAGACCGACTCTTTATTTACTCAGTTGAAATGACTGAGTGAGTATTGAGCCCTTCCTCATTTGCAAGGCCGAGCTGGTCGAACAGATATTGAAGCTTACCTAGTTAAAAGAAGCCTGGCCAGAGCACCTGGAAGGCATTCCTTACCACATCTCTTTACCCTGGATGTCCTGTTAAAGACTAAACATACTTTCATTTTTGTGGCTCATGAGCTTCTTGCTAAGGTAAGGCAGAAGTAGTGAGTCACCCCAATCCACTATTCCGAAAGGATCAGGAGGAGCGGGATCCTTTCCACCTTCTACCCCTCTGGCCCGATACGGCCAGACTAGTAGTTGGTTTTACTTACCCATTAAGAGAGCCCGACAGAGTTTCTGGGAGGCATTCCATAACACCCTTTTACTCCGGATGTCCTGCTAAAGACTAGGCAGGCTTCCATTTTCGTGGCTTATGAGCTTCTTGCTGAGGTCATGCAGAAGTAGTGAGTCATCCCAATCCATTATTCCAAAAAGATCAGGAGGAGCGGGATCCTTTTCACCTTCTACCCAGCTGTCCAGATACGGTCAGACTGATAGTAAGTTTTACTTATCCGTTAAGAGAGCTCGATAGAGTCCCTGAGAGGCATTACTTAACACCCCTTTACTTTGGATGTCCTGTTAAAGACTAAACAGGCTTCCATTTTTGTGGCTTACGAGCTTCTTGCTGAGGTCAGGCAGAAGTAGTGAGTCACCCCAATCCACTATTCCGAAAGGATCAGGAGGAGCGGGATCTTTTTCACCTCCTACCCCGCTGTCTAGATACGGTCAGACTGGTAGTTAGTTTTACTTACCTGGTTGAGTAAGCCCGATAGAGTCCCTGGGAGGCATTCCTCAACACTCCCTTTACTTCGGACGTCCTGTTAAAGACTAGGCAGACTTCCATTTCATGGCTTAGTCACTTTTGCTGAGGTCAGGCAGAAGTGCTGAGTCACCCTAATCCACTATTCTGAAAGGATCAGGAGGAGAGGGGGTCCTTTTTGCCCTCTATATGGAAGTTTAGATATAGTCAAGTAGATAGTTGGCTTTACTTACCTGTTTGAGAGAGCCTAATAGAGCACCTGAAAGGCATTCCTTGCCATCTTTTTTACTGAGTGTTCTGTTGTGATCAGGTAGGCACCAGATTTCGTGACTCCTTTATTTGTTGTTTTGATTTGGTCAGGCAAATACTGAGTCACCCCAATCCACTGTTCTAAGATGAGCAGGAGGAGATGGGACCCCCTTCACCTTCTATTCTGCTATTTTAATATGGTCAACCAGATAGTTAGTCTAATTTACTACTTTACCCTTGGTTGCTCTTCCCTCGTTATAGGGTAAGGCAGAGAGAGATACCCCCCTACTTTTTCACCCTCGTGGTGATCTTTACTTTTGGTTCTCTCTTCAACTCTTCCCTCACTACAGGGTATGGCTAAGAGAGAAATCCTTTACTTCTTTTCACCCTTGTGGTGATTTCTAATTCGGTTCTTTCCTGAGTTCTACCCTTGTTGTAGAGTAAGGTCGGAAGAAGATCCCAGTACTTATTCACCATTTTGGGTGACACTTTACTTGTGCACTACTGCTTTTCACACTCTCTTAGGCTCTGCCCCCACTATAGGGTGACGCCAGGAGAAGGGTTTCCTACTTTCTTCCACCCTTTCGGTACTCCTTTCACTTCCACTCGTTACTCTACTTTTATGGTCACATTCGGTCAACGCCAACATGAGCGATTCACTACTTATTCGTCGCTCCTGTCAGGGGTCCGTTTGTTGACCTACTTTTTTCTCTAGATTGGGTCAATGAGTTGACTGGTCAAATTTGACCAGACTAGACCCCAAGACCCATCCCAATAGATTCAGGGAGTTAAGACAAGTCTGTTGAGCCCAGACCTAGGTCCTGAATCAACCTAGTTGACCAGGTCAGACCAGGTTGACCCATTTGACACCATAGAGCCCAAGTTGGATTCTAATGCATTTATACCCTTGCATGGCTCAAACCCTCACTTCCCTGGCCCCAATAGACTAGGTTGACCAAGTCAACCCTTGACTTGGTCAACCTAAGCTTTATTGGGTCAATTTTGACCCATTAAGCCCATTTAAGTCCCATTTAATGCATTAATTCAATTCCTTTGGATTTCAAATGAAACCCACAGCCAAATCCATTTGATTTCCCTCCTAATTGATTGGTGGTTAGATCTAGACCGTCCATGATAGAGTTAGGCCCTTTAAATAGGAGGAATTAGGTTATTTTTAAGATCTTTTTGCTCTTACTCTTGCAAGAGACCACCAAAATGGCTGGAATTTCGTGAGAGAGTTCCCCCACCTCCCACCATCTTTCTCGACCAGATCTCGCAGCTAAAACCTCACCAGTGGCGAGATTTCGGCCAACCCAAGGCTAGATTCGTACAAGGCTTCAATCCAGTCGATCTAGAGCTCGTTTAATTGGGCTTTCAACTAGGAAAGTGAACGAGGACAGTCTACAAGCTGAACCGTGTCAAAGATTTGAAGATCCAACGGTGAAAACTCCATAAAACCCTTAGAATAGATCACAATAGTTAGGGTTAAATAGCTTTTCAAAAAGCCGCTTTTAGGCCGATCCAATCATCCCCCATGATTTCTGTTCATTACTAGATCTCGTGTTTAAAATTTGACACAATTCCATCAAGTATTTCGAGAGAACGATACGTTTTTGGTTTTTAGGGTTTTGGCCGAGTGGTGCATGAGCTGCATGACGTTTGAACTGTTGATCTTGATATCAACGGCTACGATCGCGTTGTCCCGCAGCTCTTGCCAACCGTGGAGCCAATCCTGCATCCCGTTGTTTCATGCAGCTAGATCTGGGCCCTTGATTTCAAACCACGGGAATCAGATGGCTCATGATTACAGCTGATGCAGATAATGAAATCGTGTGGGTCCCACCGCGCCAATTATTACCTGCAGTCCCAAGATCCAATCTCGCGCCGCCATGTGTCTTCGCCGCCGATCCGACTCAGCATATATTATTTTAAATGATTTTTAAAGGTTTATTTTAAGTATTTTCTTCAATAATTCATTAAAAATTTATTTTTGGGCCAAAAAATATGTATAATACCTCGTTTTGCTCGTGTTTTCATCCCCTACATTCTAAAATTATTTTCAAATAAAAATATTGTGTATATTTGTAAATATTCAAAAAATAGTAAAATTATTATTTTCTTTTATAATGTTGTTATTACCTTATTTTATAAAAAATATTGTATTACTATTATTATTATTATTATTATTATTATTATTATTATTATTATTATTATTATTATTATTATTATTATTACTATTACTATTATTATCTTAAGTTTTTTTTGGCATTATCATTATTAGTTTAAATATTGTTTTATTATTATTAAAATTATGACTTTCTTTTTATAATTCTAATTATTTTATTATTACTATCTTTCCTCATTATTATTATTATTATTATTATTATTATTATTATTATTATTATTATTATTATTATTTTAAATCAATTATTATTATTATTATATAATTTTTTTAAACAAAAATCAAACTAAAAAATTCATTGTCTTTTAAAATTATTATTGTCGTTACTTTTAAATATCTTGTTATTATTATTACTATTACTATTATTATTATTATTATTATTATTATTTTTATTATCATTATATTCTATCAACATTATTATATCGTTATTTTAAATTAAATTATTATAATTATAACTATTATTATTATTTTGTTATATTACTATTCTAAATTACTTTCACTATTATTTTTACTATTTCATTTATTATTTTTATTATTCTTATTAGTATTTTTGTTATTATTATTAGTTTTATTATTTTGATTATTATATTATTATTATTGTTGTTATTACTATTATAATTATTCTAGGCATTCAAATTACTTTTTGTATTATTATTATTATTATCACTATCATCTTAATAATTAGTACTAAATTTTAGAAGTTTTATTAATTTGATTTTCTTATAAAAATTATTTTTAAATATAAAGTATTTTAAAATTACCTTTAATTGTTTTAAACTTAGAAAATTCATATCTTTTTTATTTTAAATCGGATTTTGGCACGCAATCCCTCGTAATTTTTAGAAAAATGCCTATTTGATTTTAAAATTATTTTTAGAGGCTGATTCTTGCTGTCCTGACATATTTTTTTCCTTACTTATATATTGGATTATTTAAATATTATTTGGATAATTATTATAATTATTATTTTAAAACTAAAAATTATTTTGAAGCCCTTTTTGAAACCTCGCTCGGGTGACCAGTGGATCTCCCATATATGTAATTATCATAAATTAATTTATTTTCAATTATATTATTTTATAATATATGTATATATATATATATATATATATATATATATATATATATATATTTTAAAATTATTTTCAAACTACATATAATTAAATCTCTAATTTTGGGAGATTCACTTTAATGAAATTTTAAACTTAGATCACTCATATGACGAGAAATCATGGGGTAGTGGATTAGTGAATGATTGAGTCTCAATCATTCACTATTCACCTCATTTAGCATACTTACTTTTCTTTTGTCGCACTTTGCTTGTGTAGAAAGCACGTGCACCTAGTTTAGGCTCTCCTAAATCTAAGGACATGATGTGTTTATTTTATTTGTGTACTCCGTACATTGTGAATTCAAGGGTTAGTTCAAAACTTTATTTTAAACCTACTCAACGTAGTGACACCCTAACGACAATAATTAAAGACCCGTATAGTGAACTTAGAAAAATTCTATGAGCTAAGATAAATTCTTGGTTGACATAAAAACTTCAACACTGAAACTTAGTGACATCATAAACATATCAGAATTTTTTATGAATTTTTAGAGCTCTATAGACCCCTTAATTAACCAACCCTAATTTACTCGTTAAATAGGGCCCGATACCTTCTAAAAATTATAATAAATCCATTTTAGATCAGAAAAATATCAAAAATACCTCAAACTATTTAGAATATGACCCTTAACCTTAGATAATTAGGGCTTCTTAGTTTGACCCCATCCTAGCCCTTAATTTAACCTTAATTAGAAATTACTTTTTTGCCCCTAATAAATTATTAAAAATTATTTATAATTCTAAAATTTCTCCAAATACTTGGGAACACCTCCTTATATCATTTCTGACATTTAGGAGTGATTCCAATCAGGTTGGAGCTGATTTGGACCAAAACTATAAAATCACCCCTTAAGTAGATAATTTAGATAATTCTCATAAATACCCAAACTTTAGAAATTCATAACTAATTGCAAAAAATTTCAAATTGGGCAACTCATATGCATTCAACTTCAATTAGGGTCTAGTATTTACCAAAAATATTAGGATTTCAGAAACTAACTTAAATATAAAAGTCAACTTTTTGATTAACCCCAGCCTACAATCTAAGGCTCGAAACTTGTAAAATCCATAACTTTGCATATGATACTCCAAATCAAGCAAACTACTCACCTTAAGGTCTAGTATTTACCTAAAGTATTAAGAACATCAAACCTAGCCTATTACCCAAAGTGATCTTTTTTACCCTCTTAACCTAGTTCCTAGGAGGACCCTACACTTTTCAAAATTGGCTAATACAATTTAAACTTCAAATATCACTTCCCTAAGCATTAAAAATGGATTAACGAACTAAATTAATTATAAGGAGGAGAGTTCCAAGGAGTCCAAGGAGGAGAGTTCCAAGGAGTTCAAAGAAGGAGAGATCCAAGGAGTCCAAGGAGGAGAGATCCAAGGAATCCAAAGAGAAGACACCCAGAAGACTGAAGAGCTGGAGAACTAGTATCCCAATCAAAGTCATTTGCATCATTCATAGGCTTAGAAATCTTGGTTATTGGCAGTGGTGCCCGGCAACTTTACTTTTATGCAGACCCTGGTTTGTAATTAAAGGGCAGTTGGCCTATGGATATTTACTTGATTAGTTTATTTATATTGATGTGTTTACTTTGCTTGTGTAGTAGAAATTGCCTACTTTTTTTAGGTTTCTTTCTTGCATGCCGCTCTTATTTTAGCTTGGATACTGTTAGGCTCTTTTAAGGACTACAAAAAATTTTCTACTCGTAATTAATACTTAAAATTTTAAATTTAAATAACATAGAAAATTAACGAATCTAAAGAATTGCCGGAGCCGTCCAGGGTCGCATGCATATTACTATATTTCTTCTTTCTCCTTTTTTGAGACACTTTCCCGCCTACGGGTAGAGTTCGGATAATCTAGCCTATGAGGATGAAGTGCTGGACCTGGGGAAGTCTAGTCTCCTTCTAAAAATTATTTTATAATAAACCTATTTTTAAAGTCTTATGCATATATGATTTGGATTTTTTAACTAGCATGCATTGCATTAGTAACTAATTAATTAAAATTTAATAGCATTAGTTAGGTGTATTTACCCAATATAAGTCCAGGACCAATTAGAAAACTCTCTAGATGTCGGTCCTACTTCCAAAAAATTGTACCACTCGCCCATTTCTCATAATTGACTTGACATCATGGTTTTAAAGTGATTAGGTGGTTAGCTGGCTCCCCAATCCATGCCGGGATAAGTCCAGATTTTACACTGTATTAGTTAGGACACGGGTATTAGTGTATGTAGAATACTAAACCTAACTTAGATTTAGGAATCGAGGCTACTACACTCGATCTCGTAGTATGCCTAATAGTGGGTAGGTTCCTTCTTTTCAGGAATTATAAATCCTTCTTAACTGTGTCACAGGATGACACCACCTTCATCTTTTCTCTCACGCATATGATTGGATGCTTGATCTTCTATTTCCCAGTTTCTTTTTAGAGTCTTCTCGGGCTCCAGCCTAGGAGGTAATTAACCACGTAGGCGTATGCCCGTGGGAAACTTGATCCCACATCTAATAAAACCCCATCTGAGATGATGTATTGAGTGGGGAAACCCATGACTGTGATCAGGTCGTGTATATTACTACATATCGGGGTGAGCTGGCGAGAGCCGCTATCCTCAATGGTTAGTCATATGTACAATCCAATCTGTCTCTTCCAATTGGTCTGCTTATGTCGAGTGTAAAGGCTTACGATCATTTTGTCCTATGGGATAGTGCAATCATACCCTTTGCGTTCGAACCACATGAGCGATGTTCCTTTCGGAGGTCCACAGGTAGTAAAGGGATAAGTGTTGGCAGATTTTCTCGCTGCACATCCAGTCCCAAATATTCCCCACTTAATGATGATCTACCCAATGAACAAATCATGCAGGTTGAGAAAAAGGAGAAATCACTATTTTGAGAGATGTACTTTGATGGAGCATCATCGATAAAACCTGCTCAACCTCCAAATCTTGCTAGGACCCAAGCAGGCGTCGGCCTCATTTTTATAGCACCTGAAGGAGGCATATTGAGATTTTTGTTCAGTCCAACTAAACCCCGGACCAATAATGAAGCTGAGTATGAAGCTTTAATAGTGGGATTAGAGATCTCAATTGATTTTAGAATTCAACATCTTCGAATCTTTGGCAACTCTCAACTTGTAATAAATCAAGTCTTAGGGGTTTACAAGATTTGTAAGCTTGAGTTGGCTCATTATCACCAGAAAATTCTTTAGCTCCTAAAATCGGTGCCAAATATTGAAATAATTCGATTTCCTCAAGGATAGAATGCTAAAGCAGATTGCTTGGCCAAATTGGCCAAAGAAATGACAAACACCAATAAAGAAAAGCCTACATTTATCGGAGTCTACAACTATTGGGTCTTGGAGCCCACTCTGTTACAATTCCCGAATGCATAAGAGGTACCATATTCGGGAAAGTAGGATACAATCCCGATTGATCCTCGACCTCTTTATTAGATTATTATGTAAAATTATCCAAAAGGATATCATGTGACCAAAAGACGTAAAGTTAGTCAAGCTTCAGAATCGTGATGGCATAGTTTAGATATTAAAGTAGAAAATGATTGGAGGCAATTATTCATCGACAACTTCAAAGAAAATAAACTTCCAACAAATAAATCTCTAGCCACATAAATTCGATAAAGGGAATTGCGATACACGTTTATCAATGACACACTATGTCAACGGGCTTTTGATCAGATGTGGTTAATGTGCCTAGGGACCAAGGAAGTTGATGAAATAGTAGCAGAAGTTCACAAAGGACTTTGTTGTGTACATCAGTCAGGTCCCAAAATAGCCGCTAAAATCAAGATGTTTGGTTATTATTGGCCAACAATGGTGACAGATTGCATTGACCATGCTAAGAGGTGTCACGAGTGGTAGATTCACAGTGATGTTATTCATCAGCCAACAAATCAACAGCACCCAACAGTAGCATCCTAGCCATTTGAATGTTGGGGCACATATATAATTAGTCTGATAGAACCACCATCATTGGACGGACACCACTTCATACTAGCGAAAACAAACTATTTTTCTAAATGAGAAAAAACCATTCCCTTCAAAGAAGTCACGTTCGAGCATGTGATTAACTTTTTCACCCACAACATCGTCTATAGATTTGGTGTATCCCGACGCATGATCTCAGACAATGGCACATCATTCAAGAGCACTAAAATATATAAATTCATCGAGAGACATAAGATCAATTGGCGATATTTATTGATATACAATCTAAGGGCCAATGGCTTAGCAGAGGCCTTTAACAATACGCTACTGAAATTGTTAAAGTATATTCTCACCAAAAATACAAAGAGAGTGGCACACTAAAATGGTGGAGGCATTATGGGCGTGTCATACTACTTATAAGACACCGACCAAAGCTACTCCCTACTCACTGGTGCTTGGGGATGAAATCGTATTACCATTAAAAATTGAGCTGCCATCAGTTCGTGTAGCTATCCAGTATGATCTAACTCAGGAGCAAAATGCTTTATTGAGAATGGAAGAACTTGACACGCTCGATGAAGTTAGACTTCAGGCTCAATAGAACCTGGAGATCTATCGGGCAAGGATGACAAAATCATTTGATCGAATGGTATATCATTGAGCATTAAAAGAACGGGAATTGGTCCTCGTGCTGAGAAGGTCAATCATCCCACACCAAAAAATTAGTGGAAAATTTATGTCCGACATGAAAGTTCCACTCATTATTGAGAAAGTGTATCTAGGAGAAGCTTATCAATTGATTGACATGGACGGTCAAAGGCCCGTGCCACCAATTAACGGTCTATACCTAAAGAAGTACATGTCTATGGACAAACATGTGTTTAAAATTTATTATGTGCTTTACATGTACCTACTAGTATATATACGACATATATTTCAAAATTCTCTTATAATACAAGAATGTATTTCAGAAAAAAAAAATTAGGGGCATTTTAAATATTTATTCAGGTCGATATTGCGTTGCATGTCAAAATCTCCGAATAAAAATTTAAAATATCAAAAATCCAAATTTTCTTAACATGTGTGCATGTGATTTTTCTTGAAAGTTTGGGACACCATTCCTTCAAGTGTACTAAGATTTTAAAAGTCAAAAAAGAGATTTTTATGACTATACACTCCAACAAATTGAGTTAGAGAAATTTGAAGTTTTCCAACACCCCAAAGCTTAAGGTTAGGATGGGTGTAAAAGGTTGGATCCAACATGCCCAAATATGGTCAGATCACTGGAAGCTCTGTCTACTCAACATGCCATAAGAAAGGCCGTAGTAGCGGAACCACAACTTTGTTAAGCCGTTAGTAGGGACTGCATAAAGAACAAAGGCTAATTTGACTTGACGAGTTCTAGTAGTCATAGTCCACATGACTCTCCTAATTGACTGGAGAATCAAAGTTCAAGTGAAAAGGATGAGTCACAGGCAATTACTTAATGTCCATAGACTTTAAATCTATAACCATAAAGGATGACTTGGAATATGCCAACTTTAGAAATTCAATATTGGGAAGCATATCTCCCATAGGTTAAGTCTGAAGCCTAAATGGGTGTAAAAGGCTAGATCCACCATGCCCAAATATGGTCGGATCGCTGATAGCTCTGTCTACTCATCATGCCACAAGAAAGGCCGCAGTAGAGGAACCCCCATTTCAGCAACCAGAGGATGAAGATATATCAAATCTTCGCTCACCCAATCTGATAAGCTCAAGTGACTCAGATTAAAGCCTCCTCAAGTGGTTAAGGATCAAGATGCTACCAATATTTGGTACTATCAACCAAATCCAAAACCTACACATTTTCCATTAAGTCTGCCACACAAACCATAGGACCAAAAAAAAGCCAAATCCCTAAAATTCGAGCTAAAGCTAACACCATTGATTCCAACTAATGGCTATGGTGATAATGCTCATAACCACCCTCAGACATAGAGGCATTTTAAATATTTATTTGGGTCGACGTTGCACTGTTTGACTAGATCTTTAAATAAATATTTAAAATATTAAAATGTCAAATTTATCCTATTTAAATTCTCCCTATAAGATTTTGGGCATTTTTAATATTTATTCGGGTCGATTTCGCATCTTATGCCGAGATTCCCGAATAAATATTTAAAATCATCAACACAAATATCCCTTTGCGAATAGAAGAATATATCAATTTTCTCAATGAATGCATATGTAGGTGATTCTCCAAAAAGTTTGGGACACCACCTCCAATGCACTAAGATTTCAAAAGTCATGAAAGAGACTTTTGTGGTTGTACTATCACAACCCAATCCGACCAGGATAGGTCCTATTGTGTTGAGCTGTGATAGGCAAACCCTAGGATATAGTTTTGGAATTGTTTTCAAATTTTCTTCCCATATTCATTCATTTAATACAAAATAACAGAGCTACTAAAACATCCAATATAGAAAAGCTCATCCACAAAATATTTCTTTCATTCATCAAAATAATCATATATATTACAGTACATGGCTTCAGACAAAAATACAAAATAGAATAATAAACTAGCTATGACTATACAAAAATTAAAAGAACAAAATATCTATAACTTCATATCAGATTCTGAACAGCTAGTCCTCAATCTCTTTCCCTTTACCATATCCTCAAAAAACATGGGTAAAAACCATAGTAAGCTAACAGCTCAGCAAGTCACACTAGCAAATCTAAATTCCCAAATATCCTCTTTATTTAATTATTTTGTAGAAAATACAAAAGCATTTAATCGCAGTTTAAAATAATTTACTGAACTGACATAACAGAACATATGAATCAAATAATTGTATAGACCAGATATATCATATAACAGAACACATGAATTAGATATCAGAATAGTATAAATAAATCAAATAATAGAATAAAATAGTTAAATAAACAAAAATTCATATCACAGAAATTGTTCAGATCACATTGTAGAATTATTCAAATTTTTTTCTGACACAGATAGAATCTCAAAGGATTCTGACCCCTTATGTCTCCCTTCTGAATTTCTCTGACACAGACATAATCTCAAAGGATTCTAGCCCTTAATACCTCCCTTTGTGCTTACAGCACCAAAACATATCAGATATACAGTATTATTCGTATTAGATCATATTTCTCGGATCCAGATAGAATCTCAAAGTATTCTGGTCCCTTTTCCCTCCCTTTATTCCTTGACATAGACAGAATCTCAAAGGATTTTGGCCCCTTATAACTCCCAGCAGATATCATTCAATCACATATGCTTATACATCATCACATCATAATATTTACAGAGTAATTAAGCATGTATCAAAATATCATCAAGTTGTATAATGGCAGACAACATAAAATTCAATGAGGCAAAAATACACAGTTTCAAAAAATTACCAGATAATGTGTAAAACATTATTTCAAGACTTTCATTGTACTGTAGCACTATTTTTCAACATCCTAATAATTTTCTATTCAATAAAAACCCTTCAAATTTCATAATACCTACTGAAAAGTTTCCATAAAATATTCAAAATGTGCAAAATTATCATCTCTATAACATATAAAATGTTTCGCGGTAAAAGTTCTATAGATGCAAAGTTATCCCAGTTTTTTGCTAATAAACACAAAATTTTAATCGAAAAATTTATCAAAAACTCTCACATTTGAAAATTGAGAAAGGCATAATGTGTCTTACCTCGAGTCAAACAACTTTCTCAACTACGTCGATGAACGAAAACGGACCGAAGACGCCCAAAAATCTGGATTCATCCTCTTTTTCCTTCTCCATCTCTCTCTAAACGTATTAAAAGGATGATTAAATAGAGATAAGATATTTTCGATCGTACGGGATGATAATTTTTGTTTGTCTCGGGATGATCGACTCTGTTTGAGTTCAAAAAAAAATCATACAGACGATAATTGATTTTTGTTCTTGGACGATCGGCTCTGTTCGTAAATCATATGGACCATAATTGATTTTCATCCTGGGATGATCGGCCTGCCAAAAACTCCTTTAGATCATCCATACAATTCGTACAGATGAAATCAAAAGTTTTGACTATTCGTCCCAAACGAACTCAATTTTGTACGGGACGAACCTTGCAGAATTCCACCAAAATAAAACTTGAAAGAAAAAAGGGTTTTCATATGCACACTCCAACAAACCGAGTCGGAAAAGCCAAAAGTTTTCCAATAGCCTGAAGCTTAAGGTTTGGATGGATGTAAGATGTCAGATCCAACAAGCTCCAATATGGCTAGATCACTGGCAGCTCCATCTACTCGACACACCATAAGAAAGGCTCTAGTATAGGAACCCCCATCTCAGTAACCAGAGGATGAAGAGCTATGAAATCCTGGCTCTCTTAATCTAATGAACTCAAGTAACTAGAATAAGTCTCCCCAAGTGATTAATGGTCAAGATACTACCAACGTATGGTATTATCCACCGAATCCAAAACCTGCAAATTCTTCAACAAATTTATAAAGCATCAAGCGAGGATTGAAGTAATTCTTCTTCATCAAGCTAGCCAAAGCTAAAAGCAAAGGGCATATAAATCTTTTGACAAGTCAAAAAAGATAAATTAGACAACCCTTCACCAAGTTTGCCACTCAGAGCACTAGACAGAAGGAATCAAAATCTCAGAACTCAAGCCAAAGTCATGGAATGTGCACCTTGGTTATACATATAAATGTCCTTAAAGACTGGGAGCATTTTAAATATTTATTTGGGTCGACATCGCACTGCATGCTGAGATCCACAAATAAATATTTAAATTTTTTCCAATATGCAATTAGATGATAGAAGAATGTTAAGCATATATAAAAAGGTTATAAACCAAAGCAAAAAATGTTGCCAAAAAAAGGCGAAGTGGTGGCAATGATAATTACCAATGTCAATTTACAAAGTCATGCTTTAGAGACCTAAGTACGAAGTGTGATATCACTATCCTATGCGTCCCCACTGAAGCCAACATGTCAGCTGCCTATAGACACATCTAAAGATATATCGAGAAAAAGTAGTGTGACATCCAAACAAGTTCTTGGAGATCCACGGTTTAACTGTACCTTCTTTGTCAAGACCAATTTGAAGAATTCCACCCTTCAGAAAATATATTAATATAATGTGGCCGTCATGATTGGTAATTATTTGTTGTATTTATTTCCAACCCACGTCTCTAAGTTTAAAGCCAGCCAGATATTCCTTAATTTTTTTTCACCTCATCATGCTTGTGCCACAGTATGCAATCCTCGTCTTCCCCCCAACTATGCAAAACACATATGTATAGTTCATTTGATGATACCTTAGCTTTGAGGACCTCATCAGTAAGAAAAGATAAATTTTCATGCAAGCAGTTGATTCCCTCTGCAATCATTTTTTTGATTTGATCACTTATGAACGCATCCATAACGAGTTTGTGGTTTGTTGAGTAATGCAGCTGAGGTAGTAGATTTGCAAAAGGTCATATTATGAAATAAAAAAAGTTTTACATGTTATCTTAAAACTTAATTATTTGTGTTTTCAGGTTAGATAGATAAAAATTATCCTTTATAATATTGTTGACCACTATACCTCAAACCACGTGAGAAGGGACCCAAATTGGTGAATAAAGCAATACGCGCTTTGGCGCCGCACTCACTTGAAGGTCCAAATGACCTCTGATTGTGAAACAGATGGTGTCGTTGTGATCAAGACGTCAAATTATGCTAGGTCGAGGCCCATCGCAACTGAATCAGATGAGATTGGTACAAAGGGATGACCGACACCCGAAATCAAAGTGTGAAGCTGATCAAATGACATCATATTGATGAATAAACTTCGTCACTGTGTCTGAAACGTCCTCAACCTTTAAAAACTACATTTTATTTATTCAATTTCAAGCATCTGGATTGGTGGAATTGATCCCGAAGCCACTACACACATTTTAAGGAAATTAGGCCTCTACATTGCCTAAACATCGTTCGATCTCAAAACAGATTGCATCGTTGTGCTGAAACATCGATAATATCCTAAATGCAATATTAATTTGTTTAATTTTGATTTTCAACAAATTCAATATGTTTAAGGAGGAAAATTATGCATATAGATCGGGGAATTACTCAAATCGTGGCAGCTTTTTATTTGATTATGGTTGTTTGGTCATTCTAATTGAATGTGTTAATGACTTAATATCCATATATTTGATAAGGTAAATATCAATCAAAAGATAACATGAGTCAAAGAGAGAAAAAAATTTAAATCTATTAAATGCCCGTTAACTCATATACCTCCTTTTATGCAAAATCCTTGTATGTTATCACAACAGGCTGCTCTGTTTCAGGCGTTAAAATGGAGCAAAGCCACAGAGTTTTCGTCTGGATCTTTCTTTCCAATACATGGCTCTTGTCGTTAAAAGAAATGAGCGTAAATAAAAGCGGGTCCTTTTTATTACTTCTTCTCCTACACAGCCATGAGCTCCCACAGCAAGCCAGTGAATTTCCCTTTCTTTTTTTTATTGTTGAATCCACTTCAACCCCCATTCAAAAACCCTCTGTCCATCCGTCCCTTACCCATGCCAAGACAACAAAATAAATTCCACTTCTTCCTCTATAACCTTCGCCCACTTTAAATCAATTCTTCTTGCCTTATGTGAAGACTTCGGAAAAAATCCTCAGCAAATCGACGCATGTAGCTATACACTTTTTATTATATATATTATTGATTTCAGCATATATATAAATAAAAGTGAGTATTCCATAAAGAAAAAGATATGGAGAATTAGTTACAACAAGGTGCGTTATATTCATTAGGTATAATAGTGACTTTGCCAATCATTTAAATATATATATATATATATATATATATATATATATATATATATATATATATATATATATATATATATATATATATATATATATATATATATATATATATAACATATATGTATATGTTTGTGTAAAAAGAAAAAGAGAGAAAAGCTTGCCCAAAGAAAAAAAAAGAGAAAGAAACAAGTATAAAAAAAAAAAAGAGAAAAACAAAGAAAAGAAAAAAAAAAAAGAATTTTGCACACTTGGAAAAGACCCATTTTGACGCTTGCAAAGCGACAAATAACCACCTATGCATGCTTTTCTCTAGCGTGGTAGGAGGGAATTTATCGCAATGCTTGCGACAAGGAGAGTAATTTTCTAAAGTCCTATTTTTGGTGTTTGCGACGCTCAAGGGACCCCCTATGCACGCTTTTCTCTAGCGTGGTGGGAGGAAACTCGGTGTGGCGTTTACAACATGGTAGGGCAAGCCTTGTGTGCATTTTTTTTAGCATGGTAGGGCAAAAATATAAGTACCCGTACACAGGTAAAAATTACCTTTTTCTTGCAGATGCTTGCATATCCATGCACGCCTTTCTCTGGTATGGTGGGGGATGAAAACTACGGACACGGTGTCCCACAACACTAACCATGCACACTTTTCTCTAGCGTGGCGGGAGGCCTAAACTCTTAAAATTTTCCCTAAATGGGGGAGATGCCGGGAGGCTACCAAACTTTTGTCTAAAAAAGATAAGAACTTGTACAAAAAAAGGGGGACTTAAATGACTATATGTTGAATCTAAATGAACTTGAATATTAAAAGAAACATAATTAAGGATGATCCAATTTGTACTCAAATGAAATAAATACAAAATTGATTTGGAAAATGAAGATCTGGACTCGAATGTGATTTGAGCTATAATGAAATTAAACTCAAACTTGGATTAGAGTTTAAACTTGACAAATAACTCAAACTTGAACATGATCTTGAACTCAAATTTGAACCTACTTTGGACTTGAACTGGACATGAATTCAAGATCGACTGCAGGGGACTCGAACTCAAACGGAGCTCAAATGATTTGAAACTTGAGCTTGAACCAAATGAGGATGAGTTTTATATGCAAATCGAACCATATAAATAATGGCATAATGCTCCAAATGGAATTATAATGTGTAAGATAACAAATTTTAAATCAAATGCAAGGGAACACATATGAGACCTTTGGACCAAGGGACTATAAGCATCACTCATTTATAAATAATGATGAAATTATAAAGAACATCATGATGATCCCAATGAACATGCTAATTTACTAGTGGCCATTACAAGGAATCTATGATAATACGATTGTTCACCTACGGATATCTATAAGAGAATTGCAACAAAATGTATAACCCACCTATAAATGTAAATAGGAGGTTACGAGTGAATACATGACATATAGCAAAATGCGAGCTCCTATGGACTGCTGTAAAAACTCATCATATACACCAAATGTTATCTACTAGCAAAATGTCAAAAGATTACATCAAAAGAAAGCTTCTACGAGTTACTCTTGGAAACTCATCGCATATATAACAGGTTATATGTGAGAGAGTACAAGAGAATTATAGTGCATATAGTTCCCTACGAATAAAAGTAGGAGATTCGTTAGTGCATTATGATTCACTTGTAGAAAACAACAAGTAGTGTACAACAGTCTACCTATACAATTCAGCAAACAACTCAATCTAGAAGCTGCTACAACCCGCCATCAGATCTGCAACATTCATACAAGCATATAGAACACATTTTACAAATATTTCTAGAATGCGCCTGCACGTGCACTATAGTTTGTATACACATAGGTACACATGGGTTAAGTATAATTATAACACCCACATGGGCCCCAGCTGTGGACCTCCGAAAGAGCACCGCTCATGGGGTTCGAATGCAAAGGTTACAGTCACACTATCCCGTAGGACAACATGATCATAGGCCTTTACACTCGACATAAGCAGGCCAATTGGAAGAGACAGATTGGATTGTTGATACGATCAATCATGGAGGATAGCAATTCTCACTTACGCACTCTGATGGGTAATAATATGTATGACCTGAATCACAATGGGTTTCCCCCACCCGATACACCAGCTATGATGGGGTTTAATAGATGGTGGAATTTAGATTCCCACGGGCACAAGCCCCATGGTTTATTACATCTCAAGCCAGAGCCTGAAAAAACTCTTGATTAAAGATCATACATTATCCTTCCCAAAAATGGGATTGACACGAGGGTGTAGACTAAGAAGTCCTACTCAAAAGGAATAAAGGTCCGATTTGGCTCAATCCATATGCAAGGTTCACACCAACATTCAGAGGGACTAAGGTAGTGAGAAGAAATTAGAGAAAAGAAATCATACACTCAACACATGCGTGAGAAAAGGATGGAGGTGGCATCATCCATGTGACATAGATAAGCAGGATTTATAGTCCCTGAAGAATAGGGAACTTACCGACTATTTAAGCATACTATGAGACCGAATATAGTAGCCTTGAATCCTGAATCTAAGTTGGGTTTAGTGTTCTACGCACACTAAGACCCGTGTCCTAACTAATGTAGTACAGAACCTAGACTTACCTCGGCCTAGATTGGGGAGTAAGCTAACCACCTAATCGCTTTAAAACTATGTTGTCATGTTAATTATGAGAGATGGGCGGGTGGTATAATTTTTGGAAATAGAACCGACATCTAGAGAGTTTCTTAATTGGTCCCAAACTTATGTTGGGTAAATGCTCCTAATTAATGCAATTAAAATTTTAATTAAATTGATTTTTAATGCAATGCATGCTAGTTGAATATCTGAATCATGTATGCTTTAGACTTTAAAAATAGACTTAATGTAAAATAATTTTTAGAAAAGACTGGGCCTCCCCAGTTTTGGCACTTCATCCTCATAGGCCAGATTATTCGGACTCTACCCGTAGGCGGGGAGGTGTCTTATTAGAAGGAGAAAGAAGAATGCAATATTATGCATGCGACTCATGATGATTCTAGCAGTTCCCTAGGTCGTTAAGTTTCTAAATTATTTAATCCTTAAATATTAAATTTTAATTATGAGTAAAAAAAGTTTTTAATCCTTAAAGAGCCTAACGAAATCTAGGCTAAAATAAAATTGACATGCAAGTCGCCAAGAAACTAATAAAAACATGCAACCTTAAAGGCACACAGCATAAATAAAACACATCAAAAATATTCAAACTAATTAATAAATGTCCATAGGCCAATTGCCCTTTAAATACAAACCAGGATCTGCAAAAAGTAAAGTGGCCGGGCACCACTGCCAACAACTCGGATTTCTAAACTTAGGACTGATGCAAATAACTTTGAATGGGATATTATGTCTTCAAGTCTTCAGTCTTCTTGAACTTCCTCTTCTCCTTGGATTCCTTGGATCTCTCCTCCTTGGATTCATCCATCGTGGCTTGAATATCTAAATAAAGAGACAATCCCCCCCCCCCCCCCCGCGTAGGGGTTATTGCCTTTTCTCTTTGAATATCTAAAGCCATCAAAACTCGATCTTCCAAATGGAGGAAGACTCTTCCCTTCGAGGATGCATTCTTCTTTTGGAATTCGAGTTGGAAAAGAATATCCCAACTCAGAGTTATTTTCACAACTCTCATCAATATTACAAATATATTACATTAATTGAAAAATAATAAATCTATACTCTCCTGCATGATTATCCTAATAAAAATTTCCAAATATTTATAATATCCCAAGTAATTATATATAAAAAAATGTATATCACAGCAACACTTAGACATGCTCTTAATTATTGAGGGCTAAGCAGCTTCTAGAGCACCTGTAGCAATTATTATTTAATGATATTAGCCCTCATTTATTTAGGGGGGCTGAGCAAGTACATATACAATACATTATTAGAAATCATGACAGTTACCCCCCTTTTAGCATTGCATGAGCATGGCCATCTGTAAGAAAAAGTAATGTATATCTCATCCCTAACCTAGGGATAGATCTAACGCTCATCACATCAATTCACAGTGTAGTAAAAGTAAGCAAACACACCAATTAATTTCATTCACAGCATGTAATAAAACCATAAAAATCCTGGCACATAACAGAAAAAGTAAATACCGACCTAGCCTAAGTCTAGAAGTGGTGCCCTAGCAAACTAGCAAACAATTCTATGTGTGTGTAAGGTTTGTGTGGTTGGGATATATCCTAACTTGGGTAGTTAGTTAAAGTTGCCTAAGGTTCAAATTTGTTGGAGGTCTAAAAAGGAAACTTTATTTAGAGTTTAAATATTAATAAATTAGGGTCCATTTAAGTTAAATTAGCTTATTGATCACTTTTTAATGCTCAAGGTAGTGGTATTCAAAGTTAAAATTGTATTATCCAATTTTGGAAAGTCCCGGGTCCTCCTATGAACTAGCCTGAGGGGGTCAAAAATGTCACTATGGGAAATAGGCTAGGTTTGGGGTTCCTAACATCTTAGGTAAATACTAGACCTTAAGGGGAGTAATTAGACAGGTAGTTTGCTAGATTTGGAGTTTCCTATGCAACGTTATAAATTTTCCAAGTTTTGGGCAATTAAGGGATTTATTAAAACTGCCTAATTAGGGGTGAATTTATGATTTTGCTCCAAATCAGTTCTAAACATATTAGAATCACCCTCAAAGGTTAGAAATGACCTAAGAAGGTGTTCTCAAGTGTTTGGGTAAAATTTGGAATTTTTAACAATTTTTAATTATCTAATAGGGGCAAAATAAAAATTTTGATTAAAGTTGAAATTAAGAGTCAGATTCGTGTCAACCTAATGAACCCTATTTATTCAAGTAAAAGATCCAATTCTGAACAATTTGAGCTATTGTGGGTATTTTTCTAAGTTAAAATGGATTTATTATAATTTTTAGAAGGTATCAGGGCCTAATTAATGGGTTAAATTAGGGTTGGTTGATTAAGGGGTCTAAAAGTTCCTAAAAATTCCTAGAAAATTCTAGTATGTTTATGATTCCACTAAGTTTAAATGTTGAAGTTTTCATATCAGTTAGTGATCTACCCTAGCTCCTAAAAATTCTTTAAGTTTGCTAGACGAGTCCTTAAATATTATCCTTAGGGTGTCACTACGTTATATGGGTTTAAATAAAGTTCTGAACTAACCCTTGGGGTAACAATACATGGAGGTACACAAACAAAGTAAACACACCGTATCCTTAGATCTAGGAGAGCCTAAGCTAGAAGCTCGTGCATCCTACACATGCACACTATAATAAAATAAAAGTAAATATAATTAATGAAATGATTAGTGAATGATTAGGACTCAACCATTCACTAATCCACTCCCCCATGATTGCTCTTCATATGCACAATCTATATTTAAAATTTCACAAATAGTGGATCTCCCAAAAATTAGGATTTAATTATAAATAGTTTAAAGTAATTTCAAAAATATATCAATTTATAATAAATAAGTATAGGGGAAATCCACTGGCCATCCAAGCGAGGTTTTAAAAAGGTTTGAAAATAGTTTTTAATTAGAAAAAAAATATTATAATAATATTTTAAATAACGTGAAAATATTCAGAATAACTAGGTAAAGCAGAAATTTGCCAGAACAGTAAACATCAACCTCTAAAAATAATTTCAAATTAAAGTAGGCATGTTTTTGAAAATTGTAAGGGGTTATACGCGAAAAATGGATTTAAAATGAATAAGTTATGATTTATCTAATTTTAAGGGAGATAAAGGCTAATTTTAAAAAATATTTTTAGAATAATTAAAAGAAATTAAAAATAATTCTTTAAATAAAAGTAAATTAAAGTACTAGGCCTCTCAAATTTGATGTTATTTAATTCAATAATAATAAAAAAAAGTTTCAAAATAATAATAATAATGAATATAGTTTAAAATAATAAAGTAATTTAAATAATAATAATAATAATAATAAGAGTAATGATCAATAATAAAGATAATGATAATAAAGAAATGAGTTAACCATTATAGTAATAGCAAACAAACATAATGAAAATAATTTTAATTTTAAAATAATCATAATGATGATTAAAATAGTTCAATAATAAAAAAATAATAATAATCATAATAAAAATAACAATAATAATGAAATATTGAAGTAATTATAATATTATGATAATGAAAATAGTGGTGATATTAGTAATAATAATATTAATAAAATAACAATAATAATTGGAATAACTTAATTTTGAAATAATGATAAATAATAAATAAAGTTTAAAATAATAACATAATAATAATCATGATAATAATGAAAATAATTTTTTAAGTTAAAAATATTAATAAGAATAATAATGATGAAGATAATTTTAACTTTAAAATATTAATAACATTAATAATAATAATAATAATAATAATAATAATAATAATAATAATAATAATAATAAAAGATAATAAGAGTAATAAATGAAAATAACTTTTGAATTAAAATGATAATAATTTTTGAGTTAAAATAATAATCATAATGATAATAATCTTTAAAATAGTAATAGCATTAATAATTACTATAAATATTAATAATAATAATAATAATAATAATAATAATAAATAATAACAAAAATAACTTAAAAGAAAGTAAAGTTTTTTATTTTCATTTTAATTAATTATATATTGATATTAATAATTAATAATAATAACAATAAATTTCAAATAATAATAATAATAATAATAAATACATAATAAATAATAAATAATACAAATGGTCAAAATTTTAAAATAATTATATTTTTAAAGTAAAGATATTATTTTTTCTAAAAATAATGATATATTATATTAATATTTTTAGTATTAAAAAAAATTTATAGTAATTATTTCAATGAAATCGGATTTAAAATAGGTTTTTAAAATAATTAAAATAATCATTTTTTAGATAAAACCGATCTGCGGCGGTGGTCAACCAAGTGGCAGGGCTGGATTGGCCCATTCAAAATGCTCCGCGGCAGCGGCTTCTTAGGCTGATAAGTGCACGACATGATAGGGTAACGGATCCGTGGCCAATCATTACCTGGTTGTGCAATAATTGCGTTGTCGGCAATGATTGTCGCAATCATTGTGGCAATCAGGGGACCGCGGACGCGATTTCATTAACAACGTCAGCGCAGTCCCGCGGCTATCAGATCGTCCGTCTTTTGGAACGGACGACTGAGATTTGTCTGCATGATCAACCCCAGCGGGAGATCTAACCGCGGGGCAGATCCAAGAGAGAATACGACGGGATCTGAACTGTTGATCGCCCGCTCAACGGTCTGAGACCCGTCCAGTGCTTGCAGCCACTTGATTCAAAACCTTAAACTGTTATTTGGTTCGTTTGATCGATTGGATCGATCAAATGAGATGAAATTTTACACATATATTGCTAATATGAAGAGAAACTATGGGATATAGATTTTGTTACCAAAAACGCACTTTTTAGAATGGTATTTAACCCTAAGTGATTAACTAGGGTTTGGAATTTTACTGAAAATGCCCAATAGATTTGGGAGATCTCTGGCATGTTGCACTTGTAGATTGTCCACACTCCTAGTTGCAGAAGAAACAACGAGCTCTCGGTGTCTAGATCACACGTAAAATGAATTAGAAGCTCCAATTCATCGGAATCTCATCGCCGACGAGCTTTTGGCTATGGATTTGAGTGAGGGAAGGTAGAGGGGAGCTAGGGGATCTCACACACGAGATTTCTCGGGGTGAGAGCCGCTATGAAGGGAATAAAAGCAAAAGTCCTTCAATTCAACCTAATTTTTACTATTTAAATCCCTAAACCTAAGGTGGACGGCTAGGATAAGATCTAGGGATAATTAGGAGGGAAATCAGGCTTAAGAGGCCGTGGTTTTGATTTGAAATCCATAGGTGTCACGACCCGACCCGAGACGGATCCCGCCCGCACCGGGCCGTGACCAGCCAAACAGACTAACCAGGATCTGGCTTTGGAATTTACTTACTGAACTGAATCTTCCAAATATTATACATACAAAACATACCAGAGCTACTAAAAATATCAAATACAGCGGAACAAATCATCTATATTTTTCTTTCTTTTCCTCAAAACAATCATCTACAAATACAGTACATGGCTGACAGAAAATAAAGCAGAAAGAGCCATGACTGTACAAAAATCAAAAAGTACAAAAGTACCTATCACAGATCGGACTCTGAACTCTAGTCCAAGACCTCCTTCCCTTTCCCAGAACCTGAAAACCACCAGAAAGCAAGAGTGAGCTCAACAGCTCAGCAAAGCGACAAACCTCCAATCAAAATTCTCAGAATCCAAAACCAAACACATCGGACCAAATCCAGAACAGAAATCAGAACAGAATCAAATAGATATCAGAATCTTCGTACAGAAATCAGAATCGGACAGTTCATAACAAAACAGATCAAATCAGAACATATACGGACATATATCAAATCAGAATTTCTTACAGAAATGAATCAGAATGGAACAGATCAGAAATCGGAAAAGAACAGATCAAACAGAACCATACGGAAATAGAAGTCGTATCAAATCAGATACCAGATATCAGATATATAATTAATAGCTAAATTCCCTGACACTGACTGAATCTCATAGGATCCAGGCCCCTTATGCCTCCCTTTGTGCTCACGGCACCAGAACAGATGTGCATATAGCACCAGAATATACATATATATGTGCTTATAGCACCAGAACTTATTTCCTCGGATCCGGAACAGAAAAGATATCAGATTTTATATTGAGCTCATTTCAGATTTCCCAGACACTAACTGAATCTCATAGGATCCAGGCCCCTTATAACTCCCTTTTTATAGTATATACAGATAACATATCAAATCAGAAGAAATCCGGACAAATCAGAAATCACCCAAAAATCGGGCAGCATAATGGCAATGTATGAAATTTACACAATTTTCCTAAAAAATCATAGAATACCAAATTCACACAGAATGTAGATAACAACATTTCAGAACATTTATTCTACTGCCACAGCCTTTAATATTCACACAGAAAAATACAGACGGAATAAAACGCCGCCAAATCAAAACGGTCCGGACAAAAATCTCCAAAATATATTCAAAATGTGCACACCCGGCACGTCAACGATATACAGAGAGTTACGCGGTAAAAACTAAACCAGTCGAAAAATACGGATGAAAATCGCTAACAAAAACGAAATCCAGACAGAAAATACCGTCAACAACGACGGTTCTGAAAATTGAGAAAGTCGGATTGTGCCTTACCTTGCGTACAGCAATTTCGTGAACAGTCTCGTCGGACAAAAACAGCTTGGCGTCGTCCAAAAATCAACTTTTCCACTTTTTCCTTCGTTTTTCTCTCTCCTCGGCTTTTCTCTCTCTTCAAAATATCTCATTTCCATATATATCCAGACTGATCGTCCTGGATGATCGCACTTCGTCCCGGTACGATCTGGCTCTGGACAAATGTCGTCCAGACGAGATTTAATTATCGTCCCCGGCGGCGGGTCCTCTGGAAAATTTTCATCCAGACGATCCAACATTTCGTCCAGCGAACTGCTCAATTCTCACAATTCTGACCAAACCTGTACCGATCATCCCGGGACGATCCTACTTCGTCTCGGACGAACCTGGAGCAAAACTGATATTACAATCTCCCCAACTTCAAAAAAAATGTCGTCCTCAACATTGTCCAATCAAAACTCCATCAAAATAGATACGGATACGACTTCCTCATGTCCGACTCTTTCTCCCAAGTCGTTTCCCGTGCAGTACGGTGCTTCCACTGGACTTTAACCATCGGAATCTGTTTACTTCGTAGCTTTCGGACGTCGTACGCCAAAATCAACTCTGGCTCTTCCTTGTACGCCAGATTCTCCTGAATCTCAACCTCATCAACAGATACCTTCTTTCCAAAGTCAGATACCCACTTCCTCAAAGTGGATACGTGAAACACATTATGCACGTCGGGCATCGAATTAGAAAGCAACAGTCTGTAAGCAGATTTTCCAATCCTTTCCAAGAATTCAAAAGGTCTAACATATCTCGGACTAAGCTTGCTTACCTGGCCAAATCTGCTCACACCCTTCATCGGGCTGACTTTGACATACACAAAGTCACCAACTTGAAACTCAACAAACCTGTGCTTCTGATTATAATACTTCTGCTGTCGGTCCTGAGCCGCTTTTAACTTTTCCTTAATCAAGCTGATCTTCTGAACAATTTCATCAGCAAAAGTGGCACCCAAAGCCTGTCTATCTCCGACCTCCGTCAGAGTCAAAGGAGTCCGGCACTTCCGGCGGTGCCATATCGATACTGGACTGGAAGCTATTGTTGTAAGCAAACTCAATCAAAGGGATATGATCTTCCCAGCTTCCACCAAAGTCCAAAACACAAAGCCTCAACAGATCTTCCAATACCTGAATAGTCCTCTCAGACTGTCCATCAGTCTGAGGATGAAAAGCTGTACTGAAATGCAATTTAGTACCCAAGCCTTGCTGCATACCCTTCCAAAGTCTGGAAGTAAAACGTCCGTCTCGATCAGATACAATCACGCAAGGCACACCGTGCAATCTGATAATCTCCTTAACATAAACCTGTGCCAAGCGATCTACTGAATCAGTCTGTCTGATCGGAAGAAAATGGGCGGACTTCGTCAATCGATCTACGACCACCCAGATGGCATCATGTCCTTGCCGTGATCGAGGAAAACCCATCGCAAAGTCCATCGTCACCTCCTCCCACTTCCACTCAGGGATAGGCAACGACTGCAACAGTCCACCTGGTCGCTGATGCTCTGCCTTCACCAACTGACAGGCCTCGCATCTCGACACAAACTCTGCCACATCCTTCTTCATCCCAGGCCACCAGAACAAAAGCTTCATATCAGCATACATCTTATCACTGCCTGGATGAATAGTGTAGCCAGAATGATGAGATTCATACAGAATCTCCTGCCTCAAATCCCCAAACACAGGTACCCACAACCTGTTCTTGCAGAAAATAGCACCAGAATCAGAAATTCGAAGTTTAGGAGTCTTACCAGATCCAATCTGAGCAATCAACTTCGAATAATCAGAATCTGACTTCTGGGCTTCTTGAATCCTTGTCTCCAAAGTAGACTGAATACTCAGATGAGCCAAATCCAAACCATTGGAGGGAATCACCTCCAACTGCAAGCGCTCCATGTCTCGAATCAGAAAGTCATCAGAAGTAAGCTGAATACCTGATAATCCAGAAGACTTCCTGCTCAGAGCATCCGCTACCACATTAGCCTTCTCAGGCTGGTACTGAATAGTCAGATCATAATCCTTGTTCAACTCGAGCCACCTTCTCTGTCTCAGATTCAGATCCTTCTGAGTAAAAATGTACTTCAGACTCTTATGATCAGTAAAGATCTCACATCTGACGCCATACAGGTAATGACGCCAAATCTTCAAAGCAAATACCACTGCAGCTAATTCCAGATCATGTGTCGGGTAATTCTTCTCATGTGGCTTTAACTGTCTAGAATCATAAGCAATTACCTGACCATGCTGCATCAGGACACATCCCAATCCTTTCAGTGAAGCATCACTGAACACCTGAAAACCTTCCGTACCTGATGGAAGTGCTAACACTGGAGCTGAAGTCAGACAATCCTTCAGTCTCTGAAAACTAGCTTCACACTCCGGTGTCCAAACAAAAGGTACTGACTTCTGCGTCAGTCTCGTCAGAGGCGTCGAAATCTGTGAAAATCCCTTTACAAATTTCCTGTAATATCCGATCATGCCCAAGAAACTACGTACCTCAAATACCGTAGTCGGCCTTGGCCAATCAGCAACTGCCTGAATCTTCTGGGGATCAACAAAAATGCCTTCTCCGCTAATCACATGCCCCATAAAAGAAATGCTCCTCAGCCAGAATTCACACTTGGAGAACTTGGCATACAGCTGATGCCGCCTCAAAGTCTCCAACATAATGCTCAAGTGTCTGGCATGCTCATCCTCAGAAGCAGAATACACCAGAATATCATCATTGAAGACGATCACGAACTGATCCAAATACTCCCTGAATACTCGGTTCATCAGATCCATGAAAATAGCAGGCGCGTTGGTTACCCCAAAAGGCATAACCAAGAAGTCATAGTGCCCGTACCGAGTACTGAAAGCTGTCTTCACCACATCAGATTCCTTCACCTTCACCTGATAGTATCCGGATCGCAAGTCAATCTTCGAAAACACAGAAGATCAGGAAAGCTGATCGAACAAGTCATCGATCCGAGGCAAAGGATACTTGTTCTTGATCGTAACTTTATTCAAATCTCTGTAATCCACACACATACGAAGTGTCCCGTCCTTCTTCTTCACAAACAGAATAGGTGCTCCCCAGGGAGAAACACTAGGACGGACAAAGCCTCTGTTAACCAACTCCTGAAGCTGAACTTTCAACTCAGAAAGTTCTTTCGGTGCCATCCTGTACGGAGCTTTTGATATAGGAGCGGTACCCGGAAAAACATCGATAGAGAACTCCACCTCTCTATCAGGAGGTAAACCAACCAACTCCTCAGGAAAAACATCAACAAACTCCCGTACCACTGGGATCTCAGAAACAGAACCAACCTCCAGGTTCAGATCCCGCAACGAAGCCAAAAAGACTGGACATCCCTTCTTCCACATTCTGCTCACCTCCAACACAGAAATTAAACTGGAGAGAACACCTCGTAATCCCTGAAATACACATTGCTCTCCAGCTATAAGCAAACTCACTTGCTTCTTCAAACAGTCAATCTGAGCCTCGTATTGACTCAGCCAATCCATGCCCAGAATCACATCATAAGAAGAAATCGACAACAGAATCAGACTCGATTTCCACTTCTTGCCAGAAATGTCAATCTCACACAAGCAAAACTTCCGAGCAATCAAAAGATTTCCAGTCGGTAAAATCACAGACAAAGAAACCGGAAGAAAAAACGAGTCCAAATGCAAAATCTCAAAACAGTGCTCGGACAGAAAAGAGTGACTAGCTCCAGAATCAAACAAAACACGACAGGGCTGATTAGAAATGTAAATCATACCTGTCACAACATCGGGAGCATCTCGAGCCTCCTGTTGACTCAAGCTGTAAACTCGGGGCTGCACTGGAGCTGGAGCTGAAGTAATAGAACTACTGGGCTCCCTCTGACTAACAGTCGGTGGTCTCCGTGGTACAGAACTAGAACCACCACCTCTACCAGCAAACCCCTCAGGACGCGGAGGAACAGTCCTCGGTCTCCCTGCTGAACCAGCAGGTCTAACAGAGCCCTCAGATCGGAACTCAGAACGCCGATCAAATCCCATCTGTGGACACTCTGCAATCCGATGTCCTGGCTGACCACATCGGAAGCACAAACCAGCCATCCTGTAGCACTGGCCAAAGTGTCGTCGTCCACAGCTCTGGCACACAGGTGTCGTACTAACAGAACCAGAACTCGTCGTACTGGTAGCAGTACTAGACAACCCTCCACTCCTCCTAGAGTCAGATCTGGTGACTCCGGATCCAGAACCAACTACAAATCTCCTCTTCCCAGAGGAATCACTGCCTGAAATCTCGCCTCCAAACCTCTTCCTACTCGCAGTCCATCGCTGCTGAGTAGCCATTAGGTCGTTCTCTATCAATCGAGCTCGCTCCACAAGCTCAGAGAAGTCAGTGATCCGGAATGGTATCAGGGGCTGCCTCAAAGTATCTCGTAATCCCCTCAGAAATCTGTAGCACCTCTCAGCAGAAGTGCTAACCAGCTGCGGAGCGTACCTGGCTAATGCAGTAAACTCAGTCTCGTACTGTATCACCGTCTTGCTCCCCTGAACAAGCCTCATAAAACTCTCCTGCATCTGCTGTCGTGCAGAAGGGGGAACAAATCAGTCTCGAAACACCTCAGTGAACTCTTCCCAAGTAATCAAAGAGTTCAATCTGCCCTGAAATCTGGCTGCTTGCTGGCCTTCCCACCAGTGTTTAGCCTCTCCATCCAACAGAAAAACAGCTAATGGAACCTTCCTGTCTGACGGACACTGCATGCCGTCGAAGGTCTTCTCCAATCTCCTCAGCCACTCCTCGGCTGCTCTGGGCTCAACAGCGCCCTCAAACCTCGGAGGTTTCAACCTCAAAAATAACTGCAGATGTCTATCAATATCCTCAGATCTGACGGTAGAAGCTCTGCTCTGAGTCTCGCTCATCATCTGAGCAACTAGCGTAGCAAACTGAGAAAGTGTATCAGCACCGGTCATTGGGGTTGTACTCCCCACTGGAGCTGCCTGACTGGCACTCTGCCCGTCAGTCATATCTAGGTCTGGCTGATCCATACAGAAAAATCCAGAAAATCCGGAAAACTATCACAAAAACAACACAATAAAAAGCCAAACAAACCAAAACTACCACAGACCAACTCACTACAGATCACTTCCTATAGCTCTGTTTTACAATCCAACCAAATTCCAAAACCAATGCTCTGATACCACCAAAAAGCTTGTCACGACCCGACCCGAGACGGATCCCGCCCGCACCAGGCCGCGACCAGCCAAACAGACTAACCAGGATCTGCTTTGGAATTTACTTACTGAACTGAATCTTCCAAATATTATACATACAAAACAGACCAGAGCTACTAAAAATATCAAATGCAGCGGAACAAATCATCTATATTTTTCTTTCTTTTCCTCAAAACAATCATCTACAAATACAGTACATGGTTGATAGAAAATAAAGCAGAAAGAGCCATGACTGTACAAAAATAAAAAATTACAAAAGTACCTATCACAGATCGGACTCTGAACTCTAGTCCAAGACCTCCTTCCCTTTCCCAGAACCTGAAAACCACCAGAAAGCAAGAGTGAGCTCAATAGCTCAGCAAAGCGACAAACCTCCAATCAAAATTCTCAGAATCCAAAACCAAACACATCGGACCAAATCCAGAACGGAAATCAGAACAGAATCAGACAGATATCAGAATCTTCGTACAGAAATCAGAATCAGACAGTTCATAACAAAACAGATCAAATCAGAACAGATACGGACATATATCAAATCAGAATTTCTTACATAAACGAATTAGAACAGAACAGATCAGAAATCGGAACAAAATAGATCAAACAGAACCATACGGAAACAGAAGTCATATCAAATCAGATACCAGATATCAGATATATAATTAATAGCTAAATTACCTGACACTGACTGAATCTCATAGGATCCAGGCCCCTTATGCCTCCCTTTGTGCTCACGGCACCAGAACAAATGTCCATATAGCACCAGAATATACATATATATGTGCTTATAGCACCAGAACTTATTTCCTCGGATCCGGAACAGAACAGATATCACATTTCATATTGAGCTCATTTCAGATTTCCCAGACACTAACTGAATCTCATAGGATCCAGGCCCCTTATAACTCCCTTTTTATAGCATATACAGATAGCATATCAAATCAGAAGAAATCCGGACAAATCAGAAATCACCCAAAAATCGGGCAGCATAACGGCAGCGTATGAAATTTACACAATTTTTCTAAAAAATCATAGAATACCAAATTCACACAGAATGTAGATAACAACATTTCAGAATATTTATTCTACTGCCACAGCATTTAATATTCACACAGAAAAATACAAACGGAATAAAACGCCGCCAAATCAAAACTGTCTGGACAAAAATCTCCAAAATATATTCAAAATGTGCACACCCAGCACGTCAATGATATACAGAGAGTTACGCGGTAAAAACTAAACCAGTCGGAAAATACGGACGAAAATCGCTAACAAAAACGAAATCCGGACAGAAAATACCGTCAACAGCGACGGTTCTAAAAATTGAGAAAGTCGGATTGTGCCTTACCTTGCGTACAGCAATTTCCTGAACAGTCTCGTCGGACGAAAACAGCTCGGCGTCGTCCAAAAATTAACTTTTCCACTTTTTCCTTCATTTTTCTCTCTCCTCGTCTTTTCTCTCTCTTCAAAATATCTCATTTCTATATATATCCAGACTGATCGTCCTGGACGATCGCACTTCGTCCCGATACGATCTGGCTTTGGACAAATGTCGTCCAGACGAGATTTAATTATCGTCCCCGGCGGCGGGTCCTCTGGAAAATTTTCATCCAGACGATCCAACATTTCGTCCAGACGAACTGCTCAATTCTCACAATTCTGACCAAACCTGTACCAATCGTCCCGGGACGATCCAACTTCGTCCCGGACGAACCTGGAGCAAAACTGATATTACAATAGGAGGCTTTAAATCCAATTAATGGTCTCTTAATTCCACTTAAATATGTCATTTTGACCAATTTAAGACTTGGTTTGACCAAGTCAATGGTTGACCTGGTCAACCTAGTCAAATAGGTCAAAAGTGAAGTGGGCTTGAGCCAAGTCAGGGTTTGAATTGATTAGAACTTGATTTGGGCACAAAGGGGCTTAATTGGTCAACCCTAGTTGACCTGGTCAACCCTAGTTGACCTGGTCAACCAGGTTGACCTAGGGTACAAGATTGGGCCCAATAGGTTAGGTCTGACCTACTGAGTTCAGTGGATGGGAGAAATGATCTTGAGGAGCTCTGAATTGGATTTGAAATCAATCAGAAGCTGTTTGGGCCAATTTGGGTCAATCCTGGTTGACCTGGTCAACTAGGTTGACCCAGAACCTGGGTCTGGGCTTAGTAGACTTGGCTTGACTCCCTGAACCCATTGGGATGGGTCCTGGGGTCTATCCTGGTCAAACTTGACCAGGTCAACTCTTTGACCTAGTTTGGGGAAAAAAGGTCAACACCGGCGAGCGTGTTGTAGGAACACACGTGACGCCTAAAAATACTATGTTGGTCAATAAATTTGAGCCTGATCCTTCTAAATAGGTAGATAGGAGTCGACAAGGTTTAATAAATAATTATAAAATTACCCCAAACATTCGCATGGGCTTCAGCGAGTGTGTTATTGATACACACGTGATGCCTAGGGATACTATGCAGGTCAAATGGTGAGTCTAAGTCCAAACATGATCCTTCTATACGGTTAGATAGGAGTCGACACAGTTCGACCATTAAATAAATATGCGGCCGCGAGGACAGTTGAAATATTTATTATATACATTCATATTAGGCCTTCAAGGCATTCAATAAAGAAAACTGACCAACAAAGGTCCGAAACTTATAAAACTTGATCCCCTATTAACAAGTTGATAGGGTCGACAAGGTGTAGCAAATGAAAATGACCCCATATACCCCGATGATGGCCGTGTTGAATGTCAATCTCAACTAGAGGGGTTAATCAATAAGTTCAAATACCACCCAAATGCCCCAAAACCAAAACTTCCAAAAACATCAAAATACATATATTTAGAACTTAAATTCAACCATTCAAATACTTAAAGAAAAATTCATCCACCCTTATCAATAGTTTGGCGGGGTGGACAAATTAAAATTTATTTCAACTCACATAGAGCTAATACATAGTCAAAAATATCACTAGGATCCATTAACAAACAATCTCCTTCTAATAAAGACGTGGTATATGTCCTCTAACCACTAGTTTTGCCGCCAAATGGTACCACAGGATAAACGGTTATAACCCGAGGCCATATGAACCAAGTGATTTTGCCACCAAATGGCACTATGAAATACCAGTTATGGCCAGAGACGATACGTTCTTTAGTGGCATCAAATCCTTGAGGTACGAATCAATAAGATATGATCGATTGGGCGCAAATCCCTCAGTTAGCTAAAGTTGATTCAAATTTATCACCTTAGACAAATATCCATCCTATGTCTACAATGTCCCCTTGGACGAAGCAACCCATGGCTGCCCACAAGGATCCTTCTGTCAGGTTGGGTGGACTACCTCCTATAACTAAGTATATTAGGGACCATGATGGCCTGGGAGGACGGAACCATGGGATCTTAATTGGGTCCATCATCATTTCCCCACCATCTGCATTAAGTGCAAGATGGTGAAATTTCCAATTTTAAATATCAAACCTTCAAACTTTTAATATCCAAGCCCATGTTGCTACTATATGCCAGATAACATGTACTCTCTACGTATCTGATTGATGACTAGCCTTAATCAAAAGTTCTCTCTCGTGATCGAGAGGGTTAATTAACTATAGGGGCTTATGCCTATAGGAAACCAGAACTCAGATCATAAAGTCCTTACAAAATGAGAGTGAAATCTCTGGGTAGTGTCTTATCTACAAACTCATCTGCCTTCCAAAATCTATCCCAAAACTTAATCCGTTAAAACTCTTGCACGAATGAAAAATAACAAGTAAGTGGAGGCCGGGGCCGAATTTTTGGGGACCACAGATATCAAATTAAAAGAATAAAAATATATATTAAATTTTTTAATCCATTATAAAGAATATATTACATAATCTAAAATAGTTATACATGAAAGTTGAAACATAATACATCATTAATTATTCCTGATTTTTTACTACCTCTTCTTCTTGGGTTTTAGAGCATCTATACCAGGGGTGTATCATAAGGGTTCCCGCCTACTCCTCCTCTGGAACTGTGGTTCTTCTTCTTGTTCATGCTTCCCTTCCTCCTGCATAGTATCAATGTCATGTTGTACTTATTCCATAACAATGTCATACTGGGTTGGAGTTCCGGGCCAACCAAATAGGGTCATCCACATGTATTTATTTGATTTAAAAAATATAGTTTTGAAAAATATTAATTTTCTTTGAGAAAGTTTAATTTCTGGAATTTTAAAATTGAACACATAATTATGAATGATATGTCACCTCAGAAGGTGAACATATCATTCCCTAATGGGTTCAAATTATAAAACTTTAAATTCATCCTAATTATTATAGTCAAACTCATGAAAAAATCATATATGACCCTGGAGGGTCAACATTAAATTCAATCGAGTGTTTGACTATAATAATCCAGACAAGAGATTGTTAATTTCATAATCAAAGTAATGATAATAAAGTAAAATATTTTTCTAAGGAAAGATGATATTGCCTATTATCAATTATTTGAATATGACGATAACGGTCGTCATTTTTTTATTTCCCAAAGAGAATTAATTGAGGGTTTTCAAAAATTGATTTTGAAAATTAGATCTGAGTTACTAAATCTCCTACGAGTGCGAGCCCTCGTAGTTAATTACATCGTAGGAAATTGAAGTTTCCTACGAGTACTCTTGATTAAAATAGCGGTAGAAATTTATTTAAGAATTTCAAAATTCAATATAAAAGGAGGTTCTCGTCAGTATGTCCTGCTTATATTTTTTGCTTATGTTTAAGTTCAATGAATGCATTTTTTTTTCTTGTTTATTTCGTGATTTTCTTAGTTAACTAAAAATTAAAAAAATTGAAATTATGAGATGCGCCAAGAGGCGGGGTGAATTGAAAAATCGTTGTAGTAAAAGATAATCCTAAACAGGAGTTCTAATTTTTTATGTTTTTAAAACTTAAAGAAGAAATTAAATAATGCGAAAGCGAGCGCTTACAACACAATTTTCAATAATGAATTTCACTATAATTTTCCTCAAGCAATTTTAATGAAAATAAAATACATGCGTAAATAAAAAGAAGTAAAAGAAAATTACACCAGAGATTTTATAGTGGTTCGGTCACTTGACCTACGTCCACTCCCCAAAGTCCTCCACTCCAAGATTTTCACTACTAAATAATAACCAAGCAAAAATAAATCCTTGATTTACACATTAGTTTTGGGGTTAATTTAAGTAAGTATTCAAAAACTATCGTACATTACAATTTGATCGTATAATACGATCAATTCAAAATTTTTATATTAACCTTACTTAAATTAGTCTGTTAGCTAGGGTTTTTGATTAGTAACACATTGTACAGTGCGATATACATCGTACAATATGACTTATTTATAGATAGCCGTTTCATCAAGATCAGATCATACAATATGATATAAACTCGTATAGTACGATCAACAGAAAAAATTCTTCATTTTTAAAACCCTCTCCCCCTGTGTGTGTGCATGCTTACTCAATATTGCATACAATTTGTGGTCAGACTCAAGAAAAGAAAAATAATAATATATATAAATATAATGTTATGAACTCCAACTTATACTCTACCCAGTCTTGAATCTTCTTGTTATCCTAAGTAACTTGTGATCTCCCTGAAATGTTAGTACTCACAGATAAGAGTAGAAATAAAAAATATTTAATGAATAATAATTCAAGCGATATTATTTATCATAATTAAATTCTCATACTAGGGGTGTAATTTTCAAACAAGAATGGATTAAATTTGAACACTTATTTCAGGAGTCAAATGAGGAAGGATATGAGGCACCTGAGATTCTGAAACAATTCAAAGGTGCTCCAGTCTATCCTAAGTGTTGGGCTTAAATTTGATTGAAAGAGATTTAAGTTTGAGTGATCAATTTTATTAGAAAGTTAAGATTCAATTCCCAGAGGTTAAGGTCTTATGGTCCAAGCTAGCCGCAGAACCTAAGTCTAAAGTGGGTACTGAAAATTAGTGACCCGAACTTAGCTAATACATTGTAAACCTGAGATTACCCCGGCCTGGATTGGGGAGCAAGCTAAACCACCTAAGCGCTTCAAAACTATGAGTCTGGTTTTTTAATGTTGAGTGGTAGGGATGTTATTTAAGATAAGTTTTTTAGAGTAGGGCCGACATCTAGAGTAGATCCTAATTAGCCATTTGACTTATGTTGTGTGTTTGATGTCTAAATAAATGTAATTAAAGTTTAGACTCTTTTAAATTTATTTCTAATACAATGCATGCTAATTGACTCGATTAAATTCTTAAATTTAAAATGAAGCAATTTTAAATAGGCTTAAAAAAAGATTTTATCCTAAAGATGCACAGATTCCCCTTGACAGATCAGATCTGTACCATCATATGCTAGGTGGTCTGCCAAAACCCGCAGGCCGGGAGGTGCCTAGCAAAAGGAAAAAAAATGCAACAAGTATGCATGCAAACTTCCAGCGGTCTCGGGCTTACTTCTTAAATTCATTAGAGTTGCTATGTTATCTTAAAAGTTTTAATTTTGTTTAAGTAGAAATTGTTTGAAACGAGTCCTTATGAGCCTACAATCGGATTCCAGGCTGAAATAAATATGACATGCAAGTAAAAAGACTAAAAAAAATAGATAACTCTACTACACAATCAATTAAATAAATCAATCAAATTAAATGCTCAAATTGAATGTCCATGTGATAAGTGCCACTTAATATTACAAACTAGGGTCTGCAGAAAAGTAAAATGGTCGGGCACCACTAACAACAACCTAGATTCTACTCCTAAGACTCAAGTGACTTTGAGATTTGGGATTCTTCTCAATCTTCACTTCTTCATCCTTTTGCAGCTCACCGAGGCCATGAAGTTTATTTCACATACCATGGGGCTAGTTTAATAGTCTCATAGGCCTGAGTTACCTAGTGGTACCCGGTATAATTATGTGATTTTATTTGATTAAGGTTTGAAGGATAATGAATTTTAAATTAAAACTGGTTGATTGCAGGTTTTAAGGTTGATTAAAGATTTTTGAAATTTAAAAGTGTTTTTTGAGTTTTAAGAATTTTTTGGATTATTTTAATCATTTAATTAAGGGGTCAAAAATTGACTTCTAATTAAGAGAGAATTTTAGAAAGTTAGTATTTTTATAAAATATTAAAATATTAGACTTTAATATGAGTTATTAGACACTAAGTTTGCTAGGTTTAGATTTTTCTACATTTAGTTATGTAGGTTTGAAGTTTTGGCTTGATTTTGATTTAAGTTTGACCAAAAGTTGACTTTTTTAAATTTGAATGAATTCTGAAAGTATGATATTTTAAATAAATATTAGATTTTCATATGAGTTGAATGCCTTCAATTTGGTTAACTTGGAATATTTTATAGTTAGTTATGAGCTGTTAAAGTTGGACAATTTATTGAATTTTTAAATTGGTTTAATTAAGGGGATTTTTTGAATTTGCTCCAAATGAAATCTCAACTTTTTGAAATTAACTCCAAATGTTAAGAATGATCTAAGAAGAGATTCTCAAGTGTTTGGAAATTTTTTAGAATTTTTAATTATTTTTAATTAATTAAATTAATTAAATATAGAATTTCAATTAAAATTAAATTAAGTTCAGGTTTTCTATCAAATCAAAAGGATATTATTTTTTATTGATTAAGGATTACATTTTGGTCAGTTAGAGGTATTATTTATATTTTTTGGAATTAAATTTGATTTATTAAAGTTTTTAGAAGTTTTTAATGCTTAATTAAGGGTTTAATTTTGACTTGTTTAATTTTCTAACCTAATGAACTATAAATTTGGTGAGATTTGAACATAAGGTGTAAATTGTCACTAAGTTTAATGCTCTAAAGTTTCACCCCTATTGGGTGTGTATAGAATTTCCTAGGATTTTCCTAAGTTGACTAGACCTTATCATTAATTATTTTTCCTATGTAACAATAGTGTTCAATTGGGATAAAATCTCTGTTCATCTAACCCTGACACTAAATTACATATACCAATGAAAAATACAAACCTATTTCTAAGTGGTGTGTGAATTATAAATTTTCAAAATTTTGAATCAAAATCTGACCAAAAACTTAAAATTGAATTCACTAAAATTCAGCTATTAAATTGAGTTGAAAATTTTATGGCATATGGGTAGCACACCATAGTGTACATTGTCCAAATTAGAGAACAATCAGATCACTAGATTAAGAGTTATCAATAAAATTCAATTTTTATTAAAACCTTAATAACTCTGTATAAAGTGATCAAACTCAGTTAAACGAAGTTTTAAAATAAATTTGGGCTCATAGTAGAGTGTGACGCGAATTGGTGCGCCACTTAAACACGTTGGACGGTTAGATCATATGTCTGATTCGCCGCGGCTTGATTCAGCGGCTAAAATCGTGCCACGTCGCCATGCTCCTTTGCAAACAAATAGAGTTCGAATCCTGGTAGAGTCGCGTGTTCTTAACAGGGTGATATGGCAGCCTATGGGCTGTCCAATCGTGCAGAAGGATCGATCAGACAGCTTTGATTGAACCAAAGCCACTCTAGTTCAAAATGAACTAAAAACTTCAAATACTTATATAACTTTTGATCCGATCGTTCAAATTTGATAAAATTTGAAACGTAGGCTCTAGATATCCTTATCTTATAATCCAAAGAGTTTCAAGGCTCCATGCTTTGAGAATTTGGAGATATCAAGGTGTGATCACAGAAATTAAAACACAAATAACTTTCTAACATGTTATACGATTTTAACGATCATGATCTCGTTAGAAATTTGATAAGATCCTCTTCAACTTTGTAGTAGATCTTGAGACTTGATTATGGCTGGATTAGAAGTTATGTTAGAAACTCCTCTTTCTCTCTCTAGATTCCTCTCTCTTCACCAAACACGGCTTTGGAGGCTAGATTTTGGTGGAAAGAAGCATGGGAGAGCTGAGTAAGTTGCTAGAGAATCTCTTAGAAAGGTTTGGAAAGCTGGAAGAATTATGGAGGAGAAGAATTAAGTGAGAGAGGGTTAGGGTTAAAATGAGGGCTCAAAATGGGGTTTCACCCTATTCAAATGTCCCTTGCTTGAATGGAGGGTTGGGATTGAATGGGGAGACTCCTAGATGGCTGCCAAGTGTTTTTGGGTTGTTGGAATGGTAGAGAATCAAAGGACCAAGGTACATGCCACGTGGAAAGGTCTCTTGGTCTCCCCATGGGCATGTAGGAGTAATCCAAGCCATTTAATCTTGATCCAATGGCTTAGAATGGACTTTAGGAAGGTTCTAGAGGTTGTTTAATCAGCTGGAATAATTTGGATTAAAGAGGATTAAGTTTAAATGAGGTTTTGATTAAGTTTGACCCATCCATAACCTTGGTTTGACTGTTTGACCAGTCCACTTGCCATGTGGACTAGTGATGTGGCATGGAGAGGTCTTGAATGCTAGTAGGATATATTAAATGAGGATTTGATGTCTTGATATTGGAGTTTGAATGCTTGGAAAGGGATTTGAGCTACTTTAACCAAGTCCTAATGTATTAACTTAGTCAACTTAGTTTGAGTTTGATCCATATTGAATCAAAGAATGTTCAAAGTATTGAATGGAGTGTGTTTAAAGTCTCTTGAAACAAATTTGATAGAAAGATGTGTGGAAGATATGATTTGACAATGATTTTGGGTTTGCATAAGTTGAACTCAAAGTGATTTGACTTCAAAAGGATTTGAAAGTATTTGAATCATATTTTGAAATGGATTTGAGGGGTCAAGTTAAGGGTTTGAATGAATATAATGAATAGGCTCAAATGGGTCAAGTTCGATCAAGTTCAGGCTCACTTGACCAAGTCAACAACTGACCGGGTCAGGAATCCAATCAAATCCAAACCATTTAGGAATATGATCAAAAGATCTTAAATGGGTTTAATATTGATATGGGGTTTGACTTGAAAAGGCCAAGTTGAAGTTTGGAGAAAACTTCAAAATTGCCCTTAAGGGGCATTTAGGTCATTTTGACCCCTGGTCAACTAAGGGTTTAAATGGGTTAGCAAAAATATAATTTAATACTCAAGAGGTTAGGATTAATGTTCTGGATATAATTAGAGGCTTTGGGGAAAGCTCTAAGGTCATGATCCACTGGATGGTAGGTCTAGTGGCATAGACTGTAAATATTTGAAGTTATATATCTTTTAGATTTCAATTCAATTTTGGGGTTAAAGAGCTTAGATTGAGCTCAAAATTTGAAGTGTTATCTCTAGATACATGTCATATCAATATGCAATTGATAGACTCTGAATTAGAGGTCATTTGACTTGGGTTTGAAGTGTTTGAAAACTCAATGGAAAAGACTTAAAGGACTTGAACCTTTAGCCTTGGATTTGAGTCTAAATTGATCTAAGATATAGGTAGATCCTAAGGTCTGGATTGATCTAGGTTCTGGATAAATCCTAGGGTCTGAATTGGTCTTAGTGACCTCATAAAAAAATAAGGTCAACAACATTGGATTATTCAAGTCATATGGAGCTTGTGCCCCATACGAAGATGTTGCACCAGCCCATTATGATTCTGGAATTATCCATTAACCTCCTTCTCTTGATTAAGACAAACTCCCTTCACCCCGTATTATAAAATGGTCTGCCCCCATCATTCCAAAAGGTCTGGCAGAATCAGCTAATCCTACGTACATGGAATGTCTCGACGGGTCTACAGGATTTGACTATAATCCTGAAGCATGAGATATAGATCTCCTAGTAGGCTGCTCCATCTGTGAAGTTCGTCATTCTCATCGGGGTTATTGGCAAGTGGTGTCTACATACACAGAATGCTCCACTTGTCTTATAAGTTCGAGAATGTCAGCATATCATTAATATTTTGACCCTCCACTCTCCATATGGCCCGTAACATATGACTCAGCAATGTCTTTGCTACGCATGAAGTAATCAACCTATAAATATAAATTGAATATTATATATAATATACTTTATATTAAGCAACATTTAAATATGCACATAATCATGTACCACTATCCTCTCCCCAGGTGATCGTGGATAAATTATTTCTGGTGGAGCTATTGGTGCTTTCAGTAAGTAGAGGGAGGCTCAGGATTTGTACCATTGTAAATAATCTGCTAACTCCTCTCTACCATCTCTCAATGGGTATCTGATGGTTGTAATGAGCGCACATCTATTATTCCACAACTCAATATATCCTCTGTGGTAATGAATCCGGACTTCTGCCAGACCAACACCTAACGTCGAACTTCGCCAGACCTCCAACTGACACCAAACTTTCGATCGACCAAACATTGATGGACCTTCACCTGACCCCTGTTTGTTACTAGATTTCAACTAGATAGTTGAGTATTAAAATTTGATCGCCCTCAAGGACGATTCAGTAAACTGTAATCTATCCAAATACTAATATAATCATTTCAACTGGGCGTAACCCCGTGGTTTTTCCTCTTTTCAGTATTTTTCATGTAAAAATCTTGTATTCTCTATTTTTGTGTTAGATATTCGTATAATGCTTAGGCGTAAAATTCTGACTATATTGTTGCGTATATTCTAGCTCACAACAATAATAATGCCTAAAGGGCTTGCTTCAAACATTTCTTGGAGTATTGATATTTAGGAGTGTATAATTGTGGGTCTAAAAAATCATGATTCTCATGTTATTGTTTAAAATATTAATACTAGTTGCATTTAAGGCATGTTCAACATCAAAGATTGTAATGAGAATCATGGTTGAGATTTTAAAAATTTTGAAATCAATTTATGCAATGGTAATCAATACAAGTGTGTTAGAGAAGTTATAAAATAATATTGCAATGAATTTATGTCATATGAAAAGATACACCCTCCCATTATTCTTCAAATTTATGGTTCACTTGCTCATCTACTTAGTTGAAGAAATCAAACTTGGGGTCCTATCCATTATTGTCAGATTTATCCATTTGAGAGGTAGTTTAAATTTAGATATATTTGCTTCGTGTGCAACATCAGGTGTCAATGTAAAAATAGGTGAATTCACTGCTAGTGCTCATAACAAGATGAAAATTGCCAATAATCAAGGTCCCATGACAAGAAGCAAGATGAAATTAATTACCTAAAATTTACATTGTATTTTGTTGTGATGATAATTATATAAAATTAAGTGATTTCCATTTGTATGTTGTTGACATATGGTGAATCTAAAATTCTGATGTTTAAAAATTAGAATTTGATTAAAAAAAATAAAAGGAAGTCATATTTTCAAATAATAAAAATGGATTATTTGATATAAAAATTATTAAAATAATTAATTTTCACCTAAGATGGCCCACTACTATTCATTTAGAGTGGTTGTATGGGTGGCTACACATGAGTAACCACCCCCTCCTCTCATTCCCACACTTGGCCTGCCTCTATCCCTCTCTTTTACTTTGCTTTTGAATTTCAAATTGATGTAAGACTCTTATAAATGTTTGATTGCTGAACGTGACTGGATTAATGTTTCTTTGAAGAAATTTTGAGTGTTTTATGAAAAGAATGAGGCTAGGTGGTTGATTTTCATGCAAAGAAGATTGCTTGGTGGTAATCTTCATATTGCTACTTTGGTGAAGAGCCTATTTCTATCATTAAATTCTAGTGGTTTACACTTCCAAAACCATTACCTATCCCAATCCCTATTAAAACCTCATTAAAGATACCAGTGAAGCTCTCTGTCAAACATGGAAGAATCAAGACTTAGTCTTGTTTCAACCTCATTTATGTGATTTTAAGCTCCATAGAACCCTACCCAGTATTTTAGAATATTAATAGAGCCATTCATCTACACACTGCAAGAGTTTATAACCCCTCATTTCACTAATAGGCCATTCTCTCAGACCCATAAACCTCAGTTAGGAGGACTCGAGTTTAGGGTTATATTAATGGCTATAACTTTCGTATCGTTCACCATGATGAGAACGAAAATACTCAAAATGAGTGGAAAACAATAAAATAGATGTAATATATACATCTCATAGCATAATTTAAAGTATAAAACCATAAATATAAGTCCATCAAAATTCCCAAAGTACAAATAATAAAGAACATATAAAATCCAATCATGTCCCATCATTAAATGGGTCTTCAAAGGAATTCTCTTCTCTATGAATATATATATAATGTAATAGCACATAAGAAATTATGAGATACCTTTATTTGCTCGTTGTGCTGCATAACTAGTGGATGTGTGTGGCAGGGTACTAGTGGATGTGCCCACTTGATCTGCTTTGCCCCTCAAGACATCCACACTTAAATCCTCTAGCTATATGTCTGATAATGACAAATCTGTCTCATCATCTATGAATCACTCATTATCAGATGCCACATCATCACACACTAAAGAGTCCACATCATCCTTCAACCCCTTGTTTATCAACATCATATCTCTCAACCTCTTGTTGAGCATAATATATATAAGGGAGTTCATTCTAAGTGTTGAAAATCGATTTCTTCTCTTCGTTTGCACTTGACTGTATGTGCTCCAGTTTCGCTCACACCTAGAGGAAGAACAAGTGAGGCCCAAAACTCTAACTGCAAAACTCTGTAACTCAGGGGTGGAATCATAAAATTGGATCCACCATTCAACTATTTTCAAGAAGAAAAATGATAATGAGAACATACTAAGGTGTTATGCATGTATGGATACTTTGTAAAAATAAGTTTACTTGGAGAGCGCTTGACAATATTAGATTTTGCTATTTGCAGACCAAAAAATCTCTTCCTATTCTAAAATAGAACAAGTTATGTGCAATCAACTCCTTTGCTTCATCTATTGCATTATATATAAAACCTATGGCTTGTTTCTTCTCGGCATCCACTAAACATAGAACTTGTACGAATGGTCTTGTGCTCAATATGGCATAGGTCACACTTGCCCAAAATTTATCATTTAGAATCATCCTTCATATTTCCTTCCCCTCAGGTTTCTTGCCCCACGTAGAATTAAGCCATTGTGTCGATATATACATGGCTTCAAGAGGTTGCCTAGCATCCAGCATGTTCTACAGTGTTAAATAAGATGTGACAAACCTGAAGAATAAACTTGCATTAGAAATTGAAAATGTTTTGCAGTGCACAAATGTAATAACAAACCTAGTGGTAGCAAGGTGAATGATTTCCTTCTTCGAGAACTTTCTCATTAAGGCTAAGACCCATGAGTTATTGTAGATGAACTTTGTGATCTTATTTGCCCTAGAAAGGGCGGTCTTGTAACAAGTTCTATCATAAGGCATACGCCTCATCCCAAATTGAGCAATAGCGCCATTGAGGTGCATCTCAATCTCCCTGAGGTATAAGCCTCATCAAATGATATCAATTAAAATTTCTTAGGCAATAGGGTTATTTAGGACCAAATTATGCAGAGGAGCGCCTCTTATTGTGCAATTTTAAACTATGCTAAAAATGTGTGAATGATATTTATTGATATCAATTATTCTAAATTATTTCATCTTATTTTATTCAAATGGGTGTGAGCTAATGCTAATGCTAATGCTAAATGGTGTAAAGGTAGCTCAGTTTAGAAATACATTAGTGTATGTCAAATTTTTTTTTAGCCTAGAATGTGATTAGGCTCTTTAAGGACAAAAAAATTTTACCTATAATTAAATAAAATCTTTAGTCCAACATAGAAAGATAAATATTTCTAAAAAGTAAGCCTGTGCATGTCGGGGGTTCTCAACCATACATATCCTTCTTTCTCTCCTTGTTAGGCACCTCCCCACCTATGGGTCATGGCATACCACATAATCTATTAGGGTATAACTCTATCTAGGGGATATTTTGCATCTCTGAAGAAAAGGCTATTTTTTAAGCCTATTATTTAAATTTCATCATATGATTTTTGCATATAAAGTCAATTAGCATGCATTGCATTAAAAATTAATTAAATAAATAAAATTTAATTACATGGAGTATAAATCTCACCAGACAGAAGTAAAGGGACCAACTAGGACCTTCTTTAGATGTCAGCCCTAAATTTTCCGCAACTTAAATAATAAACCTTACCCATCTTTCATAGTGATCAGAGACATGATTTTAAAGTGCATAGTTGGTTTAGCTGGCACTCCAATCCATGTCATGGTAAGCCAGATTTGTATTTCATTAGTTAGGTTTAAGTTACTATCATTTAATGTCAAACATAGATTAAGGATCCGGGGCAAACCTAAAATCATAAGTCCTCAACATCGAAAATTTAATCCCAACATTCTAATAAAATGTAAACTTAAATAAAAAGTTTCTTTCATCCAAAATTTAAAATCCAATGTAGCATAAATTGAGGCATTTTTGAATTATTTCTAACATCTCACCTTTCACTATTGCCCTCTAAAATAAGTGCTCAGAATTGATCCAATGCTATTTGAAATTCCAACATCTCACCTTTCATATCACTCCTTGAGAATTTAAATAAATTTTTTTCAGTATTTTATTCCGCCGAAAAGTCCGATAGTACGGCTTGCTGCCCCGCTCCACCTCGCTGGCGCGACGTCCCTAGCTCAGCCGAGTCGAATTGTCACCTCCTCTTCAGATTCTGCCTCCTTCGCCTCGGCTTGCTCCGACTTTACTGACTCCTCGGTTTGTCCCATGGCTCCGCCAACTTCACCCTCCTCAGTGCTGGCGGGTGCTCCGCCCTCCTAGTGGCGTCCGACTCCCCGTGCGCTGATGTGTCCTGTGCTTCTATGGCTATCTACCCTCCCCCCCCCCCCCAAGGTGCTGATCCTTTTGGGGCCCACCGCAGTCCTTTCTGTCACCAACCTCTCTCGTTGGGTTTGACGTCATGTCCTCATGATGATGCCCCCTCTGTGGACACCTCTGCCTGCTCGGCCCAGCCGCCTTCTCAGGCTGTGAGGCCACCTCGGGACCCACTTTCTGGCATCCCTCCCCCCGATACTGCTGTCCCATCTGGGCCTTGCCCTGGTGATCATGACGTTCCCTACACGGATGGGATGGTGCACGCTTGCCGTCCCTCTTTGCTGCCTTGTGTTACCACTTTTATGCTGATGGCTTCTCCTCGTACTCAGCCTAAGTTTTCCTCATTTCCTCTTTTCCTCCTTTCCTCCTTCGATGGCTTCCTCCTTAGTCCCCCCTCGGTCGTTTGCTAAGATTTTTGATGATCTTATGTATTTCTCCCAGATTAGCCCCGACGCCTCTGCTCGGCAGGTCGGTTCGGTCTCCGGGGACTTCCTCTCCCTCCTCTCGATGAGTCAGCTTACCCCCCCCCCCCCCTCGGTCCTCTTTGGGGCTAATCCTCAGCCTCCTCCCCCTTCGCCAGTCGGTCTTGGGCGACCCGAGGCTCCTCTTCCCCCTACCCTGGCTCTTTCGGCCTTTCGCCCCTTCCAGGCTCCTACCTCCTCAGCCTCCCCTTGACAGGACCCCTCCCCCTCTCGTCCGGCACCTCTGGGGGATCTCCTCCAGTTGTTCCTGCGGAGCCTTCTATCCCTGTCAATAGTTCGAACTCTTTCTCTATCCCGACTCCTCATTGGGTGGCTCCTCCCGCCCCGACTTCTTGGAACAGACCATAGTTTACTTCCTTCTTGTCTCTTAACCCTAACCACTTCACTGATGAGGATGGCTTCTCTCTTGTCCCGGCCCCCGATGCTGTTGAGGACAACTCGACTAAACTAGAGCGGGCCCTTGTCGCCCAACTAGTGGGCCGGCGTGTGCCCTTCGCCTTCCTTCAAATTGAATTGCGCCGGCTTTGGCTTCATTTCAGCGATTTCGAGCTCGTCACGACTGGACCTTCCTCCTTCCTGTGTATCTTCCCCTCTACTGCGGCCCGCGATGCCGTCCTTCAAGAGGGGCCCTAGATGGTAACCGGGATCCTTCTCGGGATGGATAAATGGACTCCGGACTATACCCCCAACTCCCTTTCTAGGTTATTCTCAACTGTTTGGGTCCGCCTCCCCTAGCTGTATTGGGATGTGACCAATCTTAATCGCATGGCTAGTTTTATTGGAGAATCGTTGTGGCTCGACTCCCACACTTCCTCTTGGGGGCGGTCCTCCTTCGCTCGGTTCTGTGTTCTCTTGGATCTTGCTAAACCTCTCCGTCCTGGGATTTGGATCAAAGGGGTTCATGGCCGTTTTTTCCAAAAAATTGAATACGAAGGCCTCTATAATTTTTTCTTTGCCTGTGGTCTTGTGGAACATACTGTGGATTATTGTCCCTCTGACTGGATTCCCCCCCCCCCCCCCCCCCCCCCCCGCGCCCCCTTCAGATAGATCTGCCCCCTAGTGTCTGGGGTTCACCCCCTCCTCATGCTATTCCTGCTTCTGCCTCCTCGCCTCCCAGTTCTTCGGGCAGGCCGACTCCTCCCCCTGCGCCGACCCGGCATCCCCAGCCGTCTGCTGGGACCCCTTCTGTTGCAGCCCCCAAGCCACCCCATGGTGGTCCTGCTTCTGCCCCCGCCCCCCGCCAGAGCGGTTGGGGGAACTCGACGAATGGAACATTGTCAAACATAAGCTCCAACCCCGGAAGCAACCACCTTCCAAGCCTTCTGCTGCTGCTCCGCCTCCTGCCCATGCGGTCGGCTTCAGAGCTACCAGGCCTACCCATGTGAAGACGTCTTTGCCTGCTCCTCTTAAGAAGACCACCTCTAAGGGGAATATCCCCCAGAAAGAGGTGCTCCAACTCGGTCCCATCATCCATCAAAAAAGGAAGAAGGGGACTAATGACTCCTCGGGCGAGGACCTCCTCCCCTTTGGCGACTCATGAGGGCCCTCTCCTGGTAGGGCGTGGGGTTTGCGGTGCCGATTTGGTTGGGCTGGTGGGGCTCTGGGATGCTTCCCTGCCCTTTGGGTGGGTTTAACTCCTGTTCGGCATTTCCCCCCTCTACCTGCTCCCTTCCTATTGCTGCATCAACCCCTGTGCACCTCATGTTGGATGGCCCCCATCCTTTTGTTACATTTTGCCTTTTGTCTTTTTGCCTCTCCTCTGTGTTTTGGAGAGTTCGTTGTTTTTTGCGCTTCCCCCCTACTGTATCTTTCTTTAATTATGCTTAATGCAATTCTACTTTCAAGGAAAGTCTGATAGTAATCAAAGGTTTTACTGTAGTGAAAGTTAAATGTCACTCTTTTGTATGTGTCATATGCTTGGTGACAATGAGTGTTGGAGGTCAAACAACGTTAAGGAATGAAAGTTTGTGATTATCATTATATGATGGTAGATCAAATAACTAAGAAAGATTGTGCTGGACATTGGTGCTTGAGGGATGTTATACATCACTCTTTGGTAAGTTTTAGGCATCAACGTCGATTGATAGTCGATTACTTGGGTGGTGACGATGGTCGATGGAAAATATCACATGGTGGTGAATGGTGTAAGTTTTAGTTGATGACTGGTGTTTGGTGGTGGCAATGATGGGTGACGACATCGGCTGACAACCAACATCAAGTAGAGCTTTTAAAGTCTCTAATTTTGAGAATCCTCTCCATAAAAAATCGTACTAATTCATAATGATCTCGTTATAAATTCATAAAATTTATAATTCAAATATTCTAGTGCTTAGACATATGAATTTATTTTTTATATAAAATATCAATAATAGGAAAAGAGTTTATAAAGTTCATATTATTATTTACAATTTTACATACTTAATTTTATTATCCTATCTACACAAATTATATGATAATAAATTTAACTTATCCTCTTCAAAATAGGATAACTATAGTCTAATAAATGTTTAAGGATCTTATTACAAATGGTTGGTTCTATGCAATCTTATATATTCAGATAAAATAGGATTATATTATCGTTTAAGTAGACTAAAATGTAACATAGCCTATCTTAGCCTATCATATCCTTTAAGGATAAAGTATATAAGATTAGTTTATATATATATATTTAAATGCTATAAATAAGTTTCTACATTATCTTTATTAATTAATCTATAGAACTATTTATATAAAGATATTATTCAAGTTTATAATAATATCCTATTTCTACATATCCAAACTTATCAATTCATAAGAAAATTAAAGTTTTTAAAAACTGTTGTGAGTAATGTAAATATTTTTTCATAGAAAAATTATGATATTATTATTATCTTTTATAATTGTCACATCTATTAAGCCATGTTGTACAAAGAAAATTTTCATAATTTATTTTAAATAATAAGAAAGCTGTAGCCAAATAAAAATATGATAGAAGCCTATAAAATAAAGATATGAAAAATTACACAAAGATTATCTTTTCGTTTGCGATATTAATTACTATTTAGTTTAAATATATTTGTAGATGACTTAGTAATCTTATCAACAAACATATTTCAAGTAGAAAAGAGAAAAAGAAAGCTAGAGAGAGAGATTTTGATAATCTTGCTATATTAATATTAGAAAGCACAAGGTTGTAGTGATACAAGTTGTAAATCAAAATGTGTTACATATATCTTCAAGCCCTTATCTATAGATTTATGTTTAGTTTGAGATTGCTTTATTACTGTTTCGCTTTTAGGATGTATGACAGTTTTAACAGATTAGTCCTATAAGAGGAGAGATTATTATAACATGCGGAGTCCGGACCGAAGCTACGTCTGATTTTTGTCAGTGTGTGTAGTAAAATTGCAATGGCGAACAGTAACTGCGCTTTTATTGCGCACACTCATAAATATCGGACGGTTCTCCGATCCGGAATCCGCACGTATTAATCTCTCCTATAAGAGAGTGTATATATTCTTATAGTTACTTTAGCTCTGAAGAACTTAATAAAAATGCTTCTTTGATGAGCTATTTTTTTTTTAAGAAAAGATAATGCATATATTTATCTAAACAAGAACACAATGAAGATAATATCTTTAATTAGTTGATTATTAGAAGAATATGTGAATTTTTTTGTTTATTAAAATAAATAAAAAAGAGAAGAAATAAATATATAACGAAAAAGGCCTGCATAAAATGGGCGAAGGGCTATCCATAGTTGCTCTCGTTTCATTTTCCGAGTTTCTGGGCTGAGCCGAGCGCGAAGAGAAGCGGTAGGAAGAAGACGAATCCTTCGCACTTATTTGTTTGCCATCTCTTTCATGCCTTTCTTGGACCTCGCATCGCTTGGCTCGCTCTGTTTTCTGCTTTTCCTCTCCCGCAGATCGAGAAATCCAGCAGTTGTTATCATTTGATGCGAGCCTTCTGCCCTCTTTGTCGTTCACCTTCTCCGCCTTTCATGGGGGGAAGAGATTTGGAGTTGGAGTTAGAGGTTTACAGTTTCTGAGAATTCGAGAGGTAGGTTTTTCATCGTAGATGGGCACTAATGTGAATCTGTCGGGTAAGGAGGATGGGAACCAGGGAGGCTCCTCGTCGCAGCAGGGAGGAGGTGGAGGGGCTGGTGGTGACACAGCCTCTAGTGGCCTAAGAACTAGCAACGGCACGGCGGCGAAGATGACGGCTACGGCGGCTTCGTCGCAAGCGCTGAAACACGACCCGGGGCTTACCGTGGATTGGAACGCCGAGGAGCAGGCGACTTTGGAAGAGATGTTGAGCAGGTGTGTCCTTTTTTCAAAGAATTATACTTTTTTTTTTCATGCTCTCATACTCCTCCGGAGTGAATTGAAAGTGAGTACGATGTTTATATTTTATTTAATTTTTTTAGGTTTTTTAAAATCTTGGTATTGTTTCCATGAATCTGGATACCTACTGAGTTGCTTTTCGAATTTTGTGTTTCTTTGCTCTATTCACTTTTCAAGACTGCTATTTGTATGCCCTTGTGTATGGAATCCCGGCTGGGAAAAATTGGCCATTATACTCTCTGTTATTCTTATGCAAATGGCTATTGTTTACTGTTAGGTTTCTTGGTTCAAAGTGTTCATCGAATTTTTGCTTATAATTAAGCTATGAAATGTCACACCCTAGATTTGGAAAGCGGTGCATCTCGACAACAGGGATACGGGATGTAAAGAATGGATTAATATGAACTTATGAGAGAAAACTCATAAGTCAAGATTAATTAAATTTGTTCTGAGTTCATGAGGAAAAAATTTAAATATGTATAATTATAAATAGTAACACAAGTATAAGAATAGCAAAATAATTAATATTTTATTGCATCAATAAATTCTTTAATAATGGTTTATCGTGGACAAAACAACAACAACTAATAGAAAAGGAAATGGAAGAACTATCATATAAATAATAGCTACCCAAAATTCAACAAAAGTCTGAGTAAAAACTATTACGTAAGCTCATGTATTGAAGGAAATAACTAATGTTGAATGGTCTGCTTTTGGCATGACATGGGACATGCAATAATTTACAATAGAATAATATCATAAGGAATGTCATCATATCATTAGGTTTTAATTATATTGCTTGACATAAATGAGTAGTATCATATATTTCAAGATGATTTTCAATTTGGTGATGCTCATGATAATTTGCATGATAAACTGTAAGCATCGCATTGTCATGCTAACATAATCATGCGCAAACTCATCCAATATATTCCTCTCTCTCTCTCTCTCTCTCTCTCTATATATATATATATATATATTATCATTATATTTTTATATATCTACAGTCAAATTTATTGTAATACACTAAATCAGAATGATATGCACCAACTTATAAAAATTCAATGATTTTCAAAAGAGTCGTTAGTCTAAGGACTATTTAGTCTGACCAACCAAATCCAAAATGGTTTTATTGACTTAATATATTCATTGCAAGCAAACATACATGTCTTATTTATAATAAATAAGTATTTAGCTGGTATTTTACTCAACATGATCATTACTAGCTTCATAATAAAAATATGATTTACATAATTTAGATTTATTGCATTTAATTAAGATAATGTTTATTGGGCAATTCTTGATAACATATGAAACCCTTAAATAATTTATGTAATAATCAAACATGAGAAAACTATCTACATGAGATGATATTTCATTATGAGTATTAGATAAGATACATGTAATCTTTTTGACAATAACTGAATCTGAATGGCATGAATAGCAACCTACAAAATATTTAAGAAGCGTATTACAATCATCAAGGATAATGTCCCTAACAAAGAAGGGTACATTTATCCTCTAAGAAATAAATGTTATGTACCGGAAAGTGAACGTTATGAAACTGCAATTTAATTGATATACACAAGCTCTTTAGTAAACGTTATATAAATAAACTACTATTGAAAATTGAAAGCTAATTACTACAATTCCAACTTAATCCACATAAGTTACTCATAGACGATCTATGCTTATTACCACAACAACAACATCAAGCCTTTATCCCACTATGTGGAGTCGGCTACATGAATTCTTTTTCTCATTGTATCATGTTAAGAGTCAAATTCTCATTTAAATCTAATAAAGAAATGTCATTTCTAATATTTTCTATCCAAGTCTTTTTTAGGTTTACCTTTTCCTTTCTTAAAATAGGCCAAATCTAATTCATCTACTCTCCTAACCGGATCATCGGAAGGCCGCCATTTTATGCGACCAAACCATCTAAGGCGACTCTTTCTAATCTTATTTGCCATTGGAGGTACTCCAACATTTTCATGATCTATGCTTATTACCAGTTAAATAAAATAAATCTTTAAAATCTAGAGTTTAATCATAGAATTCATCTTAAAATAAAATAAATTAAACCACAAATGAGGATGTGCAATAGCTCAACCATTAACGATGTTTTAAAATTGAGAAATTTTTTGACATCAAAAGTGTTATAAAAAGGACCAAGGAAATGATTGAAGTTGACTAATATGATGAAGCCTATTGTTGGCTGATCTGATAAAGCCTACTGTAATTTCAACAAATCTCTAAACTTATGAGTAAAAAGAATAAGGAAAAACACAATTTCAACAAATGGAGAAGAGGAAGATAGAGAAAGAGAGTAGGAAGAAGAGAGCTTAATATTTGCAATTCTCTGTTGAAGAGGTGTGGAATACAATTGACACTTGCGATTGAAAAGCGGCGAAGAGGAGCTCATTGTTTCACTTGATTCGTCTAAGGAGATGACTGTGAGGGTGGAAGACAGAGGGACAGTCGTCAGTGGCTTGGGAGGAAGGAAAACAAGAGAGAGAGGTGGGGCACTTTAGCAATTAATCTTCTTAAATCACGAGCAAAGGTGATGAGGTAAGTGAATTTTTTTGCGTTAATAGTGTCGAATATAGTCGCACAATTCTTGCTATGAAGTGGGCTGTGTCGGGAGTGTGATTTGTTGGCAGCATTTGCATGGAGGGGTTTGATTTGAGGCTGATTTGTTCTTGTCAGTTCCTTACAAGAAACATTGTGGTCTGTTATAGTGGCTATGGTTTAAAATTTGTAATTTTAACTAGGTTTCATGTTCCATGCTTTTAAATTGTTGGAATTTTTCGAACTCATTTCGATACTGGTTTAAGGTTGGAGGAAAAAGTCAATGGCTTGGAGTTCAAATGTTTAGTCCGTGGGTATGCAGAATGTGGAGTGAGGCATGAAGTAGTTTTGATATTTTCACTTTTTGAGATTTGTGTATCGTTCATGTTTGAATGTGTTTTTGGTTAATTTTCTTATCCTTTCCATCTTTTTCTCTAGTTGTTCTATACGTCTGTTTTCATACTGAATTTTTGTTAAGTTGTTCAAAATTGTTTGTCCTTTTAGAGGTTACAATCATCTTCTTGTCTTCTATATTAATTTTATCAATTTTTCTGTATGTGTTTTCTTAAGCATGCAGCTGATAGTCCAGAATAAGGCGTTGTGGTTGGCATTAGTATCAGAACTTCTAGTTAATTATCTACTACTGTTTTTTTCTCCAAATGATTTTGCTTGTAAAAGTTTCTAAAAAATTGGAGTTTGAATATTTCCCCTCCAAACAAAATTTGAGTTCAATGTGCTTATAGGAAAGAACTTTATAATTGTTCAAAGAACATTCAACCCTTGTCTTGTCTAGGTGCATGCTCATTCTGCATTTTGGTATTCTTGTTGTTTTATTTGGAATTCATGCTTCAAACTAAATGTTGTCGTCGTGTTAAAAAGGTGCATCTGCTAGCATGTTTGAGGGAGCGAGCATCATATTATTTGTTAGGACATATGAGGGTATTGTATTTAGTCTTACATTAAATAATTAAGAAGTACATTTGAATATAAATGCTAAGTGGTTGATCCTCACTTATTGGTTTAAGTTTTTGGGTTGAAACTGAGCTTAACCACCGGAGTATCTTGTCCGTATTTAGTCCCTCTTTGGTTAATATGCTCCATAATATAATGAGGACATCAGTAGAAGATTCCAGCGCGTCTATTACAGGAGACATCGCAGATCGACGATCACGATCAGGAGCTTTTTACCCCTACAAGGGAGTTTAGTGAGTTGTAGCCCGAAGGGGATATGTTTCTTTGATTTTTCTTCGTTGTTGAGGCCTATATATATTGACCCTAGTCTTTGTATTGGCTTTTCAATGATTGCTTAAAAAATTTCAGAATTTCTTTCTCTCGAGCTTGTGAGTTCTTGAGTGGTGAAGTCCTAAGTGTGAGCAAAGCAATACCCACCAGTCGTAGAGGTGCTCAGGGTTCGTGGTCCAACTTTTCCATCACTTCAAATCGCTGACCATCCCCTCACCTTGGTGTCTAGCCGCCGGTAGCCCCATCCCCACCACCGGGCTAGTCTTTTCCCCCCACCGTTCCCCTCCAATCCTCCCTTAACCGATACCTCCTCCACCCCCAAGCCACCTGACAACCCCTCCATCGGTCTTGCCTCCGGCCTCAACCCTCCAACCGCTGGTACCCTTCCCTAGTTCCCCTCTAGCCGCCGGCCACCTTGCCCACATGATTTGAATTTCAAAATTCAAATCACTTAATTACCTTCATAAAATAAACCCCTTGCCATTTAGGAAAGTATCCATATTTGAATTTTAAATATTTTCCTCATGTTAAAACCCAATTAAGAAGCTTCCCAAATTAAATCAAATCTGAAATTAAAATTCAGATTTGATTTCAATCTATAATTAAATCCCTTGGGCCCACATGCATTGGACCTAGACATCTATTTCCCTTCACCTATGGCCGGCCCCCCTACCTTCCTTTTTCCCCTCACCAATCAACTCTCTGATATAAATTAAATGCCCATTAAACCCTCCTAACCCCCGCCCCCCCTTGGATTATTTTGGGAATAGTTTGGGGATTTAAATCACCCCCTTCCCCCCTTATAAAATTATGAAATAAATTTCAAATTTTCTAAAACTCTTGCCCACTTCCCTAGCCTTAAACCCTAGCCGCCCTTCCCCTTTTCCCTATACCTGAGAAACCCTCACCGTCGGCCCATCCCTTCCTTCCCCCTTTTCTAAACGCCGGCTCCTCCAAGATTCCCACAAAGAAGATTCCCAAGTTCATGGATGACCGATTCTGAGGTCGACCACAGATTCGCATATAACTCTCAAGGAAAAATCGACATCCTGCAATCACCCTTCTTTGATCTCGAATGGGAATTCGAAGATTCCGTCGAAGGCTACGTAGATCGCATACTCTACCATCTCGCCAAGACGATCGACGAACAACAACCTTCCGGATAGTGGCAGCTCATCGGACGTTCACGTGTGCTTCCTGCTCCTCTCCCGTGGATCAAGACCATCGGCGCCATCACCCTCCTGGTGGCATCACTTAGTTTGCTAAAGGTCTCTCTCCGCTAAAGCCCCTCAGAGAGCATGAGTGAGAAAGGGAAATTTGAGGTGAAAGCTCTTGATATTAGCCTGTAGATTATTATTACCAGTACATCTCACATTATTGTATTTTCTGATTTTATTTTAAAGTGATTTGTTCTCTTAAAAGTGTAACTGCATGCCTGAGCAAAATTTCAAAGGATAATTCTTAAAGTTATTTCTTACAATTCATTAATCTTAAAGTAGCGATTTTGCAATAATTTTATTATTTCCTAAAAATTCCTCGTTGTTTCACATCATAATATTTGGTATCAAATCCGAAGATTTAATTGGGATTGAATAGTTTATACAGTTTATGGCTTCCATGGGTCATGCTCACCTTTTAACTTGGCTCGAGCAAAGTTCAATAGCAGGTGATTCCAATAGGCATTACCATGTGGTTGAATTGACTCTTAGTGTGTGATAATCTATGACATTAAAAAGCTTCTATTTGCAGGAGAATGATGAATGATGTGAGGTCTCTCACTTAGGGGCAAATTATTAAGGGCATAAGAGTGAGTTTAATCTTATATTGGATATTTAAAAAAGTATGTGATATACCGGTCTAGCAGGGACCAGTCCAGTCTGTCGAGCACATGGGACCAACCTGTGTGTATACAAGGAGGAACAAGGAGTTTTGGCCGGGGGGATCCCGCCCTCTCTCCAGGTGGGGTACAACAGTAATTTGAGGAGGATTTGAGGGGTCATTAGGAGGGAAAATTCAAATGAGGGGCTGTTTAGGTATTTACATGATTATTGTTTGCTTTAAGCAGGTTATTCTTCCTAGGGTTAGGGTTATATTATGTTTTGGTTGAATTTAGTTTGTTCTAGGTTGTGAGGGCTCTGGCCGATGACTAGGGATTTAGGAGAGCTAGATTTTCCTCTCCAATTGAAGATCCATTGTATCATGTGACTCATGTCATTTTTATTTCATATTTCCTATAATAAAAAAAATTTCTTGGTGTGTTTTTTCCATTTTCTCTTTTAGTTTGCTGATTTGGTTGAAAGCATGATTTAAAATTGCGCAATATGAGGCTCGCCTTGAGGCCCGCCTTTGTGCAATTCCAGTAAAAAACGCCTCGATGCTTACGCCTCGAGTTTTTTTATGAGGCTTGCGCCTCAACTTGGTTGAGGCCCGCCTCGTCTCACTGGCATGAGGCTTACGCCTCACGGTATATATATTAAAACTTACATAAATCTTGAAGTAAATGCCCGACATTGGACTCTATAGGAGAGGAGGAAGGGGAGAGAGCAGTTCATCATAATGATGATTCAAATGAAGAACCCCTTAGTGATGTCAGTGCTGATGACTTATGAGTTCTTATGTGATATGTCATTGCTATTTTTTTTTGGAAATTTGAATTATATGTTAATGAAAATAATTCTTGGATTTTGGAAAGATAGAATTTTGAGTTCAACTATATTTCATGTTGTCTTATTATTGGGATATTTTGATTTCACTTCATATCTTATGCTTTTTTATATTTTATATTATTCACACATTGGTATATAAAAATTTATCATTTTATGTTTACGCAATCTTTTGATTTTGAGGCTTACGCCTCAAAACGCCTTGATGCTTACGCCTCGCCTCACGAATGAAAAACGCCTCAATACCCGAATACGCAATTTTAAACATTGGTTGAAAGTTCTTCTATTTCTATCAAATTGGAATCATAGTGCTTTTTTTTGAGACTTATGGTGGCGAAGAAGATGGAGGTGTTGGCAGGCGAGATGGAAAATCTCAAGGATGGAGTGGAGGAAAGATATTCCGGCATGGAAGGGAGGCTTCATCCATAGAGAGTCGCTTTGGAAATATAGAAGACATGATGAAGAAGTTGAATGAAATGCAGTTAAAAGCATCACCGGTGGTTTCGAGGGCTGAACCAAAGGGGATGGAGATTCCGAAGGACGATGATGAGTGAAGGGTGTTTTCCATCAAGGATCGCCTTGGGGACCTCCTTTGGTGGGCGGATCAAAGTATTTCGAAGGAAGGATAACAAAGAGGAGGGAGGTTGAACCCTTTGGGAGACTACCCGAGCATAGGGAGAGGTGGAATGGAGGAGGTCATGGTTAGGTAGAGCCATGAGGTTCAAATCAACCAAGGAAGGAAAGGAGGAAATCACACCACCACTACATGGGAGGAACTAACGGAGGGAGAAACCCTTGGGGTATGGATGTGAGATCGAGAAAGCTAAAGATGTAGATTTTTGAAGAGTCAGATGCTCAGGGTTGGGTGTACCGGGTGGAGTGTTATTTTGCTATCAATGGGCTAATAGAAGGGGAAAAACTCATTGCAGTGTGCCTATGTGTGGAGGGAAAGCCCTAGCTTGATTTTAGTGAAGGGAGGCTCGATATCCGATCCATTCATAGGGGGGATTTAAAGAGTATTTGTTGGAACGTTTCCGAGCCATTTGGGAAGGAGACCTCCATGAACAATTCTATGCCCTAACTCAAGAGGGGACAATCATGGAGTATCAGGAGAAGTTTGAGCTGCTGTCGAGAAGATTGAGAGGAATTTCCAAGGAAGGGTTGGAAGGGAATTTCATGAAGGGGCTTAGGGAGGACATACGAGCAGAGCTTAGGGTACTTAGACCTAAAGCGCTGAGAGAAACGATAGAGCTTGCTCAGAGGATGGAAGAAAAAATTGGAGGGAGAAGGCCATTAGGAGCAGCATTATAGGAGGAGCTTATAAGAGTACCTCTACGTATTTGGCACCGAGAAACCAGATGGTGTCGTTTCTGAGAGAAGCACTGAAGGAGAGGGTTTACAGAAGCGGAGGTGCAGGATAGGCGGGCAAAAGAGTTATGTTTCAAATGTTATGAGACACTAGGGTGTAGGTGTAAGGACCGAACTCTTCGGGTTCTCACTATCTGTGATGACGAGGAAGCTGAGGAGGGAGGTGGGAACAAGGCATCAGTAGAGGAGAAAAAATTGCATTTAGATATGATAGAGGTCTCTTTGAACTTAGTGGTTAGATTAACTCTGAATCACACTATCAAAGTGAGAGGAGAGATAAAAGACAAGGAGGTAGTGGTGTTGACAGACAGTGGAGCTACCCACAACTTCATCTCCGACCAGGTCATAGATTAATTGGGGATGAAACTGGTGGACACAGGGTGCTATGGGGTGATGATGGGTACTGAGAAGGTGGAGATAGGAAAGGAGTGTGTAGGGGTGGTTCTGATCATGCAGGGATTCCAGGTGAGAGAGGACTTTTTTTCATTGGAGTTATAGGGAGCACTGATGTCATCCAGGGGATGAGATGACTGCAGACCTTGCGGGATACCAAGATCAATTGGGGAATGTTGATGATGGAACTGCTAGTGGATGGGAGAAGGGTGGTGATTAAGGGATATGCAGGGCTCTTCAAAGCTATGGTGTCTCTTAAAACCATGATAATTGCCATATAAGAGGTGGGAGGAGAATTTTTGGTGGAGCTAAAGAACTTAAAAGAGACCAAAGGGGAGGAAGTAGGGACATTCCTCTTTCAGTGCAGTCGCTTATACAACAGTTCAGTGATGTCTTTCAGCCAGCTTAGAGGTTGCCACCACAGAAAGAGCAGGAGCATGCCATCACTGTAAGGGAGGGGGTGTCACTGATTAGTGTTAGGCCTTACCGCTAAGCTCATATCTAGAAGGATTAGATTGAGAAGCTGATCCGAGAGATGTTGGAGGCAATGATCTTCAGGCTGAGCATGAGCCCTTTTTTTTAGCCTATTTCTACTTGTTAAGAAGAAGAATAGAAGATGAAGATTTTGTGTGGACTATCGGGCCCTGAATAAGGAGACTATGCCAGACAAGTTTCCTATTCCAATGATAGATAATTTCTTGGATGAGTTATGTGGAGCAGTGGTGTTCATGAAGATGGACTTGAATTTTGGGTATCATCAGATCAGGATGAGAGAGGAAGATATCTTGAAGACGACATGTTTCCATCGATCAAGTCGCTTCGGAGCCGAGTCCAAGAGGAAACTTGTTCTTGCGGATCCCTACGATGTGTACCAACAAGCCCAAGATACGACTGAATCCACCGTATGGGGGATTGAGGTATTACCTAAATCCTAGGAGTTTAGATCACGTAGGGTTAATTGCTTCCCGTAAAGATGCTTTTTCACACCGTGAAAATGGTTTCCCCCTTAGGAATGATCTTTACCCATAAAAATGTGTTTCAAATTTCACATCATTTGGATGAGATCGAGGGAGGAGGAGAGAAGAGGAGAACTGAGCAGAAAAGACAGGGAGGAACGAGTCAAATTAGTGGTATTAGGCTCGGGTTTTGCCGTTCCCCTTGATACGCGGCCCATTGATCTCAAGTTCAACGGCCCCACGATCTCGGTTGCACCTCCGCATATCCTCCAGTGTATCAGTTCCCTCTCTTGTTCGCCGTTCGTCCGTATCTCAATCAGGACCGTTGTTTGATTCCAATAAAATGCGCGGAATCAACGGTCAAGAGATCGCCGTCTGAAGTGGTTTAATCAGCCCACGTGGCTGCGCCCGCCTCCGCAGTTAGATGTTCGGGAGGATGCCCATGGAGGGGGGCCGCTTTGTCCTGATGCCGCCCGACCGTTGGTTTTTGACCGCCGCCCGTCGCGATATCAGCTCGGGTATCTCGGTATGGCCGCCCCCCCGGCTTTATCGTCGGTATATTTATATAATATAAGTATTATTTTAAATATTTTAAAATACAGAAAACTTCAAAAATTCACAGAAAATTCATTTTTGATCCGTTTTTGACGCACAATTCCTCGTTTTGTTTGAATTCTCGTGCTAAATTTTCTATTATTTTAAAAAATAGTAAAATAATACTTTTATTATTATTTATTTAAATTATATTTTAATGATAATTTAATTAGTATATTATTCATCTTTTAATTTTCAATTATATAATTTACCATATTTTAGACCATTTGTTACTGTTTTAGCATTATATTTGTTATTATTATTATTATTTTAAGTATTAGTTTATTTTTGTTAATATTATGGACTATTTTTAGACATATTAGTCTATTATATTACTATTATTAGTGCAATATAATATTAGTATTATATTTATATTTCGCTCAGAGAGTAGAATGTATTATTTTTATTATCGCTTTAAAATTTTTTCAGAAAAAACCCCCTTTTTAGGGAGGTTTTATTTTTATGTTTATTTAATGATTATTTTAAGTATTCATTATTTTCAAATCATTTTAAACCTATTTTAATGTATTCAACTTCAAAAATTTATATCTTTTTCGTTTCAAATCGAATTTCGGCGTGCAACCCCTCGTTCTTCTCAGAAAAATGAGAGTTTTATTTTAAAATTATTTTCAATATCCCTTGCTGGCTGTCTGGACAGATTCCTATTTTGATTTGCTTATTGGAGTATTTTTTAACTATTATTTAAATAATTATTATAGTAATTATTTTGAAATTAAAAAAAAATATTTTTTAAATAGCAATTGGGTGGGCTGTGAGTCTCCCATATATTCATTTACTATAATTTGACTTATTTTTTAATATCTTAATTTTTCAAAATTTATATATAATATATATATATATATATATATATTATATATATATATTATATATATTATAATATATATTTATATTAGTATATAAATATATTATATATATATAAATATTTTTTTAAAAAACTACTTTAAAATTACTTATATATTAAATCTTCTAATTTTAGGAGACTCACTAAGCATGGAATTTTAGGCATGGATTCTAAATGTGAAGAGAAATCATGGGGACAAGTGAAGGTGAATTTTGTGATGGTTCACTAATCCCTTTCATTTCTCGTACTCTCTTACCTTTTCGTTCGTGGATAGATTATTTACATTACATGTTGTAGGTCGTTCGCCCCCCCCCGCCACCTCCAACACCCACCCCCCCCACTCCGCCCCACCAACCACCACCAACAACACCACCACCCACCAACCGATAACTCTACCTCGAGCACTTAGCAACATTTCTTAGGCTTCTCTCCACACTCTCCGCCACCTCCACAAACCCAAAACACTCCCTTATACTAAAGAGTCATCGAAGCAAGCACTCCACCCCGATGAGCAAAAGATCTTTGCACTATATCTTAGTAGGCCTTCTTCTCTCTCTCTCTTCTAAATTTAGGACATGGTTGTTGTGTCGTTTTGTTTACTGCTTTAAATGTTTCCCATGCATTATTACCTTGAGGGGTTAGTGTAATTTAAAACTCCATTTTTAAACTTCTTCATTATAACGTAGTGACTTAGTGACAAAGTGACTGTTAGCTGACACCTTAAGAAGAATCAAAAAATTATTTAAGTAAGGACTCGTCTAGCATAGCATTAGCTAAAAACTTAGAATAGAAAAATTTTTCTAGGGGTAGGATAGACCCCGGCGGACTTGATATGAAAACTTTATTTTTAAAACCTACACTTAGTTGACATCTGAAAAACATCCTCAAAAATTTTTAGGAATTTTTAGAAAAAGGATGTTCTGTAGACCCCTCTTTAATTAAATAACCCTAATTAACCTTTTTTTAAAATAAGGCCCCCGAGAGAGAGAGAGGAAGGACCCCGGAAAGACCGAAGGAAGACCCCCGAAGAGAAGACTTCTAAAAAATTACAATCTATAAATACATTTTAGCGTCAGAAAATAATCCATAATTAATACCTTGATTGTTCATAATCGATGACCCTTTGACCATATAGTAGATAAAAGGGCTCCTCAGTTTTGACTCTAGGATGACCCTTAATTTGACATAGCGGTGGAAATTGGAAGAAAATAAAATAAAACTGGAAAAGAAATTACATTTTCGCCCCTATAATTCATTTAAAAATTATTTTTAAAAATTCCCCAAATTTTCTCCAAACACTTTGAAAACACTTTCTCTGGTCATTCCTGACCTTTTGGGGTGATTCCAATAATCAGTTTGGAGAGCTCTGTTTTTGGATCAGAAACAATAAAAATAACCCTTTATTAGGAAATGTTAGAAATTCCCTTAATACCTGAACTTAGAAAATTCATAACTAATTGTAGAAAAAATTCCCAAATTTTTGCCCAAACTCACTTGCATTGACTTCTACAAGGGTCTAGTATTAATTTAAAAATATTAGGTGGTTTCTAGAAAATGCCTCGATTAGAAAGTCAATATTTTTTTGGTCAGTTTAGTTCATTTAGGGCCCGAAACTTAGGAAATTCATAACTTTGCCTAGAGAACTCCAATTTTCAGTGTTGTGACAAACCCTGGCTCATAATCATCTTAAGATCTAGTATTTTTTATAAAATATATAGGAGAGAGACCTAAACCTAGTACATTGCCCATTGTGACACTTCCTTTTTGGGACCCCCCTCAACTAGTACCTAGAAAGACTGGGACTTTCCAAACATTGGCTTAACAGCAACTTAATTTAAAAGCCAACTATGACTACCTAAGATTTTTACATGATAAACAAACCAATAAATTCACTCAACAATATCCTAATCATACTCTAATTGACTCTTCCAATCAGACGTTTGAGTTTTTACTCTCCTGTAATATTTTTAATGTGTTGTGTGTTTACTCCCCCCCACCCCCCCCTCCCTCCCCACGCCCGCCCCCCCACTCCCCCAACCCATTAACCCCCCCCCACACCACATCTAGGTCTAGCGCACCCCTCTCCTCCCCCATCCCCTCTACTCACTCACGCGGTCTCACTCACTCTATATATCGATAGATGTGTGTGTTTGCGGCTCGCCTCAGACTTCTTGGCGCCGTGTTGGTGTGGCGGGGATGGGAGTGTTTGTTGGGGGGGTAAATCGGTATTGTGGGTGAAAGGAACTCTTTATAAGCCCCACCATTAGTCTTAGCAGCTTTAGTGCTTCAGATTGTTTTTGTGTGTGTGTCTAGGCCTAGGGCATCCCGCCCCCCTGCGCCGCTCCCCAACCACTCTCTTATCACCTGCCCCAGTGCTCAGTGATAGTACACAGCGAGCGCAGTGTGTTGTGTGAGTGGGACATGCGGAATGATTGGTGTGTTTGCTTACTTTTTCTTTTACTTGTGGATGATGATGTGATGATCGCTAGATCTACCCCTAGATTAGGAGCTCATATATATATATTATAATAATATATATTAATTTATATATATATACGCTCGCTCTACGCTCGCTCGCTCGCTCGCTCATATACTGCGCTCCGATTTGGCCACCCCCCCCTTATCCATTCATGTTGGGGGAGGTGAAGCTAGTTGTAGCACTAGAGAGGAGGTGGTGTTTGTGGATCGCTCCGCCAGCGCATTGTTGTGTGTGTATTGCGCTGGGTGAATTTTGGTGCTGCCTACTAAGTATGGCAGAGTTGTTGGCGCACATATGCCCCCCCCGCGTACTGTTGTGTGCCCCTACCACCGGTTATACTCTCTCTCGCGCACGGGGGCCACCGATAAATCACCGATTTCCAACGATATGGGGGCACCGATATACCGATGGCACCGGGCACCGATTGGCCACCGATTGATTGGCTTGAGGCATTGACATATGTGTGTGTTCTCCTCCACTCGTGTGTGAGCTCTGCTGGGAGTTGTTTGGATGATTGGCGCTTTCTTTCCGCACTAACATAGTATACCCCCCCATACATCAATGTCACACCACGTGGGTGAGAGATACTAGATGTGTCCTGAATCACCGGCACGCTCTCTCACGAGTTGGAGTTGTGGTTTTTGTAGGGTAGTTGTGTGGTGATTGTCGAATGATTGATATACTGTTTGCCGCTCGCGCGCTCTGCCGAATTTTGGGCGTCTGTGTCTGCCTTGTTTCGAGGGTTTCGCGCATGGTGTGTAATGTGATGTGATGTTGCTCTGGCCCCGCTCCCGTAGACGGGCTATAATGTTAGCATCTACTGGGTTGTTCTAGAAATTTCGATTTTGTGATATGATGAGATGATATATCATAGTATGAAGGGAAGTAGTGGGGTTTGTTAGTCGAGTGCGTTGGTTGTGTTGTGCTTGTTGTGGTTCGGTTTTCGTGTGTAGATTATGGGGTATGAGTTGCAGTGGTTTATTAATTGTATGAGTTTCAGTTTGGTTGTCTAAGAAAGTTAGTTCGCTCTCTCGCTCTACGGATTTGAGTAGGTGTGTGTAATGGCAATAGATTAGTATTGTTTGTGTGCGTTGGGATGAAGAGTTCAGGATGGATTGTATATGGCAGAGTCGGTTGACTTGTTAAAGGGGAGTGTCTGTCTTCTCCAATGTTTAGGAAGATGATCTGGAACAATGCCGCTAGATATCATGATTCGGATTAATTTGGATGCTTTTTAGTAGATATCCAAATTGATACTAGTAATCGGCGAAGGAGATACTGTCGGTCCCCACGACGCACCCCCCCCCCCCACCCCCCCCCCCCCCCCACCAACCCACACGCCCCCGTGTAGGCGATGTGTGTGTGTGGGTGTGGTGCCCTCAACTATGTGTTAGGGTAGGGACCTAAGTATGTGTTTGATGTGGTGTCAAAGAGTTGGAGACTGAGCCGAGGGTAGAGAGAAGAACGCTTTGTGCTTAGGAGGTGAGTCCAAGGAGGAGAAGGGGGGACAGAGATAGGAGGAGGAGGGAGAGATTGATGAGATGAGGGAGAGATCCAAGGAAGTCCAAGCGGAGGAAGGAGAGTTCAATGGAAAAGAAAAGTGAAGTCAAGGGAGGAGAGGTGAAGGAAGGGAAGAAGAAGGACACCCGAAGATGAAAAGACTAATATCACACTCAAAGTCATTTGCGTCTGGTTATAGGCTTAGACTTAGAAAATTGGTGTGGTGGGTTATTTGTTAGTAGAAGGAGTGATGCTTACCACTCTTTACTTTTGCATCTCGCCTGTGTTGTAATAAGGGCATATTGCCTAATATGGACCATTTTAGTTGATTATTTTGTATTTTCTATTGATTTTGTGTTTATCTAGATTGCGCAGTAGATAAGTAGGAACTAGTAGGAAATAGATAGAAGGGGAATTAGAAAGAATTTAGAAATAAGTTAGAGAGTAGAAAAGAAAAGAAAAATTATGCCTTAAAAAATATTTGCCCTTGTTTAGTTGGCCTTGGGTTTTTTTTTGCTTTTTCTTAGGTTAGGTTTCTTTTTTTTTGCATATCCCGCTTTTGTGTTTCGTTTTCGGGGATTCCGTTAGATTTAGGCTACTCTGAAGGGACTATTAAATATAAATATTTTTTCTACCATAACCAAAATTTAACTATTAAGTTTTTTTAGTTAATTTTAGAAAATATCGAAACATAGGGGAATTTATATAATTTACCGGAACCGTTCGGGGGCAGTGGGGGGTCTTAGCATGCAATATTACTGCATTCTTCTTTCCTCGCGCACTATAAGACATTCCCTGCCTGGGGTTTTAGATATAGAGGGGGTGGTTTAAGAAGAGTCGGATAATCTGGCCTACGGAATTGAAGAGTTGCCGCGGACCTAGGAGAGAAGAGACCTATAGTCTTTTCAAAAAAAATTAAGTTTTTATAAGCCTATTTTTAAATTCTATTAGCATTCCATGAGTGACCATATTCCCTAGCATAATATGCAGTAGTTAACCAACTAAATAAAATTTTATTGCATTAGCTAGGTGCATCTGACCCACATTAAGTCAGGACCACTTATGATACTCTCTAGATGTCAGTCCTATTTTCCAATATTATCCCACCACCCATCTTTCATGAAATTAACCTAAGATAGCATGTGTTTTTTTTTAATTTTTTAAAGCGATTAGGTGGGGTTAGCTGGCTCCCCAATCTAGGCCGGGGTAAGGTAGTGGGGTAGAAGTAGGGGGTAAGTCCAGGTTTTTTGCACTGCAATTTGCTAGGCCACGGGTCTTAGTGTTTGAGTTTAGGAACACTAACCCAACCTAGATCTAGGATTCGAGGGCTACTACATCTAGTTCTCATGTATGCCTTAAGTGTAGGTAAGGGTCCCTTCCTTTCAGAGATATAATTCTTCTTATCTGCGTACAGGATGGACGCACCTCCATCTTTTCTCTCATGCATATGATTGTGTGCTTGATTTTCTTTTCCCAATTTCTTTCTAGTGCCTAGAAGCCTACGCATGCTGGAGTGAAATCTTGCATGTGGATTTAGCCCTTTGAGACCATTTTTCTTCCTTTGGATAGGACTTTCTAGTCAATACCCCTGTGCCATCCATTTAGTGAGAGGATATATATTAATCCTTAATCTTAGTTTTTCGTGGGTGTAGGCCTGAGATGTAAATTAAACACGGGGGCTTGCGCCGTTTGGGAAACTCGGTCCCACATCTACTAAACTCATTCAAACTATAGATCAGGTGGGGGAAACTCCGTAATAGGTAGTGTATATTACTTACCCACGGGTTCTGTCGTTGGCGACAGCCTCTATCTCAACGGTTTGTCGTATTGCACGATCCAATCTGCCCTTTTATCGACCTGTTGTGTCAAGTGTAGAGGCTTATGATAGTTTTGTCCTACGGGATAGTGCGGCCATACCCTCTGCGTTCGTACCCCACGAACGGTGCTTTTGGAGGTCCACACCAGTTTGAAGGAGAATCAATTTATAAGAGTTTGGAGAGATTTAAGGAAATACTTAAGAAATGCCCTCACCTTGCTTTACCTAATTGAAGTATCTCTTAGAGAAATCATAAAAGATGTATTTGGAGGATCATTAATGTCTAATCCATTTGAGGAAGCATATAAATTAATAGATGGAATAACTATTACTAATTTCTAATGGCCTGCTAATAGGGTAAATCCTAAGAGAGTAGTAGAAATTTATGAATTTGATGCTTTGCCAATGTTGATTTTATAAGTTGCATTAATTTTTAAGAAGTTGAGCATAATATGAGTGAATTCAGGAAAGAGATTAAAAATATTAATTTAATTGAAAGGCAAAGTAATCCCTAGTCCAATATATATATATATATATATATAATCTAGGTTGGAGGAACCATCCTAATTTTAATTTGTTTGTTAGATTAAGTTGTGGGGCAATTTCAATGAAATTCTAGTTCAAAATCAAAAAATATAGTTAGTAAATTGGAATATAAATGAATAACCTCACCTCACTCAATCAATTAATATCTATTAATCCTAGACTTACATATACTCTAGGATTTAATCAGAGCAATCAGTTTTGAAAGTAGGGAAAAATCCCATTGGGATGGAGTAAGTGATGCGTTGGGGAATCAATTATAAAAATCAAAAATGCTTCTTTAATTTTAAAATTTTTAAAAACCAATTAGATCAATTTATAATTTCAATTAGTAGTAGATCTCTTGGATCATTGCTTAACAATACTGAAGTTAACCCAAAGGAAAAAGAAAAAAAATTCAAGTGAAAATCATTTGAAGAATGGTAGCTATATACCCTAGCCAAATTGATAAATCTAAACAAGTTTAGCTGAAGACTATAAACTTGCGTGATGAAGGCACCACGTATGGTCTTAGTCATCTTGTTGGTGATGGTGAGACTGATGCTTTTAAGCATAAGTTATCTTGTTACCATGTGTTATATATATATATATTATATAATATAATATATATCATCATATATCTATATATATATTATTTATATATATATATATATAATTTTTTATATATATATTATATATTATTATATAGTATACTTTTTTTATCATTCATATAAAAGCATGTATTATTTATTAATATTCATTTGTATTTTTATTTACATTTGATTAAATTTTCATTATACTTAAATTTGTATATTGTCTTCCATTAATATCTATGCATTTTGGTTATTTAATTAACTCTAATAAAAATGATAAAAAATTATGTAAAAATAGGAAACTAATAAAACCCAATCTCATAGTTCAAATGAACATTGTTTTATAATTCATAGATTAGTAAAACTAATAATTAATTAACTTAAATCATTTTAAATATTGACTTAACTTAAATTAAGTTATAAATTTCCATATAAATCCTGACTTTGAAATTAAATGTGGAATATAGAGATAAGGTTAAAGAATCGATATGGGTAGAACCTGACGTCTAAGCTGTGTTGGAAACACAGAAGAAACCTGAATTTGAAATTACAATATAGGAAAATCGCCCAGATTACTGATCCAGCAAGTACTTTCAGTGTGTGCTACGTTTCTGATGTGCTTGATGATTTTCTGGTGGGTTTATACGCAACCAATGAGTCCGAATGTCATATCCATGTAGAAATGCTTCTCTATATGAGTGGCCAAATTAGTGTTTTGGTGGAAAAAAACAATTCATGTAGTGACTACGCAGCATCCAGAGAGAGAGAGAGATATAGAGAATGGATATACAATCAACAACCAGAAATTAAGGCGTCAAAACATACCCATCTGGGTAAATACCATATCGATTAAATTCTAGTGAAAAAATTGTCGGGGATTGTCGGTTCATTTTCGGAGATAAAAATCGTTTGTATTTCTAGCTACCAATCCACCGGTTATTACCGGCGGCAAAATAAAAAAATCGGCAACAACTTCAAGCTGTCCAATATCAAAGTTTCTGGCGGTCTAACCGTCGGTTAAACGCTAGAAACTTGTAGCATTTGCAAAACAAAATTTGATAACCCCCCTTTATTTACACTAATTTCTATAATTACTTGCATACAGTTCAAAATATATATATATAACAATTTTGATTTCTATAATTAATAGAACCTTTCATATGAAATAACAATAAACATATATCTGCGCTCTCTCACCAATTCCATAATAACCAGACATACAAAACAAAAAAATAATCCCCCACCACCATAAAAAAACCCCAAACAAAACCACACCCCCACCCCCTACATCATAACACACCACACCGATTAACAACCAACCCACCACCCCACCACAACAACCCACCAAACCAAAACCATACCCACCCTTAACATCAAACTTATACTTCACCAATCACAAAAAAAACACCAAAAACTAATTCACATCACCCTCACCAATCACCACCAAAATCCACAAAACAAAACACAAACACAACATCACTCCCCCCCCAAATCCCCATCATATACACCACAAATATTCCTCCCCACACTCCAACCATATAAACAACCACAACTCATTAACCACCCACCCAAATAAACAACATCACCCTAACCACAATCCCTCTACTTCCATTCCCCAACAAAAAAACACTACCCCTTGATCCCATTTCCCATCCAAAATCATTCTTGCTTGGACTTAAATCGATGGGTATGTTGTCCCTTCCCCAATATAGTTACTTTATTCAATGCCACCACATAACTAGCTGGGCCCTAACCAAGAGGGCGGGGGGTTAATTGGTGTTTTTAAATTTTTTCAAACAAAAACATTTATGATTTAAACAAATAATCATTCACCAAAAAATAAAGTTATAAAATTAATGCGAAAATTTAATAACAGAAAGAGCACCACAAGCATTGTATAGGGCTGGTTTGGTTGATCTTGAACCTGGTCCCGTACAATCCCCGGAGCCTCTCATCCAGCCATCCAGAGTGTATTGCACACTAAACTTATATGTTCTTTCCTTTCCCCCACAATAAAGGATGGAGTGAAGCTGCATTAAAACTCCATTTCAACACCCTAGTGAGGTGTAACGACACCAAATCTTTTTGGCTTTCTCCTGATGTAGGCAGAGAAACCCAACTCCTTTTGCTTATTCCCTGAAGCAGGCAGAAGGAATCTTGATCAATCACTGAAGTATATCTCTATAGAACCTCCAAGGAACCAGGGATGATGACTGGAGAAAATGCTCGGATCCTTGGTTAGAGCAACCTTTATGAAATCCCTCACAAACTCCTCCTCACAAGATCATCTCTCTCTATCCCAAGCTCTCCCTCTCCTTATAGCTCTCTCAGATCAGGACAACAATAAAAGATCCAGTCTTGAGTAAACAAGAGGTCATATATAGAAGGGTTTCAAATTTGCCCTAAATAGCAAAAAACAGACAAAGATCATCCAGGACGATCACCAAATCGTCATGTACAATCAATACAAACTTGACTCAATCAACCAGGATAATCTAGAGGAGGTTGGACGATTAGAAGATTTGTTTGTTCTAATCATTCAGGATGATTGGATGACGTCCTGTACGATTAGTTCAAGAATGATGAGTATCATCCAGACCATCGCTCTATTCATCTAGAATTTTCATGTCGGATGATGAAAAAATAACTAATCTTTCAGGATGATTCTTGGATCGTCCCGTATGATTAGTTCAAATGAGTATATATCATCCATAACATCATTCTAGTCATCTTGGAAGAAAATAAGGTTTGTTTAGCTAATCGTCCAGGATGATCCTGCGATCGTTCGTGACAATATGATCGATCAATCATGCCTTAATTGCTTTCCTTAATCATCTAACTAATTTAGGCATAATTATAATGCATCATCCAAGACGATGTCATGGATGATGTCCAAAAAATAATAACATTCCTAAAAGAGTTGGCGGCTGATTCTTTCTGATTTGAGTATATGGCCCAAGACGATGCTAATAACGTCTAAGAAAATTTGCTTAATTTCAGCTGCCCTAATTAGGGTTTCTATTTTTAATTGATAGTCTAGGATGATTTTGGATCATCTCTGATGATATGATCAAAAATAAAAAACTTTAAAAAATAGACATAAATTTTTCCCCTGTGTGTGTGTGTGTGCAAGGTTACTTAACATCAGGACCCACTTTGCTATATTTGACTCAAGAAAAGGTAAAAACACTTGGCGTACACTTACAGACTGACTCAGTCCTAATTTATCCAATGTTGAGCTAGCTTGATTTGACCTTGTGGACCTGAAATGTTAGTAGGCAGGATAATCATAAAAAATAAAAGTGTCAGAAATATTTGCTATCTTCAAAATTATAATCTCTGAATTCAGATTCCCAACAATCTCTCCATTTTTTATGATGGCAAACAGTTAGTAGAAAGTTCAACTTAAGAAGTTAATTGAAACATAACATGAAGAAAAATATTGTGAACCAAGAATTTCAAATTTTATTAAAATCAAATGGATAGTACAAACACTAAACAAAAGTAATAAAAAAATAGTACAATGAAACAATATAAACACAACAACTACTCCCCCTTATGGCATTACAAAAAGGAGGAAATCAAAAAAGAAAAAAATATAACATAAAATACAAAAAGAAACAAACAATATCACAGAAAATATCACAAGGAAAAAATCTATAAGTACTAAGCGCCCTAATCATTAGAAGGAGGTGGTGGAGGCGGCTGAAAGAAATTAGAAGTAGCAGCAAACTGTTCTCAAACTAGGCCATGTCTTGGTCATGCTGTTGCTGCTAGTGAGTCATGTAAGCATCAATTCTAATGCAATTCTCCACATGTTGTTGCTCCCCTGCAATAACATAAGAGTCTAATCTGGCCTCTCACTGATCAAATTGCTCCACTAGCAGATCCAGCTATGAGTGCTGGCAGATCAGAGCAGGTGCAGAAATAAGTGCAGGAGCAGCTCCCTCCTCAGCTCCCTCAGCTTCCTCATGCTCTAGGTGGAGATGAGTACTATGAAGAATGTGGAAGGAGCTTTTGGTGTAGAAGGCATGTTAAAAATTAGGTTGGACATGATATTAAAGATTGAACTTGGTTTCTAGGATATAGGCTCCTAAGACAAGATTAGACTTCCTTTTATGCCCTGGATCCCTAATGCTAATAAGATGCTCAATATAATGGAAAAGAAGATCATCATCATTGAATTCCCTATGGACCATGATGTAGAAGGTGGTGATCAAAAGGAGAGGAGTGATGTAGACATGATCATTTGCTTTTGGAATAATTGAGGTACGAAGTACATGTTGGATTATCCTAGCATCCTTGACTAAGGTGCTAGGCGCCCCATCATGATAGGAGATAAGAATGTTTCTCAGAAGGTGATTGGCAGGAGCCCAGTCATAATCAGATCTTGAGACAAGAGGTGAAGCTTTTCTCCAGTAGTGGATAATTGGAGGAGTTCATGGTAGTCCTGATAGGTAATTTCCATAGGGCGTCTGTTGACAAAGGATTGAAGGGTAATGAGGTAACAATTTTAATAAACCTAGTATACATGTCAGATATCAATTCACTAAGTTTCATGCAAAAAGTTTGTAGTCATGTAGTAAGATATTCAACCTAGATTGCTTAACTTCATTTGTCTCTTCATAAGTAATACAAAATCTATCCCATATTTTTTTATGAGTAGCACAAGTTGAGACACGCATCTAATCTTTCCATTTCAAAGCACAGAAAATATAGTTTAAACATTTTGCATTAAGTTTTGATAAATCCCTATCATCAAAAGTCCATTCAATAAACGAAAGTTTAGTTTTTATGCCATTGATTTTACAAGTTGATGGGGAATATCCATCCTTAACAAGCATCTACATGCAATAGTCAATAGATTATAAAAATATGGACATGCAAGTTTTTCAAAAATCAAAAGGTATGTTATCAAAAAAGGTGGTTGGGTAATATAATATTCTTCCGATGTATTACGATTACCAAAGTTAGCCATGAATCAAAATTCAAAAGTTTTCAAAAACTAAATTTTATGAATCCCGCTTTGATACCACTAGAAAGTTTGTTAGAAATGTTAAGCCCTTATAAACTAGCCCGAGACTAACCAAGAGGGGGGGTGAATTGGTGTTTTAAAAATAAAAATTATGATTTAAATCAAATAATTATTCACCAAAAAATATAGTGTGGAAATTAAATGCAGAAAAGCAATAAGAAAGAGCACACCATATTTTATAATGGTTCAGTCAACTTGACCAACGTCCACTCCCTAGAGCATCTTCTCTAGGTACTACACTAAACTCAGTGTCTCTCATTTTCCCCCATAACAAGGCAGAGAAGCATGTACCAAAGTCCTTTCTACTAACCCCGGTGAGGAAGAGAACCCAACTCCTTTCGCTTCCTCCTGAAGTAGGCAAAGAACCTAACTCCTTTGGTTTCCTCCTGAAGCAAGCAGATAATCTCGATAAATCGCTAAAGTATACCTCTCTAAAACCTCCAATGAACTAAGAACGATGATTGGAGAAGATGACTCAGATCCTTGCTTGGATCAACCTTTATGAAACCCCTCATAAGATCCTCTCTCCCAAGCTATCCCCTCCTCTTGGCACTTTCAGGTCAGGATAACAGCAAAAGATCTAATCTTGAGTAAACAAGATGCCTTATATAGAAGAGCTTTGAATTTGTCCTAAATTGCAACAAACTGATAAAGATTGTCTAGGATGATCTCCATATCATCCTGTACGATTAGTACAAATTCAGCTCAATCAGCCAGGACAATCTGGAGGAGGCTAGATGATTAGAAGATTTATTTCTTTTGATCATTTAAGATGATTGGACATCATCATGTATGATTAGTTCAAAAACATTGAGTATCATCCAGACCATCACTTCGTTCAGATAGACTTTTCATATGGACAAAGAAAAAATAATTGATCATCTAGGATGATTCTTGGATCATCTAATATGATTAGTTCAAATGAGCATATATCATCCATTATATCATTCTGGTCATCCAGGAACAAAATAAGGTTTTTTTAGCTAATCGTCCAGGACGATCCTGTGATCGTCCTAGACGATATCAATCAAATATTAATTACTTTCCTTAATCATCTAACTAATTTAAGAATATTTATAATGCATCATTCACGATGATGTCCTGGACAATGCCCAAAAATAATAACATGCCTAAAAGAGTTGGCGGCTGATTCTTTCTTATTTAAGCATATCATCCAGGATGATGCTAATATCGTCCAAGATAATTTTCTTAATTTTGGCTGCCTTAACCAGAATGCCCTAATTAGGGTTTTTATTTTTAACTAATTATTCAGGACGATTTTGGATTGTCCCAAATGATATGATCAAAACCAGAAAACTCTAAAAAATAGATAGAATTTTTCCCCTTGAGGGTGTGGGTGTGCAAGGTTACTTAGCATTAGGACCTACTTTGTTACATTTGACCTCAGAAAGATTGAAAACACTTGACATACACTTACAAACTAACTCAGTCCTAATCTACCCAATCTTGAGCTGGCTTGATTTGACCTTTTGGACCTAAAACATTAGTAGGAAGTGTTGACCTCGATTTTGACTCGAACATGTGCTCGAGCCCTTTTGATCTATTTGATCGGACCCCGTCGAGTCCGATTTGAGCTCGAATCGACCCGACTTGAGTTGTACTAGGTTCGACTTTGTTCAATCAGACCCGATTAGTTTGATTTCGTCGCGTTATACTTAGTTCGATCTAAATTGATTATTGTTTGAACCTATTTTCGCACGATTAGTTCTTCTGAGCCGGTTTGGACCAAATTTGACTCGAATCGAGTCAAAATTTAGACTCGGGTCCAATCGATCTTGGCCATTTGATCCGAACCACAGCTCGCGTTTATCCATTACATTCCAATCGACTTTCTAATTGTTTGAATTTCATTCCCTAATATCAGTAGCTACGTCGACGCGTCCACGATCGAGTGAGATCTGCGATTCCTGACGAATCCCGCGTCTCAGTTGATTTCCTGCGGCTGGCGATGTAGCGCTGAGACCCCCAGGAGGCCATTTCGGGAGAGTTTTCGGAAGATGGAGCACGAGACAGACGCTTGGCGGGCTTCCTCTTTTGACGAGGGTTGATTTACTCAGGGCAAAAGCTTGGCCTTCGGCATTCTTCTCCCCTGGGCTCTCTTTCTCTCTCGCTCCTTCTCTCTCTCGCTCTCGACCAGCTCTCTCTCGCACGAACTCCCCCTCTTCTCTCTCGTTTTCTCTGTCCGAACCCCAGCTTGTGACCGGAAACAGCCAAGGCCGAGGCATTGCTCCTTGATCCGAAACTCGAGCCCCTTTAGGCTCTGTCCGCCAGCAGCTCCGCCGAGACCAACAGCCACACGACTCCCCCAGCTCCATGTCCGAACCCAACGCGACCCCCCCTGCTCCCGTCTTCCTCTGTTCGCAAAAAGCCCGACGCAGTCTCCCAGGTCGGAACTGTGCACGACGCGAGCCGA